>OY978525.1:51981428-52426747 GCA_963854835.1 Megamerina dolium
GGGTTTGAAATTTTTCTTGGAGATAATATTTTCGTCACTTTCATCACCTGAAAGCAAAGCGTATCTATTTTCCGAACTAATAGGGGCAGTGTTCTGCTTTTGAATTTTTGTTGAATTCATTTGTTTTGAATTTTGTGGACTTCTTTTTCGCTTTACTACAGTAATGTAGCGATCAATTCCAGTTTGAACAGCAACTGGTTCTTTATTAGTCATCGCACTAGTTGCTTTAACTACTGGGTCATGCACTTCAGTAGAAAGGCCGTTATTTGTTTGCTTTGATGTTGTAGCTGTTGGTGTTACAGCAGGAGAAGCGCATTGTACACTCCACGGTATAGAGGGAGATAGTATATCACGATAGAACAAATTATTTTTTTTGTCTGTATTTATTGTTGTTGCAAAATTTGATGAATTTTTAATATGTGCAGGCAAAAGATTTGCACTGTTACTTTCACTTGTGCAGTGTGTATCAACTGTTTTTTTTGATAATGCACTAATCGGGGGGGTTTGCGCGGGTGATTGCAAATTATTGTTTACACACACATTAACAGGCGATTGCCGTTGCCGGGGAGGAGAGCGCTGAACACTCATATTATAAACAAATTGTTTGCAAACGATATTATTTTATTTTTTTTTTTTTTTTTTTCTAAAAAAAAAAAAAAAAAAAAACAAATCACCGAAATAACTCCTTGAGTTTCTTAGCGTCTTTTCGCAAAATATTAAATTTTTTTTTTTTTTTTTATACCGAAAACAATAACTTTTCCGACTCTATCAAACACGTCCACTCTTATTGGTGACTTTCACGAAGGGGCTTGAACAAGTAATTTAAAATACATTATTTTCATTAAAAATCGTGTAAAAACAGATTTTGAAAATCGTGAAAAATACAGATTGTAGCCGAAATATATTGTTTGAAAAACAAGTAAATTTAAAATCCATTATGTTCATTAAAAAATCGTAACAAATACAGATTGGGCCCGAAATGTATTTTTTTAAGGGGCTTGAACAAGTAAATTCAAAATCCACTATTTTCACTAAAAATCGTGACAAATACAGTTCGTGGCCGAAACGTATTTTTTTGAAGGGGCTTGAACAAGTAAATTCAAAATCCACTATTTTCACTAAAAATCGTGACAAATATAGATTGTGGCCGAAACATATTGTTTTGAAGGGGCTTGAACAAGTAAATCCAAAATCCATAATTTTCATTAAAAAAGCGTGAAAAATACAGATTGTGGCCGAAATATATTGTTTTGAATGGGCTTGAACAAGTAAATTCAAAACACATCATTTCTTCTAAAAATCGTGAAAAATACAGATTGTGGCCGAAATATATTGTTTTGAAGGAGCTTGAACAAGTAAATCCAAAATCCATAATTTTCATTAAAAAAACGTGAAAAATACGGAGTGTGGCCGAAATATATTGTTTTGAAGAGGCTTGAACAAGTAAATTCAAAATCCACTATTTTCACTAAAAATCGTGACAAATACAGAGTGTGGCCGAAATATATTGTTTTGAATGGGCTTGAAAAAGTATATTTAAAATACATTATTTTCATTAAATATCGTGAAAAATACAGATTATGGCCGAAATATACTGTTTTGAGGAGGCTTGAACAAGTAAATCCAAAATACATAATTTTCTTTAAGAAAACGTGAAAAATACAGATTGTGGCCGAAATATATTGTTTGAAAAACAAGTAAATTTAAAATCCATTATGTTCATTAAAAAATCGTAACAAATACAGATTGGGCCCGAAATGTATTTTTTGAAGGGGCTTGAACAAGTAAATTCAAAACACATTATTTCTTCTAAAAATCGTGAAAAATACAGATTGTAGCCGAAATATACTGTTTTGAGGTGGCTTTTACAAGTTAATTCAAAATCCATTATTTTCACTAAAAAGCTTGAAAAATACAGATTGTAACCGAAATATATTGTTTTGAGGAGGCTTGAACAAGTAAATTCAAAACACATTTTTTCTTCTAAAAATCGTGAAAAATACAGATTGTAGCCGAAATATACTGTTTTGAGGAGGCTTGAACAAGTTAATTCAAATCCATTATTTTCACTAAAAAGCTTGAAAAATACTGATTGTAACCGAAATATATTGTTTTGAGGAGGCTTGAACAAGTAAATTCAAAACACATTTTTGCTTCTAAAAATCGTGAAAAATACAGATTGTGGCCGCAAAATATTGTTTCAAAAACAAGTAAATATAAAATTCATTATTTTCATTAAAAAATCGTGAAAAATACAGATTGTAGCCGAAATATACTGTTTTGAAGAGGCTTGAACAAGTTAATTTAAAATCATGATTTTCACTAAAAAGCTTGAAAAATACAGATTGTAACCGAAATATATTGTTTTGAGGAGGCTTGAACAAGTAAATTCAAAACCCATATTTTCTTCTAAAAATCGTGAAAAATACAGATTGTGGTCGATATATATTGTTTTGATGGGGCTTGAAAAAGTAAATCCAAAATCCATAATTTTCATTAAAAAAACGTGAAAAATACAGTGTGTCCGAAATATATTCTTTAGAAGAGGCTTGAACAAGTAAATTCAAAATCCATAATTTTCATTAAGAAAACGTGAAAACTACAGATTGTGGCCGAAATATATTGTTTGAAAAACAAGTAAATTTAAAATCCATTATGTTCATTAAAAAATCGTAACAAATACAGATTGGGCCCGAAATGTATTTTTTGAAGGGGCTTGAACAAGTAAATTCAAAACACATTATTTCTTCTAAAAATCGTGAAAAATACAGATTGTAGCCGAAATATACTGTTTTGAGGTGGCTTTTACAAGTTAATTCAAAATCCATTATTTTCACTAAAAAGCTTGAAAAATACAGATTGTAACCGAAATATATTGTTTTGAGGAGGCTTGAACAAGTAAATTAAAAACACATTTTTTCTTCTAAAAATCGTGAAAAATACAGATTGTAGCCGAAATATACTGTTTTGAGGTGGCTTTTACAAGTTAAATCAAAATCCATTATTTTCACTAAAAAGCTTGAAAAATACAGATTTTAACCGAAATATATTGTTTTGAGGAGGCTTGAACAAGTAAATTCAAAACACATTTTTTCTTCTAAAAATCGTGAAAAATACAGATTGTAGCCGAAATATACTGTTTTGTGGAGGCTTGAACAAGTTAATTCAAATCCATTATTTTCACTAAAAAGCTTGAAAAATACTGATTGTAACCGAAATATATTGTTTTGAGGAGGCTTGAACAAGTAAATTCAAAACACATTTTTGCTTCTAAAAATCGTGAAAAATACAGATTGTGGCCGCAAAATATTGTTTCAAAAACAAGTAAATATAAAATTCATTATTTTCATTAAAAAATCGTGAAAAATACAGATTGTAGCCGAAATATACTGTTTTGAAGAGGCTTGAACAAGTTAATTTAAAATCATGATTTTCACTAAAAAGCTTGAAAAATACAGATTGTAACCGAAATATATTGTTTTGAGGAGGCTTGAACAAGTAAATTCAAAACCCATATTTTCTTCTAAAAATCGTGAAAAATACAGATTGTGGTCGATATATATTGTTTTGATGGGGCTTGAAAAAGTAAATCCAAAATCCATAATTTTCATTAAAAAAACGTGAAAAATACAGTGTGTCCGAAATATATTCTTTAGAAGAGGCTTGAACAAGTAAATTCAAAATCCATAATTTTCATTAAGAAAACGTGAAAACTACAGATTGTGGCCGAAATATATTGTTTGAAAAACAAGTAAATTTAAAATCCATTATGTTCATTAAAAAATCGTAACAAATACAGATTGGGCCCGAAATGTATTTTTTGAAGGGGCTTGAACAAGTAAATTCAAAACACATTATTTCTTCTAAAAATCGTGAAAAATACAGATTGTAGCCGAAATATACTGTTTTGAGGTGGCTTTTACAAGTTAATTCAAAATCCATTATTTTCACTAAAAAGCTTGAAAAATACAGATTGTAACCGAAATATATTGTTTTGAGGAGGCTTGAACAAGTAAATTAAAAACACATTTTTTCTTCTAAAAATCGTGAAAAATACAGATTGTAGCCGAAATATACTGTTTTGAGGAGGCTTGAACAAGTTAATTCAAATCCATTATTTTCACTAAAAAGCTTGAAAAATACTGATTGTAACCGAAATATATTGTTTTGAGGAGGCTTGAACAAGTAAATTCAAAACACATTTTTGCTTCTAAAAATCGTGAAAAATACAGATTGTGGCCGCAAAATATTGTTTCAAAAACAAGTAAATATAAAATTCATTATTTTCATTAAAAAATCGTGAAAAATACAGATTGTAGCCGAAATATATTGTTTTGAAGAGGCTTGAACAAGTTAATTTAAAATCATGATTTTCACTAAAAAGCTTGAAAAATACAGATTGTAACCGAAATATATTGTTTTGAGGAGGCTTGAACAAGTAAATTCAAAACCCATATTTTCTTCTAAAAATCGTGAAAAATACAGATTGTGGTCGATATATATTGTTTTGATGGGGCTTGAAAAAGTAAATCCAAAATCCATAATTTTCATTAAAAAAACGTGAAAAATACAGTGTGGCCGAAATATATTCTTTAGAAGAAGCTTGAACAAGTAAATTCAAAATCCACTATTTTCACTAAAAATCGTGACAAATACAGATTGAGGCCGAAACATATTGTTTTGAAGGGGCTTGAACAAGTAAATCCAAAATCCATAATTTTCATTAAAAAAACGTGAAAATTACAGATTGTGGCCGAAATATATTGTTTTGAATGGGCTTGAACAAGTGAATTCAAAACACATTATTTCTTCTAAAAATCGTGTAAAATACAGATTATGGTCGATATATATTGTTTTGATGGGGCTTGAAAAAGTAAATCCAAAATCCATAATTTTCATTAAAAAAACGTGAAAAATACAGTGTGTCCGAAATATATTCTTTAGAAGAGGCTTGAACAAGTAAATTCAAAATCCACTATTTTCACTAAAAATCGTGACAAATACAGATTGTGGCCGAAACATATTGTTTTGAAGGGGCTTGAACAAGTAAATACAAAATCCATAATTTTCATTAAAAAAACGTGAAAAATACAGATTGTGGCCGAAATATATTGTTTTGAATGGGCTTGAACAAGTAAATTCAAAACACATTATTTCTTCTAAAAATCGTGAAAAATACAGATTGTGGCCGAAATATATTGTTTTGAAGGAGCTTGAACAAGTAAATCCAAAATCCATAATTTTCATTAAAAAAAAGTGAAAAATACAGAGTGTGGCCGAAATATATTGTTTTGAAGAGGCTTGAATAAGTAAATTCAAAATCCACTATTTTCACTAAAACTCGTGACAAATACAGAGTGTGGCCGAAATATATTGTTTTGAATGGGCTTGAAAAAGTATATTTAAAATACATTATTTTCATTAAATATCGTGAAAAATACAGATTATGGCCGAAATATACTGTTTTGAGGAGGCTTGAACAAGTAAATCCAAAATTCATAATTTTCATTAAGAAAACGTTAAAAATACAGATTGTGGCCGAAATATATTGTTTGAAAAACAAGTAAATTTAAAATCCATTATGTTCATTAAAAAATCGTAACAAATACAGATTGGGCCCGAAATGTATTTTTTTAAGGGGCTTGAACAAGTAAATTCAAAATCCACTATTTTCACTAAAAATCGTGAAAAATACAGTTTGTGGCCGAAACATATTGTTTTGAAGGGGCTTGAACAAGTAAATCCAAAATCCATAACATAATTTTCATTAAAAAAACGTGCAAAATATAGATTGTGGCCGAAATATATTGTTTTGAAGGGGCGTGAACAAGTAAATTCAAAGTGCATTATTTTCATTAAAAAATTGTGAAAAATACAGATTGTAGCCGAAATATATTGTTTGAAAAACAAGTAAATTTAAAATCCATTATGTTCATTAAAAAAAAGTAACAAATACAGATTGGGCCCGAAATGTATTGCTTTGAAGGGGCTTGAACAAGTAATTTAAAATACATTATTTTCATTAAAAATCGTGTAAAAACAGATTTTGAAAATCGTGAAAAATACAGATTGTAGCCGAAATATATTTTTTTGAAGGGGCTTGGACAAGTAAATTCAAAATCCACTATTTTCACTAAAAATCGTGACAAATACAGTTCGTGGCCGAAACATATTTTTTTGAAGGGGCTTGAACAAGTAAATTCAAAATCCACTATTTTCACTAAAAATCGTGAAAAATACAGTTTGTGGCCGAAACATATTGTTTTGATGGGGCTTGAACAAGTAAATCCAAAATCCATAACATAATTTTCATTGAAAAAATGTGAAAAATACAGTTTGTGGCCGAAACATATTGTTTTGAAGGGGCTTGAACAAGTAAATCCAAAATCCATAATTTTCATTAAAAATGGTGAAAAATACAGATTGTGGCCGAAATATATTGTTTGAAAAACAAGTAAATTTAAAATCCATTATGTTCATAAAAAAATCGTAACAAATACAGATTAGGCCCGAAATGTATTGTTTTGATGGGGCTTGAACAAGTAATTTAAAATACAGTATATTCATTAAAAATCGTGCAAAATACAGATTGTGGCCGAAATATATTGTTTTGAAGAGGCTTGAACAAGTAAATTCCAAGTGCATTATTTTCATTAAAAATCGTGTAAAATACAGACTTTGAAAATCGTGAAAAATACAGATTTTGAAAATCGTGAAAAATACAGATTTTGAAAATCGTGAAAAATACAGATTGTAGCCGAAATATATTGTTTCAAAAACAAGTAAATATAAAATCCATTATTTTCATTTAAAAATCGTGAAAAATACAGATTGCAGCCGAAATATACTGTTTTGAGGAGGCTTGAACAAGTTAATTCAAAATCCATTATTTTCACTAAAAACCGTGTAAAATACAGATTTTGAAAATCGTGAAAAATACAGATTTTGAAAATCGTGAAAAATACAGATTGTACCCGAAATATATTGTTTCAAAAACAAGTAAATATAAAATCCATTATTTTCATTTAAAAATCGTGAAAAATACAGATTGTAACCGAAAATATTGTTTTGAGGACGCTTGAACAAGTAATTCAAAACACATTATTTCTTCTAAAAATCGTGAAAAATACAGATTGTAGCCGAAATATATTGTTTCAAAAACAAGTAAAAATAAATCCATTATTTTCATTTATTTCACTAAAAAGCTTGAAAAATACAGATTGTGGCCGAAATATATTGTTTTGAAGGGGCTTGAACAAGTAAATCCAAAATCTACTATTTTCACTAAAAATAGTGAAAAATATAGTTTGTGGCCGAAACATATTGTTTTGAAGGGCCTTGAACAAGTAAATCCAAAATCCAATATTTTCATTAAAATTCGTGAAAAATACAGATTGTGGCCGAAATATACTGTTTTGAGGAGGCTTGAACAAGGAAATTCAAACCACATTATTTCTTCTATAAATCGTGAAAAATACAGATTGTGGTCGAAATATATTGTTTTGAGGAGGCTTGAACAAGTAAATTCAAAACACATTATTTCTTCTAAAAATCGTGTAAAATACGGATTGTGGTCGATATATATTGTTTTGATGGGGCTTGAAAAAGTAAATCCAAAATCCATAATTTTCATTAAAAAAACGTGAAAAATACAGTGTGGCCGAAATATATTCTTTAGAAGAGGCTTGAACAAGTAAATTCAAAATCCACTATTTTCACTAAAAATCGTGACAAATACAGATTGTGGCCGAAACATATTGTTTTGAAGGGGCTTGAACAAGTAAATCCAAAATCCATAATTTTCATTAAAAAAACGTGAAAAATACTGATTGTGGCCGAAATATATTGTTTTGAATGGGCTTGAACAAGTAAATTCAAAATCCACTATTTTCACTAAAAATCGTGACAAATACAGAGTGTGGCCGAAATATATTGTTTTGAATGGGCTTGAAAAAGTAAATCCAAAATCCATAATTTTCATTAAAAAAACGTGAAAAATACAGTGTGTCCGAAATATATTCTTTAGAAGAGGCTTGAACAAGTAAATTCAAAATCCACTATTTTCACTAAAAATCGTGACAAATACAGATTGTGGCCGAAACATATTGTTTTGAAGGGGCTTGAACAAGTAAATCCAAAATCCATAATTTTCATTAAAAAAACGTGAAAAATACAGATTGTGGCCGAAATATATTGTTTGAAAAACAAGTAAATTTAAAATCCATTATGTTCATTAAAAAATCGTAACAAATACAGATTGGGCCCGAAATGTATTTTTTGAAGGGGCTTGAACAAGTAAATTCAAAACACATTATTTCTTCTAAAAATCGTGAAAAATACAGATTGTAGCCGAAATATACTGTTTTGAGGTGGCTTTTACAAGTTAATTCAAAATCCATTATTTTCACTAAAAAGCTTGAAAAATACAGATTGTAACCGAAATATATTGTTTTGAGGAGGCTTGAACAAGTAAATTCAAAACACATTTTTTCTTCTAAAAATCGTGAAAAATACAGATTGTAGCCGAAATATACTGTTTTGAGGAGGCTTGAACAAGTTAATTCAAATCCATTATTTTCACTAAAAAGCTTGAAAAATACTGATTGTAACCGAAATATATTGTTTTGAGGAGGCTTGAACAAGTAAATTCAAAACACATTTTTGCTTCTAAAAATCGTGAAAAATACAGATTGTGGCCGCAAAATATTGTTTCAAAAACAAGTAAATATAAAATTCATTATTTTCATTAAAAAATCGTGAAAAATACAGATTGTAGCCGAAATATATTGTTTTGAAGAGGCTTGAACAAGTTAATTTAAAATCATGATTTTCACTAAAAAGCTTGAAAAATACAGATTGTAACCGAAATATATTGTTTTGAGGAGGCTTGAACAAGTAAATTCAAAACCCATATTTTCTTCTAAAAATCGTGAAAAATACAGATTGTGGTCGATATATATTGTTTTGATGGGGCTTGAAAAAGTAAATCCAAAATCCATAATTTTCATTAAAAAAACGTGAAAAATACAGTGTGGCCGAAATATATTCTTTAGAAGAAGCTTGAACAAGTAAATTCAAAATCCACTATTTTCACTAAAAATCGTGACAAATACAGATTGAGGCCGAAACATATTGTTTTGAAGGGGCTTGAACAAGTAAATCCAAAATCCATAATTTTCATTAAAAAAACGTGAAAATTACAGATTGTGGCCGAAATATATTGTTTTGAATGGGCTTGAACAAGTAAATTCAAAACACATTATTTCTTCTAAAAATCGTGTAAAATACAGATTATGGTCGATATATATTGTTTTGATGGGGCTTGAAAAAGTAAATCCAAAATCCATAATTTTCATTAAAAAAACGTGAAAAATACAGTGTGTCCGAAATATATTCTTTAGAAGAGGCTTGAACAAGTAAATTCAAAATCCACTATTTTCACTAAAAATCGTGACAAATACAGATTGTGGCCGAAACATATTGTTTTGAAGGGGCTTGAACAAGTAAATCCAAAATCCATAATTTTCATTAAAAAAACGTGAAAAATACAGATTGTGGCCGAAATATATTGTTTTGAATGGGCTTGAACAAGTAAATTCAAAACACATTATTTCTTCTAAAAATCGTGTAAAATACAGATTGTGGTCGATATATATTGTTTTGATGGGGCTTGAAAAAGTAAATCCAAAATCCATAATTTTCATTAAAAAAACATGAAAAATACAGTGTGTCCGAAATATATTCTTTAGAAGAGGCTTGAACAAGTAAATTCAAAATCCACTATTTTCACTAAAAATCGTGACAAATACAGATTGTGGACGAAACATATTGTTTTGAAGGGGCTTGAACAAGTAAATACAAAATCCATAATTTTCATTAAAAAAACGTGAAAAATACAGATTGTGGCCGAAATGTATTGTTTTGAATGGGCTTGAACAAGTAAATTCAAAACACATTATTTCTTCTAAAAATCGTGAAAAATACAGATTGTGGCCGAAATATATTGTTTTGAAGGAGCTTGAACAAGTAAATCCAAAATCCATAATTTTCATTAAAAAAAAGTGAAAAATACAGAGTGTGGCCGAAATATATTGTTTTGAAGAGGCTTGAACAAGTAAATTCAAAATCCATAATTTTCATTAAAAAAACATGAAAAATACAGTGTGTCCGAAATATATTCTTTAGAAGAGGCTTGAACAAGTAAATTCAAAATCCACTATTTTCACTAAAACTCGTGACAAATACAGAGTGTGGCCGAAATATATTGTTTTGAATGGGCTTGAAAAAGTATATTTAAAATACATTATTTTCATTAAATATCGTGAAAAATACAGATTATGGCCGAAATATACTGTTTTGAGGAGGCTTGAACAAGTAAATCCAAAATCCATAATTTTCATTAAGAAAACGTTAAAAATACAGATTGTGGCCGAAATATATTGTTTGAAAAACAAGTAAATTTAAAATCCATTATGTTCATTAAAAAATCGTAACAAATACAGATTGGGCCCGAAATGTATTTTTTTAAGGGGCTTGAACAAGTAAATTCAAAATCCACTATTTTCACTAAAAATCGTGAAAAATACAGTTTGTGGCCGAAACATATTGTTTTGAAGGGGCTTGAACAAGTAAATCCAAAATCCATAACATAACTTTCATTAAAAAAACGTGAAAAATATAGATTGTGGCCGAAATATATTGTTTTGAAGGGGCGTGAACAAGTAAATTCAAAGTGCATTATTTTCATTAAAAAATTGTCAAAAATACAGATTGTAGCCGAAATATATTGTTTGAAAAACAAGTAAATTTAAAATCCATTATGTTCATTAAAAAAAAGTAACAAATACAGATTGGGCCCGAAATGTATTGCTTTGAAGGGGCTTGAACAAGTAATTTAAAATACATTATTTTCATTAAAAATCGTGTAAAAACAGATTTTGAAAATCGTGAAAAATACAGATTGTAGCCGAAATATATTTTTTTGAAGGGGCTTGGACAAGTAAATTCAAAATCCACTATTTTCACTAAAAATCGTGACAAATACAGTTCGTGGCCGAAACGTATTTTTTTGAAGGGGCTTGAACAAGTAAATTCAAAATCCACTATTTTCACTAAAAATCGTGAAAAATACAGTTTGTGGCCGAAACATATTGTTTTGAAGGGGCTTGAACAAGTAAATCCAAAATCCATAACATAATTTTCATTAAAAAAATGTGAAAAATACAGATTGTGGCCGAAACATATTGTTTTGAAGGGGCTTGAACAAGTAAATCCAAAATCCATAATTGTCATTAAAAATGGTGAAAAATACAGATTGTAGCCGAAATATATTGTTTGAAAAACAAGTAAATTTAAAATCCATTATGTTCATAAAAAAATCGTAACAAATACAGATTAGGCCCGAAATGTATTTTTTTGATGGGGCTTGAACAAGTAATTTAAAATACAGTATTTTCATTAAAAATCGTGCAAAATACAGATTGTGGCCGAAATATATTGTTTTGAAGAGGCTTGAACAAGTAAATTCAAAGTGCATAATTTTCATTAAAAAATCGTGAAAAATACAGATTGTAGCCGAAATATATTGTTTGAAAAACAAGTAAATTTAAAATCCATTATGTTCATTAAAAAAAAGTAACAAATACAGATTGGACCCGAAATGTATTGTTTTGAAGGGACTTGAACAAGTAATTTAAAATACATTATTTTCATTAAAAATCGTGTAAAATACAGATTTTGAAAATCGTGAAAAATACAGATTTTGAAAATCGTGAAAAATACAGATTGTACCCGAAATATACTGTTTTGAGGAGGCTTGAACAAGTTAATTCAAAATCCATTATTTTCACTAAAAATCGTGTAAAATACAGATTTTGAAAATCGTGAAAAATACAGATTTTGAAAATCGTGAAAAATACAGATTGTAACCGAAAATATTGTTTTGAGGAGGCTTGAACAAGTAAATTCAAAACACATTTTTGCTTCTAAAAATCGTGAAAAATACAGATTGTGGCCGCAAAATATTGTTTCAAAAACAAGTAAATATAAAATTCATTATTTTCATTAAAAAATCGTGAAAAATACAGATTGTAGCCGAAATATACTGTTTTGAAGAGGCTTGAACAAGTTAATTTAAAATCATGATTTTCACTAAAAAGCTTGAAAAATACAGATTGTAACCGAAATATATTATTTTGAGGAGGCTTGAACAAGTAAATTCAAAACCCATATTTTCTTCTAAAAATCGTGAAAAATACAGATTGTGGTCGATATATATTGTTTTGATGGGGCTTGAAATAGTAAATCCAAAATCCATAATTTTCATTAAAAAAACGTGAAAAATACAGTGTGGCCGAAATATATTCTTTAGAAGAAGCTTGAACAAGTAAATTCAAAATCCACTATTTTCACTAAAAATTGTGAGAAATACAGATTGTGGCCGAAACATATTGTTTTGAAGGGGCTTGAACAAGTAAATCCAAAATCCATAATTTTCATTAAAAAAACGTGAAAAATACAGAGTGTGGCCGAAATATATTGTTTTGAAGAGGCTTGAACAAGTAAATTCAAAATCCACTATTTTCACTAAAAATCGTGACAAATACAGAGTGTGGCCGAAATATATTGTTTTGAATGGGCTTGAAAAAGTATATTTAAAATACATTATTTTCATTAAATATCGTGAAAAATACAGATTATGGCCGAAATATACTGTTTTGAGGAGGCTTGAACAAGTAAATCCAAAATCCATAATTTTCATTAAGAAAACGTTAAAATTACAGATTGTGGCCGAAATATATTGTTTGAAAAACAAGTAAATTCAAAATCCACTATTTTCACTAAAAATCGTGACAAATACAGATTGTGGCCGAAACATATTGTTTTGAAGGGGCTTGAACAAGTAAATCCAAAATCCATAATTTTCATTAAAAAAACGTGAAAAATACAGATTGTGGCCGAAATATATTGTTTTGAATGGGCTTGAACAAGTAAATTCAAAACACATTATTTCTTCTAAAAATCGTGAAAAATACAGATTGTGGCCGAAATAAATTGTTTGAAAAACAAGTAAATTTAAAATCCATTATATTCATAAAAAAATCGTAACAAATACACATTAGGCCCGAAATGTATTGTTTTGATGGGGCTTGAACAAGTAATTTAAAATACAGTATTTTCATTAAAAATCGTGCAAAATACAGATTGTGGCCGAAATATATTGTTTGAAAAACAAGTAAATTTAAAATCCATTATGTTCATTAAAAAAAAGTAACAAATACAGATTGGGCACGAAATGTATTGTTTTGAAGGGGCTTGAACAAGTAATTTAAAATACATTATTTTCATTAAAAATCGGGTAAAATACAGATTTTGAAAATCGTGAAAAATACAGATTTTGAAAATCGTGAAAAATACAGATTGTAGCCGAAATATATTGTTTCAAAAAAAGTAAATATAAAATCCATTATTTTCATTTAAAAATCGTGAAAAATAAAGATTGCAGCCGAAATATACTGTTTTGAGGAGGCTTGAACAAGTAAATCCAAAATCCATAACATAATTTTCATTAAAAAAATGTGAAAAATACAGATTGTGGCCGAAACATATTGTTTTGAAGAGCCTTGAACAAGTAAATTCAAAATCCACTATTTTCACTAAAAATCGTGACAAATACAGAGTGTGGCCGAAATATATTATTTTGAATGGGCTTGAAAAAGTATATTTAAAATACATTATTTTCATTAAATATCGTGAAAAATACAGATTATGGCCGAAATATACTGTTTTGAGGAGGCTTGAACAAGTAAATCCAAAATACATAATTTTCTTTAAGAAAACGATTGTGGCCGAAATATATTGTTTGAAAAACAAGTAAATTTAAAATCCATTATGTTCATTAAAAAATCGTAACAAATACAGATCGGGCCCGAAATGTATTTTTTGAAGGGGCTTGAACAAGTAAATTCAAAACACATTATTTCTTCTAAAAATCGTGAAAAATACAGATTGTAGCCGAAATATACTGTTTTGAGGTGGCTTTTACAAGTTAATTCAAAATCCATTATTTTCACTAAAAAGCTTGAAAAATACAGATTGTAACCGAAATATATTGTTTTGAGGAGGCTTGAACAAGTAAATTCAAAACACATTTTTGCTTCTAAAAATCGTGAAAAATACAGATTATGGCCGAAATATACTGTTTTGAGGAGGCTTGAACAAGTAAATCCAAAATACATAATTTTCTTTAAGAAAACGATTGTGGCCGAAATATATTGTTTGAAAAACAAGTAAATTTAAAATCCATTATGTTCATTAAAAAATCGTAACAAATACAGATCGGGCCCGAAATGTATTTTTTGAAGGGGCTTGAACAAGTAAATTCAAAACACATTATTTCTTCTAAAAATCGTGAAAAATACAGATTGTAGCCGAAATATACTGTTTTGAGGTGGCTTTTACAAGTTAATTCAAAATCCATTATTTTCACTAAAAAGCTTGAAAAATACAGATTGTAACCGAAATATATTGTTTTGAGGAGGCTTGAACAAGTAAATTCAAAACACATTTTTCTTCTAAAAATCGTGAAAAATACAGATTGTAGCCGAAATATACTGTTTTGAGGAGGCTTGAACAAGTTAATTCAAATCCATTATTTTCACTAAAAAGCTTGAAAAATACAGATTGTAACCGAAATATATTGTTTTGAGGAGGCTTGAACAAGTAAATTCAAAACACATTTTTGCTTCTAAAAATCGTGAAAAATACAGATTGTGGCCGCAAAATATTGTATCAAAAACGAGTAAATATAAAATCCATAATTTTCATTAAAAAAACGTGAAAAATACAGTGTGGCCGAAATATATTCTTTAGAAGAAGCTTGAACAAGTAAATTCAAAATCCACTATTTTCACTAAAAATCGTGACAAATACAGATTGTGGCCGAAACATATTGTTTTGAAGGGGCTTGAACAAGTAAATCCAAAATCCATAATTTTCATTAAAAAAACGTGAAAAATACAGATTGTGGCCGAAATATATTGTTTTGAATGGGCTTGAACAAGTAAATTCAAAACACATTATTTCTTCTAAAAATCGTGTAAAATACAGATTGTGGTCGATATATATTGTTTTGATGGGGCTTGAAAAAGTAAATCCAAAATCCATAATTTTCATTAAAAAAAACGTGAAAAATACAGTGTGTCCGAAATATATTCTTTAGAAGAGGCTTGAACAAGTAAATTCAAAATCCACTATTTTCACTAAAAATCGTGACAAATACAGATTGTGGCCGAAACATATTGTTTTGAAGGGGCTTGAACAAGTAAATACAAAATCCATAATTTTCATTAAAAAAACGTGAAAAATACAGATTGTGGCCGAAATATATTGTTTTGAATGGGCTTGAACAAGTAAATTCAAAACACATTATTTCTTCTAAAAATCGTGAAAAATACAGATTGTGGCCGAAATATATTGTTTTGAAGGAGCTTGAACAAGTAAATCCAAAATCCATAATTTTCATTAAAAAAAAGTGAAAAATACAGAGTGTGGCCGAAATATATTGTTTTGAAGAGGCTTGAACAAGTAAATTCAAAATCCACTATTTTCACTAAAACTCGTGACAAATACAGAGTGTGGCCGAAATATATTGTTTTGAATGGGCTTGAAAAAGTATATTTAAAATACATTATTTTCATTAAATATCGTGAAAAATACAGATTATGGCCGAAATATACTGTTTTGAGGAGGCTTGAACAAGTAAATCCAAAATCCATAATTTTCATTAAGAAAACGTTAAAAATACAGATTGTGGCCGAAATATATTGTTTGAAAAACAAGTAAATTTAAAATCCATTATGTTCATTAAAAAATCGTAACAAATACAGACTGGGCCCGAAATGTATTTTTTTAAGGGGCTTGAACAAGTAAATTCAAAATCCACTATTTTCACTAAAAATCGTGAAAAATACAGTTTGTGGCCGAAACATATTGTTTTGAAGGGGCTTGAACAAGTAAATCCAAAATCCATAACATAACTTTCATTAAAAAAACGTGAAAAATATAGATTGTGGCCGAAATATATTGTTTTGAAGGGGCGTGAACAAGTAAATTCAAAGTGCATTATTTTCATTAAAAAATTGTGAAAAATACAGATTGTAGCCGAAATATATTGTTTGAAAAACAAGTAAATTTAAAATCCATTATGTTCATTAAAAAAAAGTAACAAATACAGATTGGGCCCGAAATGTATTGCTTTGAAGGGGCTTGAACAAGTAATTTAAAATACATTATTTTCATTAAAAATCGTGTAAAAACAGATTTTGAAAATCGTGAAAAATACAGATTGTAGCCGAAATATATTTTTTTGAAGGGGCTTGGACAAGTAAATTCAAAATCCACTATTTTCACTAAAAATCGTGACAAATACAGTTCGTGGCCGAAACGTATTTTTTTGAAGGGGCTTGAACAAGTAAATTCAAAATCCACTATTTTCACTAAAAATCGTGAAAAATACAGTTTGTGGCCGAAACATATTGTTTTGAAGGGGCTTGAACAAGTAAATCCAAAATCCATAACATAATTTTCATTAAAAAAATGTGAAAAATACAGATTGTGGCCGAAACATATTGTTTTGAAGGGGCTTGAACAAGTAAATCCAAAATCCATAATTGTCATTAAAAATGGTGAAAAATACAGATTGTAGCCGAAATATATTGTTTGAAAAACAAGTAAATTTAAAATCCATTATGTTCATAAAAAAATCGTAACAAATACAGATTAGGCCCGAATGTATTTTTTTGATGGGGCTTGAACAAGTAATTTAAAATACAGTATTTTCATTAAAAATCGTGCAAAATACAGATTGTGGCCGAAATATATTGTTTTGAAGAGGCTTGAACAAGTAAATTCAAAGTGCATTATTTTCATTAAAAAATCGTGAAAAATACAGATTGTAGCCGAAATATATTGTTTGAAAAACAAGTAAATTTAAAATCCATTATGTTCATTAAAAAAAAGTAACAAATACAGATTGGACCCGATATGTATTGTTTTGAAGGGACTTGAACAAGTAATTTAAAATACATTATTTTCATTAAAAATCGTGTAAAATACAGATTTTGAAAATCGTGAAAAATACAGATTGTACCCGAAATATACTGTTTTGAGGAGGCTTGAACAAGTTAATTCAAAATCCATTATTTTCACTAAAAATCGTGTAAAATACAGATTTTGAAAATCGTGAAAAATACAGATTTTGAAAATCGTGAAAAATACAGATTGTACCCGAAATATATTGTTTCAAAAACAAGTAAATATAAAATCCATTATTTTCATTTAAAAATCGTGAAAAATACAGATTGTAACCGAAAATATTGTTTTGAGGAGGCTTGAACAAGTAAATTCAAAACACATTTTTGCTTCTAAAAATCGTGAAAAATACAGATTGTGGCCGCAAAATATTGTTTCAAAAACAAGTAAATATAAAATTCATTATTTTCATTAAAAAATCGTGAAAAATACAGATTGTAGCCGAAATATACTGTTTTGAAGAGGCTTGAACAAGGTTATTTAAAATCATGATTTTCACTAAAAAGCTTGAAAAATACAGATTGTAACCGAAATATATTGTTTTGAGGAGGCTTGAACAAGTAAATTCAAAACCCATATTTTCTTCTAAAAATCGTGAAAAATACAGATTGTGGTCGATATATATTGTTTTGATGGGGCTTGAAATAGTAAATCCAAAATCCATAATTTTCATTAAAAAAACGTGAAAAATACAGTGTGGCCGAAATATATTCTTTAGAAGAAGCTTGAACAAGTAAATTCAAAATCCACTATTTTCACTAAAAATCGTGAGAAATACAGATTGTGGCCGAAACATATTGTTTTGAAGGGGCTTGAACAAGTAAATCCAAAATCCATAATTTTCATTAAAAAAACGTGAAAAATACAGAGTGTGGCCGAAATATATTGTTTTGAAGAGGCTTGAACAAGTAAATTCAAAATCCACTATTTTCACTAAAAATCGTGACAAATACAGAGTGTGGCCGAAATATATTGTTTTGAATGGGCTTGAAAAAGTATATTTAAAATACATTATTTTCATTAAATATCGTGAAAAATACAGATTATGGCCGAAATATACTGTTTTGAGGAGGCTTGAACAAGTAAATCCAAAATCCATAATTTTCATTAAGAAAACGTTAAAATTACAGATTGTGGCCGAAATATATTGTTTGAAAAACAAGTAAATTCAAAATCCACTATTTTCACTAAAAATCGTGACAAATACAGATTGTGGCCGAAACATATTGTTTTGAAGGGGCTTGAACAAGTAAATCCAAAATCCATAATTTTCATTAAAAAAACGTGAAAAATACAGATTGTGGCCGAAATATATTGTTTTGAATGGGCTTGAACAAGTAAATTCAAAACACATTATTTCTTCTAAAAATCGTGAAAAATACAGATTGTGGCCGAAATATATTGTTTTGAAGGAGCTTGAACAAGTAAATCCAAAATCCATAATTTTCATTAAAAAAACGTGAAAAATACAGAGTGTGGCCGAAATATATTGTTTTGAAGAGGCTTGAACAAGTAAATTCAAAATCCACTATTTTCACTAAAAATCGTGACAAATACAGAGTGTGGCCGAAATATATTGTTTTGAATGGGCTTGAAAAAGTATATTTAAAATACATTATTTTCATTAAATATCGTGAAAAATACAGATTATGGCCGAAATATACTGTTTTGAGGAGGCTTGAACAAGTAAATCCAAAATCCATAATTTTCATTAAGAAAACGTTAAAAATACAGATTGTGGCCGAAATATATTGTTTGAAAAACAAGTAAATTTAAAATCCATTATGTTCATTAAAAAATCGTAACAAATACAGATTGGGCCCGAAATGTATTTTTTAAGGGGCTTGAACAAGTAAATTCAAAATCCACTATTTTCACTAAAAATCGTGAAAAATACAGTTTGTGGCCGAAACATATTGTTTTGAAGGGGCTTGAACAAGTAAATCCAAAATCCATAACACAATTTTCATTAAAAAAACCTGAAAAATATAGATTGTGGCCGAAATATATTGTTTTGAAGGGGCGTGAACAAGTAAATTCAAAGTGCATTATTTTCATTAAAAAATTGTGAAAAATACAGATTGTAGCCGAAATATATTGTTTGAAAAACAAGTAAATTTAAAATCCATTATGTTCATTAAAAAAAAGTAACAAATACAGATTGGGCCCGAAATGTATTGCTTTGAAGGGGCTTGAACAAGTAATTTAAAATACATTATTTTCATTAAAAATCGTGTAAAAACAGATTTTGAAAATCGTGAAAAATACAGATTGTAGCCGAAATATATTTTTTTGAAGGGGCTTGGACAAGTAAATTCAAAATCCACTATTTTCACTAAAAATCGTGAAAAATACAGTTTGTGGCCGAAACATATTGTTTTGATGGGGCTTGAACAAGTAAATCCAAAATCCATAACATAATTTTCATTAAAAAAATGTGAAAAATACAGATTGTGGCCGAAACATATTGTTTTGAAGGGGCTTGAACAAGTAAATCCAAAATCCATAATTTTCATTAAAAATGGTGAAAAATACAGATTGTGGCCGAAATATATTGTTTGAAAAACAAGTAAATTTAAAATCCATTATATTCATAAAAAAATCGTAACAAATACACATTAGGCCCGAAATGTATTGTTTTGATGGGGCTTGAACAAGTAATTTAAAATACAGTATTTTCATTAAAAATCGTGCAAAATACAGATTGTGGCCGAAATATATTGTTTGAAAAACAAGTAAATTTAAAATCCATTATGTTCATTAAAAAAAAGTAACAAATACAGATTGGGCCCGAAATGTATTGTTTTGAAGGGGCTTGAACAAGTAATTTAAAATACATTATTTTCATTAAAAATCGGGTAAAATACAGATTTTGAAAATCGTGAAAAATACAGATTTTGAAAATCGTGAAAAATACAGATTGTAGCCGAAATATATTGTTTCAAAAAAAGTAAATATAAAATCCATTATTTTCATTTAAAAATCGTGAAAAATAAAGATTGCAGCCGAAATATACTGTTTTGAGGAGGCTTGAACAAGTAAATCCAAAATCCATAACATAATTTTCATTAAAAAAATGTGAAAAATACAGATTGTGGCCGAAACATATTGTTTTGAAGGGGCTTGAACAAGTAAATCCAAAATCCATAATTTTAATTAAAAAAACGTGAAAAATACAGAGTGTGGCCGAAATATATTGTTTTGAAGAGCCTTGAACAAGTAAATTCAAAATCCACTATTTTCACTAAAAATCGTGACAAATACAGAGTGTGGCCGAAATATATTATTTTGAATGGGCTTGAAAAAGTATATTTAAAATACATTATTTTCATTAAATATCGTGAAAAATACAGATTATGGCCGAAATATACTGTTTTGAGGAGGCTTGAACAAGTAAATCCAAAATACATAATTTTCTTTAAGAAAACGATTGTGGCCGAAATATATTGTTTGAAAAACAAGTAAATTTAAAATCCATTATGTTCATTAAAAAATCGTAACAAATACAGATTGGGCCCGAAATGTATTTTTTGAAGGGGCTTGAACAAGTAAATTCAAAACACATTATTTCTTCTAAAAATCGTGAAAAATACAGATTGTAGCCGAAATATACTGTTTTGAGGTGGCTTTTACAAGTTAATTCAAAATCCATTATTTTCACTAAAAAGCTTGAAAAATACAGATTGTAACCGAAATATATTGTTTTGAGGAGGCTTGAACAAGTAAATTCAAAACACATTTTTCTTCTAAAAATCGTGAAAAATACAGACTGTAGCCGAAATATACTGTTTTGAGGAGGCTTGAACAAGTTAATTCAAATCCATTATTTTCACTAAAAAGCTTGAAAAATACAGATTGTAACCGAAATATATTGTTTTGAGGAGGCTTGAACAAGTAAATTCAAAACACATTTTTGCTTCTAAAAATCGTGAAAAATACAGATTGTGGCCGCAAAATATTGTATCAAAAACGAGTAAATATAAAATCCATAATTTTCATTAAAAAAACGTGAAAAATACAGTGTGGCCGAAATATATTCTTTAGAAGAAGCTTGAACAAGTAAATTCAAAATCCACTATTTTCACTAAAAATCGTGACAAATACAGATTGTGGCCGAAACATATTGTTTTGAAGGGGCTTGAACAAGTAAATCCAAAATCCATAATTTTCATTAAAAAAACGTGAAAAATACAGATTGTGGCCGAAATATATTGTTTTGAATGGGCTTGAACAAGTAAATTCAAAACACATTATTTCTTCTAAAAATCGTGTAAAATACAGATTGTGGTCGATATATATTGTTTTGATGGGGCTTGAAAAAGTAAATCCAAAATCCATAATTTTCATTAAAAAAACGTGAAAAATACAGTGTGTCCGAAATATATTCTTTAGAAGAGGCTTGAACAAGTAAATTCAAAATCCACTATTTTCACAAAAAATCGTGACAAATACAGATTGTGGCCGAAACATATTGTTTTGAAGGGGCTTGAACAAGTAAATACAAAATCCATAATTTTCATTAAAAAAACGTGAAAAATACAGATTACACACAGATTGTGGCCGAAATATATTGTTTTGAATGGGCTTGAACAAGTAAATTCAAAACACATGATTTCTTCTAAAATCGTGAAAAATACAGATTGTGGCCGAAATATATTGTTTTGAAGGAGCTTGAACAAGTAAATCCAAAATCAATAATTTTCATTAAAAAAAAGTGAAAAATACAGAGTGTGGCCGAAATATATTGTTTTGAAGAGGCTTGAACAAGTAAATTCAAAATCCACTATTTTCACTAAAAATCGTGAAAATACAGAGTGTGGCCGAAATATATTGTTTTGAATGGCCTTGAAAAAGTATATTTAAAATACATTATTTTCATTAAATATCGTGAAAAATACAGATTATGGCCGAAATAACAAGTAAATTTGAAAAACAAGTAAATTTAAAATCCATTATGTTCATTAAAAAAAAGTAACAAATACAGATTGGGCCCGAAATGTATTGCTTTGAAGGGGCTTGAACAAGTAATTTAAAATACATTATTTTCATTAAAAATCGTGTAAAAACAGATTTTGAAAATCGTGAAAAATACAGATTGTAGCCGAAATATATTTTTTTGAAGGGGCTTGGACAAGTAAATTCAAAATCCACTATTTTCACTAAAAATCGTGACAAATACAGTTCGTGGCCGAAACGTATTTTTTTGAAGGGGCTTGAACAAGTAAATTCAAAATCCACTATTTTCACTAAAAATCGTGAAAAATACAGTTTGTGGCCGAAACATATTGTTTTGATGGGGCTTGAACAAGTAAATCCAAAATCCATAACATAATTTTCATTAAAAAAATGTGAAAAATACAGATTGTGGCCGAAATATATTGTTTGAAAAACAAGTAAATTTAAAATCCATTATGTTCATAAAAAAATCGTAACAAATACAGATTAGGCCCGAAATGTATTGTTTTGATGGGGCTTGAACAAGTAATTTAAAATACAGTATTTTCATTAAAAATCGTGCAAAATACAGATTGTGGCCGAAATATATTGTTTTGAAGAGGCTTGAACAAGTAAATTCAAAGTGCATTATTTTCATTAAAAAATCGTGAAAAATACAGATTGTAGCCGAAATATATTGTTTGAAAAACAAGTAAATTTAAAATCCATTATGTTCATAAAAAAATCGTAACAAATACAGATTAGACCCGAAATGTATTGTTTTGATGGGGCTTGAACAAGTAATTTAAAATACATTATTTTCATTAAAAATCGTGTAAAATACAGATTTTGAAAATCGTGAAAAATACAGATTTTGAAAATCGTGAAAAATACAGATTGTAGCCGAAATATATTGTTTCAAAAACAAGTAAATATAAAATCCATTATTTTCATTTAAAAATCGTGAAAAATACAGATTGCAGCCGAAATATATTGTTTCAAAAACAAGTAAAAATAAATCCATTATTTTCATTTATTTCACTAAAAAGCTTGAAAAATACAGATTGTGGCCGAAATATATTGTTTTGAAGGGGCTTGAACAAGTAAATCCAAAATCTACTATTTTCACTAAAAATAGTGAAAAATATAGTTTGTGGCCGAAACATATTGTTTTGAAGGGGCTTGAACAAGTAAATCCAAAATCCAAAATTTTCATTAAAATTCGTGAAAAATACAGATTGTGGCCGAAATATACTGTTTTGAGGAGGCTTGAACAAGGAAATTCAAACCACATTATTTCTTCTATAAATCGTGAAAAATACAGATTGTGGTCGAAATATATTGTTTTGAGGAGGCTTGAACAAGTTAATTCAAAATCCATTATTTTCACTAAAAATCGTGTAAAATACAGATTTTGAAAATCGTGAAAAATACAGATTTTGAAAATCGTGAAAAATACAGATTGTACCCGAAATATACTGTTTCAAAAACAAGTAAATATAAAATCCATTATTTTCATTTAAAAATCGTGAAAAATACAGATTGTAACCGAAAATATTGTTTTGAGGAGGCTTGAACAAGTAATTCAAAACACATTATTTCTTCTAAAAATCGTGAAAAATACAGATTGTAGCCGAAATATATTGTTTCAAAAACAAGTAAAAATAAATCCATTATTTTCATTTATTTCACTAAAAAGCTTGAAAAATACAGATTGTGGCCGAAATATATTGTTTTGAAGGGGCTTGAACAAGTAAATCCAAAATCTACTATTTTCACTAAAAATAGTGAAAAATATAGTTTGTGGCCGAAACATATTGTTTTGAAGGGGCTTGAACAAGTAAATCCAAAATCCAAAATTTTCATTAAAATTCGTGAAAAATACAGATTGTGGCCAAAATATACTGTTTTGAGGAGGCTTGAACAAGGAAATTCAAACCACATTATTTCTTCTATAAATCGTGAAAAATACAGATTGTGGTCGAAATATATTTTTTTGAGGAGGCTTGAACAAGTAAATTTAAAACACATTATTTCTTCTAAAAATCGTGTAAAATACAGATTGTGGTCGATATATATTGTTTTGATGGGGCTTGAAAAAGTAAATCCAAAATCCATAATTTTCATTAAAAAAACGTGAAAAATACAGTGTGGCCGAAATATATTCTTTAGAAGAGGCTTGAACAAGTAAATTCAAAATCCACTATTTTCACTAAAAATCGTGACAAATACAGATTGTGGCCGAAACATATTGTTATGAAGGGGCTTGAACAAGTAAATCCAAAATCCATAATTTTCATTAAAAAAACGTGAAAAATACAGATTGTGGCCGAAATATATTGTTTTGAATGGGCTTGAACAAGTAAATTCAAAACACATTATTTCTTCTAAAAATCGTGAAAAATACAGATTGTGGCCGAAATATATTGTTTTGAAGGAGCTTGAACAAGTAAATCCAAAATCCATAATTTTTATTAAAAAAACGTGAAAAATACAGAGTGTGGCCGAAATATATTGTTTTGAAGAGGCTTGAACAAGTAAATTCAAAATCCACTATTTTCACTAAAAATCGTGACAAATACAGAGTGTGGCCGAAATATATTGTTTTGAATGGGCTTGAAAAAGTATATTTAAAATACATTATTTTCATTAAATATCGTGAAAAATACAGATTATGGCCGAAATATACTGTTTTGAGGAGGCTTGAACAAGTAAATCCAAAATCCATAACATAATTTTCATTAAAAAAACGTGAAAAATATAGATTGTGGCCGAAATATATTGTTTTGAAGGGGCGTGAACAAGTAAATTCAAAGTGCATTATTTTCATTAAAAAATTGTGAAAAATACAGATTGTAGCCGAAATATATTGTTTGAAAAACAAGTAAATTTAAAATCCATTATGTTCATTAAAAAAAAGTAACAAATACAGATTGGGCCCGAAATGTATTGTTTTGAAGGAGCTTGAACAAGTAAATCCAAAATCCATAATTTTTATTAAAAAAACGTGAAAAATACAGAGTGTGGCCGAAATATATTGTTTTGAAGAGGCTTGAACAAGTAAATTCAAAATCCACTATTTTCACTAAAAATCGTGACAAATACAGATTGTGGCCGAAACATATTGTTTTGAAGGGGCTTGAACAAGTAAATACAAAATCCATAATTTTCATTAAAAAAACGTGAAAAATACAGATTGTGGCCGAAATATATTGTTTTGAATGGGCTTGAACAAGTAAATTCAAAACACATTATTTCTTCTAAAAATCGTGAAAAATACAGATTGTGGCCGAAATATATTGTTTTGAATGGGCTTGAACAAGTAAATTCAAAACACATTATTTCTTCTAAAAATCGTGTAAAATACAGATTGTGGTCGATATATATTGTTTTGATGGGGCTTGAAAAAGTAAATCCAAAATCCATAATTTTCATTAAAAAAACGTGAAAAATACAGTGTATCCGAAATATATTCTTTAGAAGAGGCTTGAACAAGTAAATTCAAAATCCACTATTTTCACTAAAAATCGTGACAAATACAGATTGTGGCCGAAACATATTGTTTTGAAGGGGCTTGAACAAGTAAATACAAAATCCATAATTTTCATTAAAAAAAAGTGAAAAATACAGAGTGTGGCCGAAATATATTGTTTTGAAGAGGCTTGAACAAGTAAATTCAAAATCCACTATTTTCACTAAAACTCGTGACAAATACAGAGTGTGGCCGAAATATATTGTTTTGAATGGGCTTGAAAAAGTATATTTAAAATACATTATTTTCATTAAAAATCGTGTAAAATACAGATTGTGGCCGAAATATATTGTTCGAAAAACAAGTAAATTTAAAATCCATTATGTTCATAAAAAAATCGTAACAAATACAGATTAGGCCCGAAATGTATTGTTTTGATGGACTTGAACAAGTAATTTAAAATAAATTATTTTCATTAAAAATCGTGCAAAATACAGATTGTGGCCGAAATATATTGTTCGAAAAACAAGTAAATTTAAAATCCATTATGTTCATAAAAAAATCGTAACAAATACAGATTAGGCCCGAAATGTATTGTTTTGATGGGGCTTGAACAAGTAATTTAAAATACAGTATTTTCATTAAAAATCGTGCAAAATACAGATTGTGGCCGAAATATATTGTTCGAAAAACAAGTAAATTTAAAATCCATTATGTTCATAAAAAATCGTAACCAATACAGATTAGGCCCGAAATGTATTGTTTTGATGGGGCTTGAACAAGTAATTTAAAATACATTATTTTCATTAAAAATCGTGTAAAATACAGATTTTGAAAATCGTGAAATATACAGATTTTGAAAATCGTGAAAAATACAGATTGTAGCCGAAATATATTGTTTGAAAAACAAGTAAATATAAAATCCATTATTTTCATTTAAAAATCGTGAAAAATACAGATTGCAGCCGAAATATATTGTTTCAAAAACAAGTAAAAATAAATCCATTATTTTCATTTATTTCACTAAAAAGCTTGAAAAATACAGATTGTGGCCGAAATATATTGTTTTGAAGGGGCTTGAACAAGTAAATCCAAAATCTACTATTTTCACTAAAAATAGTGAAAAATATAGTTTGTGGCCGAAACATATTGTTTTGAAGGGGCTTGAACAAGTAAATCCAAAATCCAAAATTTTCATTAAAATTCGTGAAAAATACAGATTGTGGCCGAAATATACTGTTTTGAGGAGGCTTGAACAAGGAAATTCAAACCACATTATTTCTTCTATAAATCGTGAAAAATACAGATTGTGGTCGAAATATATTGTTTTGAGGAGGCTTGAACAAGTTAATTCAAAATCCATTATTTTCACTAAAAATCGTGTAAAATACAGATTTTGAAAATCGTGAAAAATACAGATTTTGAAAATCGTGAAAAATACAGATTGTACCCGAAATATATTGTTTCAAAAACAAGTAAATATAAAATCCATTATTTTCATTTAAAAATCGTGAAAAATACAGATTGTAACCGAAAATATTGTTTTGAGCAGGCTTGAACAAGTAATTCAAAACACATTATTTCTTCTAAAAATCGTGAAAAATACAGATTGTAGCCGAAATATATTGTTTCAAAAACAAGTAAAAATAAATCCATTATTTTCATTTATTTCACTAAAAAGCTTGAAAAATACAGATTGTGGCCGAAATATATTGTTTTGAAGGGGCTTGAACAAGTAAATCCAAAATCTACTATTTTCACTAAAAATAGTGAAAAATATAGTTTGTGGCCGAAACATATTGTTTTGAAGGGGCTTGAACAAGTAAATCCAAAATCCAAAATTTTCATTAAAATTCGTGAAAAATACAGATTGTGGCCGAAATATACTGTTTTGAGGAGGCTTGAACAAGGAAATTCAAACCACATTATTTCTTCTATAAATCGTGAAAAATACAGATTGTGGTCGAAATATATTTTTTTGAGGAGGCTTGAACAAGTAAATTCAAAACACATTATTTCTTCTAAAAATCGTGTAAAATACAGATTGTGGTCGATATATATTGTTTTGATGGGGCTTGAAAAAGTAAATCCAAAATCCATAATTTTCATTAAAAAAACGTGAAAAATACAGTGTGGCCGAAATATATTCTTTAGAAGAGGCTTGAACAAGTAAATTCAAAATCCACTATTTTCACTAAAAATCGTGACAAATACAGATTGTGGCCGAAACATATTGTTATGAAGGGGCTTGAACAAGTAAATCCAAAATCCATAATTTTCACTAAAAATCGTGAAAAATACAGATTGTGGCCGAAATATATTGTTTTGAAGGGGCTTGAACAAGTAAATCCAAAATCCATAATTTTCATTAAAAAAACGTGAAAAATACAGATTGTGGCCGAAATATATTGTTTTGAATGGGCTTGAACAAGTAAATTCAAAACACATTATTTCTTCTAAAAATCGTGAAAAATACAGATTGTGGCCGAAATATATTGTTTTGAAGGAGCTTGAACAAGTAAATCCAAAATCCATAATTTTCATTAAAAAAACGTGAAAAATACAGAGTGTGGCCGAAATATATTGTTTTGAAGAGGCTTGAACAAGTAAATTCAAAATCCACTATTTTCACTAAAAATCGTGACAAATACAGAGTGTGGCCGAAATATATTGTTTTGAATGGGCTTGAAAAAGTATATTTAAAATACATTATTTTCATTAAATATCGTGAAAAATACAGATTATGGCCGAAATATACTGTTTTGAGGAGGCTTGAACAAGTAAATCCAAAATCCATAACATAATTTTCATTAAAAAAACGTGAAAATTATAGATTGTGGCCGAAATATATTGGTTTGAAGGGGCGTGAACAAGTAAATTCAAAGTGCATTATTTTCATTAAAAAATTGTGAAAAATACAGATTGTGGCCGAAACATATTGTTTTGAAGGGGCTTGAACAAGTAAATCCAAAATCCACTATTTTCACTAAAAATCGTGACAAATACAGTTCGTGGCCGAAACGTATTTTTCTGAAGGGGCTTGAACAAGTAAATTCAAAATCCACTATTTTCACTAAAAATCGTGAAAAATACAGTTTGTGGCCGAAACATATTGTTTTGAAGGGGCTTGAACAAGTAAATCCAAAATCCATAATTTTCATTAAAAAAATGTGAAAAATACAGATTGTGGCCGAAACATATTGTTTTGAAGGGGCTTGAACAAGTAAATCCAAAATCCATAATTTTCATTCAAAATGGTGAAAAATACAGATTGTGGCCGAAATATATTGTTTGAAAAACAAGTAAATTTAAAATCCATTATGTTCATAAAAAAATCGTAACAAATACAGATTAGGCCCGAAATGTATTGTTTTGATGGGGCTTGAACAAGTAATTTAAAATACAGTATTTTCATTAAAAATCGTGTAAAAACAGATTTTGAAAATCGTGAAAAATACAGATTGTAGCCGAAATATATTTTTTTGAAGGGGCTTGGACAAGTAAATTCAAAATCCACTATTTTCACTAAAAATCGTGACAAATACAGTTCGTGGCCGAAACGTATTTTTCTGAAGGGGCTTGAACAAGTAAATTCAAAATCCACTATTTTCACTAAAAATCGTGAAAAATACAGTTTGTGGCCGAAACATATTGTTTTGAAGGGGCTTGAACAAGTAAATCCAAAATCCATAATTTTCATTAAAAAAATGTGAAAAATACAGATTGTGGCCGAAACATATTGTTTTGAAGGGGCTTGAACAAGTAAATCCAAAATCCATAATTTTCATTCAAAATGGTGAAAAATACAGATTGTGGCCGAAATATATTGTTTGAAAAACAAGTAAATTTAAAATCCATTATGTTCATAAAAAAATCGTAACAAATACAGATTAGGCCCGAAATGTATTGTTTTGATGGGGCTTGAACAAGTAATTTAAAATACAGTATTTTCATTAAAAATCGTGAAAAATACAGATTGTGGCCGAAATATATTGTTTGAAAAACACGTAAATTTAAAATCCATTATATTCATTAAAAAAAAGTAACAAATACAGATTGGGCCCGAAATGTATTGTTTTGAAGGGGCTTGAACAAGTAATTTAAAATACATTATTTTCATTAAAAATCGTGTAAAATACAGATTTTGAAAATCGTGAAAAATACAGATTTTGAAAATCGTGAAAAATACAGATTGTAGCCGAAATATATTGTTTCAAAAACAAGTAAATATAAAATCCATTACTTTCATTTAAAAATCGTGAAAAATACAGATTGTAACCGAAAATATTGTTTTGAGGAGGCTTGAACAAGTAATTCAAAACACATTATTTCTTCTAAAAATCGTGAAAAATACAGATTGTAGCCGAAATATATTGTTTCAAAAACAAGTAAAAATAAATCCATTATTTTCATTTATTTCACTAAAAAGCTTGAAAAATACAGATTGTGGCCGAAATATATTGTTTTGAAGGGGCTTGAACAAGTAAATCCAAAATCTACTATTTTCACTAAAAATAGTGAAAAATACAGATTGTAGCCGAAATATATTGTTTCAAAAACAAGTAAAAATAAATCCATTATTTTCATTTATTTCACTAAAAAGCTTGAAAAATACAGATTGTGGCCGAAATATATTGTTTTGAAGGGGCTTGAACAAGTTAATTCAAAATCCATTATTTTCACTAAAAATCGTGTAAAATACAGATTTTGAAAATCGTGAAAAATACAGATTTTGAAAATCGTGAAAAATACAGATTGTACCCGAAATATATTGTTTCAAAAACAAGTAAATATAAAATCCATTATTTTCATTTAAAAATCGTGAAAAATACAGATTGTAACCGAAAATATTGTTTTGAGCAGGCTTGAACAAGTAATTCAAAACACATTATTTCTTCTAAAAATCGTGAAAAATACAGATTGTAGCCGAAATATATTGTTTCAAAAACAAGTAAAAATAAATCCATTATTTTCATTTATTTCACTAAAAAGCTTGAAAAATACAGATTGTGGCCGAAATATATTGTTTTGAAGGGGCTTGAACAAGTAAATCCAAAATCTACTATTTTCACTAAAAATAGTGAAAAATATAGTTTGTGGCCGAAACATATTGTTTTGAAGGGGCTTGAACAAGTAAATCCAAAATCCAAAATTTTCATTAAAATTCGTGAAAAATACAGATTGTGGCCGAAATATACTGTTTTGAGGAGGCTTGAACAAGGAAATTCAAACCACATTATTTCTTCTATAAATCGTGAAAAATACAGATTGTGGTCGAAATATATTTTTTTGAGGAGGCTTGAACAAGTAAATTCAAAACACATTATTTCTTCTAAAAATCGTGTAAAATACAGATTGTGGTCGATATATATTGTTTTGATGGGGCTTGAAAAAGTAAATCCAAAATCCATAATTTTCATTAAAAAAACGTGAAAAATACAGTGTGGCCGAAATATATTCTTTAGAAGAGGCTTGAACAAGTAAATTCAAAATCCACTATTTTCACTAAAAATCGTGACAAATACAGATTGTGGCCGAAACATATTGTTTTGAAGGGGCTTGAACAAGTAAATCCAAAATCCATAATTTTCATTAAAAAAACGTGAAAAATACAGATTGTGGCCGAAATATATTGTTTTGAATGGGCTTGAACAAGTAAATTCAAAACACATTATTTCTTCTAAAAATCGTGAAAAATACAGATTGTGGCCGAAATATATTGTTTTGAAGGAGCTTGAACAAGTAAATCCAAAATCCATAATTTTCATTAAAAAAAACGTGAAAAATACAGAGTGTGGCCGAAATATATTGTTTTGAAGAGGCTTGAACAAGTAAATTCAAAATCCACTATTTTCACTAAAAATTGTGACAAATACAGAGTGTGGCCGAAATATATTGTTTTGAATGGGGTTGAAAAAGTATATTTAAAATACATTATTTTCATTAAATATCGTGAAAAATACAGATTGAAGCCGAAATATACTGTTTTGAGGAGGCTTGAACAAGTAAATCCAAAATCCATAATTTTCATTAAGAAAACGTGAAAAATACAGATTGTGGCCGAAATATATTGTTTGAAAAACAAGTAAATTTAAAATCCATTATGTTCATTAAAAAATCGTAACAAATACAGATTGGGCCCGAAATGTATTTTTTGAAGGGGCTTGAACAAGTAAATTCAAAACACATTATTTCTTCTAAAAATCGTGAAAAATACAGATTGTAGCCGAAATATACTGTTTTGAGGTGGCTTTTACAAGTTAATTCAAAATCCGTTATTTTCACTAAAAAGCTTGAAAAATACAGATTGTAACCGAAATATATTGTTTTGAGGAGGCTTGAACAAGTAAATTCAAAACACATTATTTCTTCTAAAAATCGTGAAAAATACAGATTGTAGCCGAAATATACTGTTTTGAGGAGGCTTGAACAAGTTAATTCAAATCCATTATTTTCACTAAAAAGCTTGAAAAATACTGATTGTAACCGAAATATATTGTTTTGAGGAGGCTTGAACAAGTAAATTCAAAACACATTTTTGCTTCTAAAAATCGTGAAAAATACAGATTGTGGCCGAAATATACAGTTTTGAAGAGGCTTGAACAAGTTAATTTAAAATCATGATTTTCACTAAAAAGCTTGAAAAATACAGATTGTGGCCGAAATATATTGTTTTGAGGAGGCTTGAACAAGTAAATTCAAAACACATTATTTCTTCTAAAAATCGTGAAAAATACAGATTGTGGCCGAAATATATTGTTTTGAAGGAGCTTGAACAAGTAAATTCAAAACACATTATTTCTTCTAAAAATCGTGAAAAATACAGATTGTGGCCGAAATATATTGTTTTGAAGGAGCTTGAACAAGTAAATCCAAAATCCATAATTTTCATTAAAAAAAAGTGAAAAATACAGAGTGTGGCCGAAATATATTGTTTTGAAGAGGCTTGAACAAGTAAATTCAAAATCCACTATTTTCACTAAAACTCGTGACAAATACAGAGTGTGGCCGAAATATATTGTTTTGAATGGGCTTGAACAAGTAAATTCAAAACACATTATTTCTTCTAAAAATCGTGTAAAATACAGATTGTGGTCGATATATATTGTTTTGATGGGGCTTGAAAAAGTAAATCCAAAATCCATAATTTTCATTAAAAAAACGTGAAAAATACAGTGTGTCCGAAATATATTCTTTAGAAGAGGCTTGAACAAGTAAATTCAAAATCCACTATTTTCACTAAAAATCGTGACAAATACAGATTGTGGCCGAAACATATTGTTTTGAAGGGGCTTGAACAAGTAAATCCAAAACCCATAATTTTCATTAAAAAAACGTGAAAAATACAGATTGTGGCCGAAATATATTGTTTTGAATGGGCTTGAACAAGTAAATTCAAAACACATTATTTCTTCTAAAAATCGTGAAAAATACAGATTGTGGCCGAAATATATTGTTTTGAAGGAGCTTGAACAAGTAAATCCAAAATCCATAATTTTCATTAAAAAATCGTGAAAAATACAGATTGTAGCCGAAATATACTGTTTTGAAGAGGCTTGAACAAGTTAATTTAAAATCATGATTTTCACTAAAAAGCTTGAAAAATACAGATTCTAACCGAAATATATTGTTTTGAGGAGGCTTGAACAAGTAAATTCAAAACCCATATTTTCTTCTAAAAATCGTGAAAAATACAGATTGTGGTCGATATATATTGTTTTGATGGGGCTTGAAAAAGTAAATCCAAAATCCATAATTTTCATTAAAAAAACGTGAAAAATACAGTGTGGCCGAAATATATTCTGTAGAAGAAGCTTGAACAAGTAAATTCAAAATCCACTATTTTCACTAAAAATCGTGACAAATACAGATTGTGGCCGAAACATATTGTTTTGAAGGGGCTTGAACAAGTAAATACAAAATCCATAATTTTCATTAAAAAAACGTGAAAAATACAGATTGTGGCCGAAATATATTGTTTTGATTGGGCTTGAACAAGTAAATTCAAAACACATTATTTCTTCTAAAAATCGTGAAAAATACAGATTGTGGCCGAAATATATTGTTTTGAAGGAGCTTGAACAAGTAAATCCAAAATCCATAATTTTCATTAAAAAAAATGAAAAATACAGAGTGTGGCCGAAATATATTGTTTTGAGGAGGCTTGAACAAGTAAATTCAAAACACATTATTTCTTCTAAAAATCGTGAAAAATACAGATTGTGGCCGAAATATATTGTTTTGAAGGAGCTTGAACAAGTAAATCCAAAATCCATAATTTTCATTAAAAAAAAGTGAAAAATACAGAGTGTGGCCGAAATATATTGTTTTGAAGAGGCTTGAACAAGTAAATTCAAAATCCACTATTTTCACTAAAACTCGTGACAAATACAGAGTGTGGCCGAAATATATTGTTTTGAATGGGCTTGAACAAGTAAATTCAAAACACATTATTTCTTCTAAAAATCGTGTAAAATACAGATTGTGGTCGATATATATTGTTTTGATGGGGCTTGAAAAAGTAAATCCAAAATCCATAATTTTCATTAAAAAAATGTGAAAAATACAGTGTGTCCGAAATATATTCTTTAGAAGAGGCTTGAACAAGTAAATTCAAAATCCACTATTTTCACTAAAAATCGTGACAAATACAGATTGTGGCCGAAACATATTGTTTTGAAGGGGCTTGAACAAGTAAATCCAAAATCCATAATTTTCATTAAAAAAACGTGAAAAATACAGATTGTGGCCGAAATATATTGTTTTGAATGGGCTTGAACAAGTAAATTCAAAACACATTATTTCTTCTAAAAATCGTGAAAAATACAGATTGTGGCCGAAATATATTGTTTTGAAGGAGCTTGAACAAGTAAATCCAAAATCCATAATTTTCATTAAAAAAAAGTGAAAAATACAGAGTGTGGCCGAAATATATTGTTTTGAAGAGGCTTGAACAAGTAAATTCAAAATCCACTATTTTCACTAAAACTCGTGACAAATACAGAGTGTGGCCGAAATATATTGTTTTGAAGGGGCTTCAACAAGTAAATTCAAAACACATTATTTCTTCTAAAAATCGTGTAAAATACAGATTGTGGTCGATATATATTGTTTTGATGGGGCTTGAAAAAGTAAATCCAAAATCCATAATTTTCATTAAAAAAACGTGAAAAATACAGTGTGTCCGAAGTATATTCTTTAGAAGAGGCTTGAACAAGTAAATTCAAAATCCACTATTTTCACTAAAAATCGTGACAAATACAGATTGTGGCCGAAACATATTGTTTTGAAGGGGCTTGAACAAGTAAATCCAAAATCCATAATTTTCATTAAAAAAACGTGAAAAATACAGATTGTGGCCGAAATATATTGTTTTGAATGGGCTTGAACAAGTAAATTCAAAACACATTATTTCTTCTAAAAATCGTGTAAAATACAGATTGTGGTCGATATATATTGTTTTGATGGGGCTTGAAAAAGTAAATCCAAAATCCATAATTTTCATTAAAAAAACGTGAAAAATACAGTGTGTCCGAAATATATTCTTTAGAAGAGGCTTGAACAAGTAAATTCAAAATCCACTATTTTCACTAAAAATCGTGACAAATACAGATTGTGGCCGAAACATATTGTTTTGAAGGGGCTTGAACAAGTAAATACAAAATCCATAATTTTCATTAAAAAAACGTGAAAAATACAGATTGTGGCCGAAATATATTGTTTTGAATGGACTTGAACAAGTAAATTCAAAACACATTATTTCTTCTAAAAATCGTGAAAAATACAGATTTTGGCCGAAATATATTGTTTTGAAGGAGCTTGAACAAGTAAATCCAAAATCCATAATTTTCATTAAAAAAAAGTGAAAAATACAGAGTGTGGCCGAAATATATTGTTTTGAAGAGGCTTGAACAAGTAAATTCAAAATCCACTATTTTCACTAAAACTCGTGACAAATACAGAGTGTGGCCGAAATATATTGTTTTGAACGGGCTTGAAAAAGTATATTTAAAATACATTATTTTCATTAAATATCGTGAAAAATACAGATTATGGCCGAAATATACTGTTTTGAGGAGGCTTGAACAAGTAAATCCAAAATCCATAATTTTCATTAAGAAAACGTTAAAAATACAGATTGTGGCCGAAATATATTGTTTGAAAAACAAGTAAATTTAAAATCCATTATGTTCATTAAAAAATCGTAACAAATACAGATTGGGCCCGAAATGTATTTTTTTAAGGGGCTTGAACAAGTAAATTCAAAATCCACTATTTTCACTAAAAATCGTGAAAAATACAGTTTGTGGCCGAAACATATTGTTTTGAAGGGGCTTGAACAAGTAAATCCAAAATCCATAACATAATTTTCATTAAAAAAACGTGAAAAATATAGATTGTGGCCGAAATATATTGTTTTGAAGGGGCGTGAACAAGTAAATTCAAAGTGCATTATTTTCATTAAAAAATTGTGTAAAATACAGATTGTAGCCGAAATATATTGTTTGAAAAACAAGTAAATTTAAAATCCATTATGTTCATTAAAAAAAAGTAACAAATACAGATTGGGCCCGAAATGTATTTTTTTGAAGGGGCTTGGACAAGTAAATTCAAAATCCACTATTTTCACTAAAAATCGTGACAAATACAGTTCGTGGCCGAAACGTATTTTTTTGAAGGGGCTTGAACAAGTAAATTCAAAATCCACTATTTTCACTAAAAATCGTGAAAAATACAGTTTGTGGCCGAAACATATTGTTTTGAAGGGGCTTGAACAAGTAAATCCAAAATCCATAACATAATTTTCATTAAAAAAATGTGAAAAATACAGATTGTGGCCGAAACGTATTTTTTTGAAGGGGCTTGAACAAGTAAATTCAAAATCCACTATTTTCACTAAAAATCGTGAAAAATACAGTTTGTGGCCGAAACATATTGTTTTGAAGGGGCTTGAACAAGTAAATCCAAAATCCATAACATAATTTTCATTAAAAAAATGTGAAAAATACAGATTGTGGCCGAAATATACTGTTTTGAGGAGGCTTGAACAAGGAAATTCAAACCACATTATTTCTTCTATAAATCGTGAAAAATACAGATTGTGGTCGAAATATATTGTTTTGAGGAGGCTTGAACAAGTAAATTCAAAACACATTATTTCTTCTAAAAATCGTGTAAAATACAGATTGTGGTCGATATATATTGTTTTGATGGGGCTTGAAAAAGTAAATCCAAAATCCATAATTTTCATTAAAAAAACGTGAAAAATACAGTGTGGCCGAAATATATTCTTTAGAAGAGGCTTGAACAAGTAAATTCAAAATCCACTATTTTCACTAAAAATCGTGACAAATACAGATTGTGGCCGAAACATATTGTTATGAAGGGGCTTGAACAAGTAAATCCAAAATCCATAATTTTCATTAAAAAAACGTGAAAAATACAGATTGTGGCCGAAATATATTGTTTTGAATGGGCTTGAACAAGTAAATTCAAAACACATTATTTCTTCTAAAAATCGTGAAAAATACAGATTGTGGCCGAAATATATTGTTTTGAAGGAGCTTGAACAAGTAAATCCAAAATCCATAATTTTCATTAAAAAAACGTGAAAAATACAGAGTGTGGCCGAAATATATTGTTTTGAATGGGCTTGAACAAGTAAATTCAAAACACATTATTTCTTCTAAAAATCGTGTAAAATACAGATTGTGGTCGATATATATTGTTTTGATGGGGCTTGAAAAAGTAAATCCAAAATCCATAATTTTCATTAAAAAAACGTGAAAAATACAGTGTGTCCGAAATATATTCTTTAGAAGAGGCTTGAACAAGTAAATTCAAAATCCACTATTTTCACTAAAAATCGTGACAAATACAGATTGTGGCCGAAACATATTGTTTTGAAGGGGCTTGAACAAGTAAATCCAAAATCCATAATTTTCATTAAAAAAACGTGAAAAATACAGATTGTGGCCGAAATATATTGTTTTGAATGGGCTTGAACAAGTAAATTCAAAACACATTATTTCTTCTAAAAATCGTGAAAAATACAGATTGTGGCCGAAATATATTGTTTTGAAGGAGCTTGATCAAGTAAATCCAAAATCCATAATTTTCATTAAAAAAAAGTGAAAAATACAGAGTGTGGCCGAAATATATTGTTTTGAAGAGGCTTGAACAAGTAAATTCAAAATCCACTATTTTCACTAAAACTCGTGACAAATACAGAGTGTGGCCGAAATATATTGTTTTGAAGGGGCTTCAACAAGTAAATTCAAAACACATTATTTCTTCTAAAAATCGTGTAAAATACAGATTGTGGTCGATATATATTGTTTTGATGGGGCTTGAAAAAGTAAATCCAAAATCCATAATTTTCATTAAAAAAACGTGAAAAATACAGTGTGTCCGAAGTATATTCTTTAGAAGAGGCTTGAACAAGTAAATTCAAAATCCACTATTTTCACTAAAAATCGTGACAAATACAGATTGTGGCCGAAACATATTGTTTTGAAGGGGCTTGAACAAGTAAATCCAAAATCCATAATTTTCATTAAAAAAACGTGAAAAATACAGATTGTGGCCGAAATATATTGTTTTGAATGGGCTTGAACAAGTAAATTCAAAACACATTATTTCTTCTAAAAATCGTGTAAAATACAGATTGTGGTCGATATATATTGTTTTGATGGGGCTTGAAAAAGTAAATCCAAAATCCATAATTTTCATTAAAAAAACGTGAAAAATACAGTGTGTCCGAAATATATTCTTTAGAAGAGGCTTGAACAAGTAAATTCAAAATCCACTATTTTCACTAAAAATCGTGACAAATACAGATTGTGGCCGAAACATATTGTTTTGAAGGGGCTTGAACAAGTAAATACAAAATCCATAATTTTCATTAAAAAAACGTGAAAAATACAGATTGTGGCCGAAATATATTGTTTTGAATGGACTTGAACAAGTAAATTCAAAACACATTATTTCTTCTAAAAATCGTGAAAAATACAGATTTTGGCCGAAATATATTGTTTTGAAGGAGCTTGAACAAGTAAATCCAAAATCCATAATTTTCATTAAAAAAAAGTGAAAAATACAGAGTGTGGCCGAAATATATTGTTTTGAAGAGGCTTGAACAAGTAAATTCAAAATCCACTATTTTCACTAAAACTCGTGACAAATACAGAGTGTGGCCGAAATATATTGTTTTGAATGGGCTTGAAAAAGTATATTTAAAATACATTATTTTCATTAAATATCGTGAAAAATACAGATTATGGCCGAAATATACTGTTTTGAGGAGGCTTGAACAAGTAAATCCAAAATCCATAATTTTCATTAAGAAAACGTTAAAAATACAGATTGTGGCCGAAATATATTGTTTGAAAAACAAGTAAATTTAAAATCCATTATGTTCATTAAAAAATCGTAACAAATACAGATTGGGCCCGAAATGTATTTTTTTAAGGGGCTTGAACAAGTAAATTCAAAATCCACTATTTTCACTAAAAATCGTGAAAAATACAGTTTGTGGCCGAAACATATTGTTTTGAAGGCGCTTGAACAAGTAAATCCAAAATCCATAACATAATTTTCATTAAAAAAACGTGAAAAATATAGATTGTGGCCGAAATATATTGTTTTGAAGGGGCGTGAACAAGTAAATTCAAAGTGCATTATTTTCATTAAAAAATTGTGTAAAATACAGATTGTAGCCGAAATATATTGTTTGAAAAACAAGTAAATTTAAAATCCATTATGTTCATTAAAAAAAAGTAACAAATACAGATTGGGCCCGAAATGTATTTTTTTGAAGGGGCTTGGACAAGTAAATTCAAAATCCACTATTTTCACTAAAAATCGTGACAAATACAGTTCGTGGCCGAAACGTATTTTTTTGAAGGGGCTTGAACAAGTAAATTCAAAATCCACTATTTTCACTAAAAATCGTGAAAAATACAGTTTGTGGCCGAAACATATTGTTTTGAAGGGGCTTGAACAAGTAAATCCAAAATCCATAACATAATTTTCATTAAAAAAATGTGAAAAATACAGATTGTGGCCGAAACGTATTTTTTTGAAGGGGCTTGAACAAGTAAATTCAAAATCCACTATTTTCACTAAAAATCGTGAAAAATACAGTTTGTGGCCGAAACATATTGTTTTGAAGGGGCTTGAACAAGTAAATCCAAAATCCATAACATAATTTTCATTAAAAAAATGTGAAAAATACAGATTGTGGCCGAAATATACTGTTTTGAGGAGGCTTGAACAAGGAAATTCAAACCACATTATTTCTTCTATAAATCGTGAAAAATACAGATTGTGGTCGAAATATATTGTTTTGAGGAGGCTTGAACAAGTAAATTCAAAACACATTATTTCTTCTAAAAATCGTGTAAAATACAGATTGTGGTCGATATATATTGTTTTGATGGGGCTTGAAAAAGTAAATCCAAAATCCATAATTTTCATTAAAAAAACGTGAAAAATACAGTGTGGCCGAAATATATTCTTTAGAAGAGGCTTGAACAAGTAAATTCAAAATCCACTATTTTCACTAAAAATCGTGACAAATACAGATTGTGGCCGAAACATATTGTTATGAAGGGGCTTGAACAAGTAAATCCAAAATCCATAATTTTCATTAAAAAAACGTGAAAAATACAGATTGTGGCCGAAATATATTGTTTTGAATGGGCTTGAACAAGTAAATTCAAAACACATTATTTCTTCTAAAAATCGTGAAAAATACAGATTGTGGCCGAAATATATTGTTTTGAAGGAGCTTGAACAAGTAAATCCAAAATCCATAATTTTCATTAAAAAAACGTGAAAAATACAGAGTGTGGCCGAAATATATTGTTTTGAATGGGCTTGAACAAGTAAATTCAAAACACATTATTTCTTCTAAAAATCGTGTAAAATACAGATTGTGGTCGATATATATTGTTTTGATGGGGCTTGAAAAAGTAAATCCAAAATCCATAATTTTCATTAAAAAAACGTGAAAAATACAGTGTGTCCGAAATATATTCTTTAGAAGAGGCTTGAACAAGTAAATTCAAAATCCACTATTTTCACTAAAAATCGTGACAAATACAGATTGTGGCCGAAACATATTGTTTTGAAGGGGCTTGAACAAGTAAATCCAAAATCCATAATTTTCATTAAAAAAACGTGAAAAATACAGATTGTGGCCGAAATATATTGTTTTGAATGGGCTTGAACAAGTAAATTCAAAACACATTATTTCTTCTAAAAATCGTGAAAAATACAGATTGTGGCCGAAATATATTGTTTTGAAGGAGCTTGATCAAGTAAATCCAAAATCCATAATTTTCATTAAAAAAAAGTGAAAAATACAGAGTGTGGCCGAAATATATTGTTTTGAAGAGGCTTGAACAAGTAAATTCAAAATCCACTATTTTCACTAAAACTCGTGACAAATACAGAGTGTGGCCGAAATATATTGTTTTGAAGGGGCTTCAACAAGTAAATTCAAAACACATTATTTCTTCTAAAAATCGTGTAAAATACAGATTGTGGTCGATATATATTGTTTTGATGGGGCTTGAAAAAGTAAATCCAAAATCCATAATTTTCATTAAAAAAACGTGAAAAATACAGTGTGGCCGAAATATATTCTTTAGAAGAGGCTTGAACAAGTAAATTCAAAATCCACTATTTTCACTAAAAATCGTGACAAATAATACAAATTAAAAAATTGTGTAAAATACAGATTGTAGCCGAAATATATTGTTTGAAAAACAAGTAAATTTAAAATCCATTATGTTCATTAAAAAAAAGTAACAAATACAGATTGGGCCCGAAATGTATTTTTTTGAAGGGGCTTGGACAAGTAAATTCAAAATCCACTATTTTCACTAAAAATCGTGACAAATACAGTTCGTGGCCGAAACGTATTTTTTTGAAGTGGCTTGGACAAGTAAATTCAAAATCCACTATTTTCACTAAAAATCGTGACAAATACAGTTCGTGGCCGAAACATATTGTTTTGAAGGGGCTTGAACAAGTAAATCCAAAATCCATAACATAATTTTCATTAAAAAAATGTGAAAAATACAGATTGTGGCCGAAACATATTGTTTTGAAGGGGCTTGAACAAGTAAATCCAAAATCCAAAATTTTCATTAAAATTCGTGAAAAATACAGATTGTGGCCGAAATATACTGTTTTGAGGAGGCTTGAACAAGGAAATTCAAACCACATTATTTCTTCTATAAATCGTGAAAAATACAGATTGTGGTCGAAATATATTTTTTTGAGGAGGCTTGAACAAGTAAATTCAAAACACATTATTTCTTCTAAAAATCGTGTAAAATACAGATTGTGGTCGATATATATTGTTTTGATGGGGCTTGAAAAAGTAAATCCAAAATCCATAATTTTCATTAAAAAAACGTGAAAAATACAGTGTGGCCGAAATATATTCTTTAGAAGAGGCTTGAACAAGTAAATTCAAAATCCACTATTTTCACTGAAAATCGTGACAAATACAGATTGTGGCCGAAACATATTGTTATGAAGGGGCTTGAACAAGTAAATCCAAAATCCATAATTTTCACTAAAAATCGTGAAAAATACAGATTGTGGCCGAAATATATTGTTTTGAAGGGGCTTGAACAAGTAAATCCAAAATCCATAATTTTCATTAAAAAAACGTGAAAAATACAGATTGTGGCCGAAATATATTGTTTTGAATGGGCTTGAACAAGTAAATTCAAAACACATTATTTCTTCTAAAAATCGTGAAAAATACAGATTGTGGCCGAAATATATTGTTTTGAAGGAGCTTGAACAAGTAAATCCAAAATCCATAATTTTCATTAAAAAAACGTGAAAAATACAGAGTGTGGCCGAAATATATTGTTTTGAAGAGGCTTGAACAAGTAAATTCAAAATCCACTATTTTCACTAAAAATCGTGACAAATACAGAGTGTGGCCGAAATATATTGTTTTGAATGGGCTTGAAAAAGTATATTTAAAATACATTATTTTCATTAAATATCGTGAAAAATACAGATTATGGCCGAAATATACTGTTTTGAGGAGGCTTGAACAAGTAAATCCAAAATCCATAACATAATTTTCATTAAAAAAACGTGAAAAATATAGATTGTGGCCGAAATATATTGTTTTGAAGGGGAGTGAACAAGTAAATTCAAAGTGCATTATTTTCATTAAAAAAAAGTAACAAATACAGATTGGGCCCGAAATGTATTGCTTTGAAGGGGCTTGAACAAGTAATTTAAAATACATTATTTTCATTAAAAATCGTGTAAAAACAGATCTTGAAAATCGTGAAAAATACAGATTGTAGCCGAAATATATTTTTTTGAAGGGGCTTGGACAAGTAAATTCAAAATCCACTATTTTCACTAAAAATCGTGACAAATACAGTTCGTGGCCGAAACGTATTTTTCTGAAGGGGCTTGAACAAGTAAATTCAAAATCCACTATTTTCACTAAAAATCGTGAAAAATACAGTTTGTGGCCGAAACATATTGTTTTGAAGGGGCTTGAACAAGTAAATCCAAAATCCATAATTTTCATTAAAAAAATGTGAAAAATACAGATTGTGGCCGAAACATATTGTTTTGAAGGGGCTTGAACAAGTAAATCCAAAATCCATAATTTTCATTCAAAATGGTGAAAAATACAGATTGTGGCCGAAATATATTGTTTGAAAAACAAGTAAATTTAAAATCCATTATGTTCATAAAAAAATCGTAACAAATACAGATTAGGCCCGAAATGTATTGTTTTGATGGGGCTTGAACAAGTAATTTAAAATACAGTATTTTCATTAAAAATCGTGCAAAATACAGATTGTGGCCGAAATATATTGTTTGAAAAACACGTAAATTTAAAATCCATTATATTCATTAAAAAAAAGTAACAAATACAGATTGGGCCCGAAATGTATTGTTTTGAAGGGGCTTGAACAAGTAATTTAAAATACATTATTTTCATTAAAAATTGTGTAAAATACAGATTTTGAAAATCGTGAAAAATACAGATTTTGAAAATCGTGAAAAATACAGATTGTAGCCGAAATATATTGTTTCAAAAACAAGTAAATATAAAATCCATTACTTTCATTTAAAAATCGTGAAAAATACAGATTGTAACCGAAAATATTGTTTTGAGGAGGCTTGAACAAGTAATTCAAAACACATTATTTCTTCTAAAAATCGTGAAAAATACAGATTGTAGCCGAAATATATTGTTTCAAAAACAAGTAAAAATAAATCCATTATTTTCATTTATTTCACTAAAAAGCTTGAAAAATACAGATTGTGGCCGAAATATATTGTTTTGAAGGGGCTTGAACAAGTAAATCCAAAATCTACTATTTTCACTAAAAATAGTGAAAAATATAGTTTGTGGCCGAAACATATTGTTTTGAAGGGGCTTGAACAAGTAAATCCAAAATCCAAAATTTTCATTAAAATTCGTGAAAAATACAGATTGTGGCCGAAATATACTGTTTTGAGGAGGCTTGAACAAGGAAATTCAAACCACATTATTTTTTCTATAAATCATGAAAAATACAGATTGTGGTCGAAATATATTGTTTTGAGGAGGCTTGAACAAGTAAATTCAAAACACATTATTTCTTCTAAAAATCATGTAAAATACAGATTGTGGTCGATATATATTGTTTTGATGGGGCTTGAAAAAGTAAATCCAAAATCCATAATTTTCATTAAAAAAACGTGAAAAATACAGTGTGGCCGAAATATATTCTTTAGAAGAGGCTTGAACAAGTAAATTCAAAATCCACTATTTTCACTAAAAATCGTGACGAATACAGATTGTGGCCGAAACATATTGTTTTGAAGGGGCTTGAACAAGTAAATCCAAAATCCATAATTTTCATTAAAAAAACGTGAAAAATACAGATTGTGGCCGAAATATATTGTTTTGAATGGGCTTGAACAAGTAAATTCAAAACACATTATTTCTTCTAAAAATCGTGAAAAATACAGATTGTGGCCGAAATATATTGTTTTGAAGGAGCTTGAACAAGTAAATCCAAAATCCATAATTTTCATTAAAAAAACGTGAAAAATACAGAGTGTGGCCGAAATATATTGTTTTGAAGAGGCTTGAACAAGTAAATTCAAAATCCACTATTTTCACTAAAAATTGTGACAAATACAGAGTGTGGCCGAAATATATTGTTTTGAATGGGCTTGAAAAAGTATATTTAAAATACATTATTTTCATTAAATATCGTGAAAAATACAGATTATGGCCGAAATATACTGTTTTGAGGAGGCTTGAACAAGTAAATCCAAAATCCATAATTTTCATTAAGAAAACGTGAAAAATACAGATTGTGGCCGAAATATATTGTTTGAAAAACAAGTAAATTTAAAATCCATTATGTTCATTAAAAAATCGTAACAAATACAGATTGGGCCCGAAATGTATTTTTTGAAGGGGCTTGAACAAGTAAATTCAAAACACATTATTTCTTCTAAAAATCGTGAAAAATACAGATTGTAGCCGAAATATACTGTTTTGAGGTGGCTTTTACAAGTTAATTCAAAATCCGTTATTTTCACTAAAAAGCTTGAGAAATACAGATGGTAACCGAAATATATTGTTTTGAGGAGGCTTGAACAAGTAAATTCAAAACACATTTTTTCTTCTAAAAATCGTGAAAAATACAGATTGTAGCCGAAATATACTGTTTTGAGGAGGCTTGAACAAGTTAATTCAAATCCATTATTTTCACTAAAAAGCTTGAAAAATACTGATTGTAACCGAAATATATTGTTTTGAGGAGGCTTAAACAAGTAAATTCAAAACACATTTTTGCTTCTAAGAATCGTGAAAAATACAGATTGTGGCCGCAAAATATTGTTTCAAAAACAAGTAAATATAAAATTCATTATTTTCATTAAAAAATCGTGAAAAATACAGATTGTAGCCGAAATATACTGTTTTGAAGAGGCTTGAACAAGTTAATTTAAAATCATGATTTTCACTAAAAAGCTTGAAAAATACAGATTGTAACCGAAATATATTGTTTTGAGGAGGCTTGAACAAGTAAATTCAAAACCCATATTTTCTTCTAAAAATCGTGAAAAATACAGATTGTGGTCGATATATATTGTTTTGATGGGGCTTGAAAAAGTAAATCCAAAATCCATAATTTTCATTAAAAAAACGTGAAAAATACAGTGTGGCCGAAATATATTCTTTAGAAGAAGCTTGAACAAGTAAATTCAAAATCCACTATTTTCACTAAAAATCGTGACAAATACAGATTGTGGCCGAAACATATTGTTTTGAAGGGGCTTGAACAAGTAAATCCAAAATCCATAATTTTCATTAAAAAAACGTGAAAAATACAGATTGTGGCCGAAATATATTGTTTTGAATGGGCTTGAACAAGTAAATTCAAAACACATTATTTCTTCTAAAAATCGTGTAAAATACAGATTGTGGTCGATATATATTGTTTTGATGGGGCTTGAAAAAGTAAATCCAAAATCCATAATTTTCATTAAAAAAACGTGAAAAATACAGTGTGTCCGAAATATATTCTTTAGAAGAGGCTTGAACAAGTAAATTCAAAATCCACTATTTTCACTAAAAATCGTGACAAATACAGATTGTGGCCGAAACATATTGTTTTGAAGGGGCTTGAACAAGTAAATCCAAAATCCATAATTTTCATTAAAAAAACGTGAAAAATACAGATTGTGGCCGAAATATATTGTTTTGAATGGGCTTGAACAAGTAAATTCAAAACACATTATTTCTTCTAAAAATCGTGAAAAATACAGATTGTGGCCGAAACATATTGTTTTGAAGGGGCTTGAACAAGTAAATCCAAAATCCATAATTTTCATTAAAAAAACGTGAAAAATACAGATTGTGGCCGAAACATATTGTTTTGAAGGGGCTTGAACAAGTAAATCCAAAATCCAAAATTTTCATTAAAATTCGTGAAAAATACAGATTGTGGCTGAAATATACTGTTTTGAGGAGGCTTGAACAAGGAAATTCAAACCACATTATTTCTTCTATAAATCGTGAAAAATACAGATTGTGGTCGAAATATATTTTTTTGAGGAGGCTTGAACAAGTAAATTCAAAATCCACTATTTTCACTAAAAATCGTGACAAATACAGATTGTGGCCGAAACATATTGTTTTGAAGGGGCTTGAACAAGTAAATCCAAAATCCATAATTTTCATTAAAAAAACGTGAAAAATACAGATTGTGGCCGAAACATATTGTTTTGAAGGGGCTTGAACAAGTAAATCCAAAATCCAAAATTTTCATTAAAATTCGTGAAAAATACAGATTGTGGCCGAAATATACTGTTTTGAGGAGGCTTGAACAAGGAAATTCAAACCACATTATTTCTTCTATAAATCGTGAAAAATACAGATTGTGGTCGAAATATATTTTTTTGAGGAGGCTTGAACAAGTAAATTCAAAACACATTATTTCTTCTAAAAATCGTGTAAAATACAGATTGTGGCCGAAACATATTGTTTTGAAGGGGCTTGAACAAGTAAATTCAAAATCCATAATTTTCATTAAAAAAACGTGAAAAATACAGATTGTGGCCGAAACATATTGTTTTGAAGGGGCTTGAACAAGTAAATCCAAAATCCAAAATTTTCATTAAAATTCGTGAAAAATACAGATTGTGGCCGAAATATACTGTTTTGAGGAGGCTTGAACAAGGAAATTCAAACCACATTATTTCTTCTATAAATCGTGAAAAATACAGATTGTGGTCGAAATATATTCTTTAGAAGAGGCTTGAACAAGTAAATTCAAAATCCACTATTTTCACTAAAAATCGTGACAAATACAGATTGTGGCCGAAACATATTGTTTTGAAGGGGCTTGAACAAGTAAATCCAAAATCCATAATTTTCATTAAAAAAACGTGAAAAATACAGATTGTGGCCGAAACATATTGTTTTGAAGGGGCTTGAACAAGTAAATCCAAAATCCAAAATTTTCATTAAAATTCGTGAAAAATACAGATTGTGGCCGAAATATACTGTTTTGAGGAGGCTTGAACAAGGAAATTCAAACCACATTATTCCTTCTATAAATCGTGAAAAATACAGATTGTGGTCGAAATATATTTTTTTGAGGAGGCTTGAACAAGTAAATTCAAAACACATTATTTCTTCTAAAAATCGTGTAAAATACAGATTGTGGTCGATATATATTGTTTTGATGGGGCTTGAAAAAGTAAATCCAAAATCCATAATTTTCATTAAAAAAACGTGAAAAATACAGTGTGGCCGAAATATATTCTTTAGAAGAGGCTTGAACAAGTAAATTCAAAATCCACTATTTTCACTGAAAATCGTGACAAATACAGATTGTGGCCGAAACATATTGTTATGAAGGGGCTTGAACAAGTAAATCCAAAATCCATAATTTTCACTAAAAATCGTGAAAAATACAGATTGTGGCCGAAATATATTGTTTTGAAGGGGCTTGAACAAGTAAATCCAAAATCCATAATTTTCATTAAAAAAACGTGAAAAATACAGATTGTGGCCGAAATATATTGTTTTGAATGGGCTTGAACAAGTAAATTCAAAACACATTATTTCTTCTAAAAATCGTGAAAAATACAGATTGTGGCCGAAATATATTGTTTTGAAGGAGCTTGAACAAGTAAATCCAAAATCCATAATTTTCATTAAAAAAACGTGAAAAATACAGAGTGTGGCCGAAATATATTGTTTTGAAGAGGCTTGAACAAGTAAATTCAAAATCCACTATTTTCACTAAAAATCGTGACAAATACAGAGTGTGGCCGAAATATATTGTTTTGAATGGGCTTGAAAAAGTATATTTAAAATACATTATTTTCATTAAATATCGTGAAAAATACAGATTATGGCCGAAATATACTGTTTTGAGGAGGCTTGAACAAGTAAATCCAAAATCCATAACATAATTTTCATTAAAAAAACGTGAAAAATATAGATTGTGGCCGAAATATATTGTTTTGAAGGGGAGTGAACAAGTAAATTCAAAGTGCATTATTTTCATTAAAAAATTGTGAAAAATACAGATTGTAGCCGAAATATATTGTTTGAAAAACAAGTAAATTTAAAATCCATTATGTTCATTAAAAAAAAGTAACAAATACAGATTGGGCCCGAAATGTATTGCTTTGAAGGGGCTTGAACAAGTAATTTAAAATACATTATTTTCATTAAAAATCGTGTAAAAACAGATCTTGAAAATCGTGAAAAATACAGATTGTAGCCGAAATATATTTTTTTGAAGGGGCTTGGACAAGTAAATTCAAAATCCACTATTTTCACTAAAAATCGTGACAAATACAGTTCGTGGCCGAAACGTATTTTTCTGAAGGGGCTTGAACAAGTAAATTCAAAATCCACTATTTTCACTAAAAATCGTGAAAAATACAGTTTGTGGCCGAAACATATTGTTTTGAAGGGGCTTGAACAAGTAAATCCAAAATCCATAACATAATTTTCATTAAAAAAATGTGAAAAATACAGATTGTGGCCGAAACATATTGTTTTGAAGGGGCTTGAACAAGTAAATCCAAAATCCATAATTTTCATTAAAAATGGTGAAAAATACAGATTGTGGCCGAAATATATTGTTTGAAAAACAAGTAAATTTAAAATCCATTATGTTCATAAAAAAATCGTAACAAATACAGATTAGGCCCGAAATGTATTGTTTTGATGGGGCTTGAACAAGTAATTTAAAATACAGTATTTTCATTAAAAATCGTGCAAAATACAGATTGTGGCCGAAATATATTGTTTGAAAAACACGTAAATTTAAAATCCATTATATTCATTAAAAAAAAGTAACAAATACAGATTGGGCCCGAAATGTATTGTTTTGAAGGGGCTTGAACAAGTAATTTAAAATACATTATTTTCATTAAAAATTGTGTAAAATACAGATTTTGAAAATCGTGAAAAATACAGATTTTGAAAATCGTGAAAAATACAGATTGTAGCCGAAATATATTGTTTCAAAAACAAGTAAATATAAAATCCATTACTTTCATTTAAAAATCGTGAAAAATACAGATTGTAACCGAAAATATTGTTTTGAGGAGGCTTGAACAAGTAATTCAAAACACATTATTTCTTCTAAAAATCGTGAAAAATACAGATTGTAGCCGAAATATATTGTTTCAAAAACAAGTAAAAATAAATCCATTATTTTCATTTATTTCACTAAAAAGCTTGAAAAATACAGATTGTGGCCGAAATATATTGTTTTGAAGGGGCTTGAACAAGTAAATCCAAAATCTACTATTTTCACTAAAAATAGTGAAAAATATAGTTTGTGGCCGAAACATATTGTTTTGAAGGGGCTTGAACAAGTAAATCCAAAATCCAAAATTTTCATTAAAATTCGTGAAAAATACAGATTGTGGCCGAAATATACTGTTTTGAGGAGGCTTGAACAAGGAAATTCAAACCACATTATTTTTTCTATAAATCATGAAAAATACAGATTGTGGTCGAAATATATTGTTTTGAGGAGGCTTGAACAAGTAAATTCAAAACACATTATTTCTTCTAAAAATCATGTAAAATACAGATTGTGGTCGATATATATTGTTTTGATGGGGCTTGAAAAAGTAAATCCAAAATCCATAATTTTCATTAAAAAAACGTGAAAAATACAGTGTGGCCGAAATATATTCTTTAGAAGAGGCTTGAACAAGTAAATTCAAAATCCACTATTTTCACTAAAAATCGTGACGAATACAGATTGTGGCCGAAACATATTGTTTTGAAGGGGCTTGAACAAGTAAATCCAAAATCCATAATTTTCATTAAAAAAACGTGAAAAATACAGATTGTGGCCGAAATATATTGTTTTGAATGGGCTTGAACAAGTAAATTCAAAACACATTATTTCTTCTAAAAATCGTGAAAAATACAGATTGTGGCCGAAATATATTGTTTTGAAGGAGCTTGAACAAGTAAATCCAAAATCCATAATTTTCATTAAAAAAACGTGAAAAATACAGAGTGTGGCCGAAATATATTGTTTTGAAGAGGCTTGAACAAGTAAATTCAAAATCCACTATTTTCACTAAAAATTGTGACAAATACAGAGTGTGGCCGAAATATATTGTTTTGAATGGGCTTGAAAAAGTATATTTAAAATACATTATTTTCATTAAATATCGTGAAAAATACAGATTATGGCCGAAATATACTGTTTTGAGGAGGCTTGAACAAGTAAATCCAAAATCCATAATTTTCATTAAGAAAACGTGAAAAATACAGATTGTGGCCGAAATATATTGTTTGAAAAACAAGTAAATTTAAAATCCATTATGTTCATTAAAAAATCGTAACAAATACAGATTGGGCCCGAAATGTATTTTTTGAAGGGGCTTGAACAAGTAAATTCAAAACACATTATTTCTTCTAAAAATCGTGAAAAATACAGATTGTAGCCGAAATATACTGTTTTGAGGTGGCTTTTACAAGTTAATTCAAAATCCGTTATTTTCACTAAAAAGCTTGAGAAATACAGATGGTAACCGAAATATATTGTTTTGAGGAGGCTTGAACAAGTAAATTCAAAACACATTTTTTCTTCTAAAAATCGTGAAAAATACAGATTGTAGCCGAAATATACTGTTTTGAGGAGGCTTGAACAAGTTAATTCAAATCCATTATTTTCACTAAAAAGCTTGAAAAATACTGATTGTAACCGAAATATATTGTTTTGAGGAGGCTTAAACAAGTAAATTCAAAACACATTTTTGCTTCTAAGAATCGTGAAAAATACAGATTGTGGCCGCAAAATATTGTTTCAAAAACAAGTAAATATAAAATTCATTATTTTCATTAAAAAATCGTGAAAAATACAGATTGTAGCCGAAATATACTGTTTTGAAGAGGCTTGAACAAGTTAATTTAAAATCATGATTTTCACTAAAAAGCTTGAAAAATACAGATTGTAACCGAAATATATTGTTTTGAGGAGGCTTGAACAAGTAAATTCAAAACCCATATTTTCTTCTAAAAATCGTGAAAAATACAGATTGTGGTCGATATATATTGTGTTGATGGGGCTTGAAAAAGTAAATCCAAAATCCATAATTTTCATTAAAAAAACGTGAAAAATACAGTGTGGCCGAAATATATTCTTTAGAAGAAGCTTGAACAAGTAAATTCAAAATCCACTATTTTCACTAAAAATCGTGACAAATACAGATTGTGGCCGAAACATATTGTTTTGAAGGGGCTTGAACAAGTAAATCCAAAATCCATAATTTTCATTAAAAAAACGTGAAAAATACAGATTGTGGCCGAAATATATTGTTTTGAATGGGCTTGAACAAGTAAATTCAAAACACATTATTTCTTCTAAAAATCGTGTAAAATACAGATTGTGGTCGATATATATTGTTTTGATGGGGCTTGAAAAAGTAAATCCAAAATCCATAATTTTCATTAAAAAAACGTGAAAAATACAGTGTGTCCGAAATATATTCTTTAGAAGAGGCTTGAACAAGTAAATTCAAAATCCACTATTTTCACTAAAAATCGTGACAAATACAGATTGTGGCCGAAACATATTGTTTTGAAGGGGCTTGAACAAGTAAATCCAAAATCCATAATTTTCATTAAAAAAACGTGAAAAATACAGATTGTGGCCGAAATATATTGTTTTGAATGGGCTTGAACAAGTAAATTCAAAACACATTATTTCTTCTAAAAATCGTGAAAAATACAGATTGTCGCCGAAATATATTGTTTTGAAGGAGCTTGAACAAGTAAATCCAAAATCCATAATTTTCATTAAAAAAAAGTGAAAAATACAGAGTGTGGCCGAAATATATTGTTTTGAAGAGGCTTGAACAAGTAAATTCAAAATCCACTATTTTCACTAAAACTCGTGACAAATACAGAGTGTGGCCGAAATATATTGTTTTGAAGGGGCTTCAACAAGTAAATTCAAAACACATTATTTCTTCTAAAAATCGTGAAAAATACAGATTGTGGTCGATATATATTGTTTTGATGGGGCTTGAAAAAGTAAATCCAAAATCCATAATTTTCATTAAAAAAACGTGAAAAATACAGATTGTGGCCGAAATATATTGTTTTGAATGGGCTTGAACAAGTAAATTCAAAACACATTATTTCTTCTAAAAATCGTGAAAAATACAGATTGTGGCCGAAATATATTGTTTTGAAGGAGCTTGAACAAGTAAATCCAAAATCCATAATTTTCATTAAAAAAAAGTGAAAAATACAGAGTGTGGCCGAAATATATTGTTTTGAATGGGCTTGAACAAGTAAATTCAAAACACATTATTTCTTCTAAAAATCGTGTAAAATACAGATTGTGGTCGATATATATTGTTTTGATGGGGCTTGAAAAAGTAAATCCAAAATCCATAATTTTCATTAAAAAAACGTCAAAAATACAGTGTGTCCGAAATATATTCTTTAGAAGAGGCTTGAACAAGTAAATTCAAAATCCACTATTTTCACTAAAAATCGTGACAAATACAGATTGTGGCCGAAACATATTGTTTTGAAGGGGCTTGAACAAGTAAATCCAAAATCCATAATTTTCATTAAAAAAACGTGAAAAATACAGATTGTGGCCGAAATATATTGTTTTGAATGGGCTTGAACAAGTAAATTCAAAACACATTATTTCTTCTAAAAATCGTGTAAAATACAGATTGTGGTCGATATATATTGTTTTGATGGGGCTTGAAAAAGTAAATCCAAAATCCATAATTTTCATTAAAAAAACGTGAAAAATACAGTGTGTCCGAAATATATTCTTTAGAAGAGGCTTGAACAAGTAAATTCAAAATCCACTATTTTCACTAAAAATCGTGACAAATACAGATTGTGGCCGAAACATATTGTTTTGAAGGGGCTTGAACAAGTAAATACAAAATCCATAATTTTCATTAAAAAAACGTGAAAAATACAGATTGTGGCCGAAATATATTGTTTTGAATGGGCTTGAACAAGTAAATTCAAAACACATTATTTTCATTAAAAAAAAGTGAAAAATACAGAGTGTGGCCGAAATATATTGTTTTGAAGAGGCTTGAACAAGTAAATTCAAAATCCACTATTTTCACTAAAACTCGTGACAAATACAGAGTGTGGCCGAAATATATTGTTTTGAATGGGCTTGAAAAAGTATATTTAAAATACATTATTTTCATTAAATATCGTGAAAAATACAGATTATGGCCGAAATATACTGTTTTGAGGAGGCTTGAACAAGTAAATCCAAAATCCATGATTTTCATTAAGAAAACGTTAAAAATACAGATTGTGGCCGAAATATATTGTTTGAAAAACAAGTAAATTTAAAATCCATTATGTTCATTAAAAAATCGTAACAAATACAGATTGGGCCCGAAATGTATTTTTTTAAGGGGCTTGAACAAGTAAATTCAAAATCCACTATTTTCACTAAAAATCGTGAAAAATACAGTTTGTGGCCGAAACATATTGTTTTGAAGGGGCTTGAACAAGTAAATCCAAAATCCATAACATAATTTTCATTAAAAAAACGTGAAAAATATAGATTGTGGCCGAAATATATTGTTTTGAAGGGGCGTGAACAAGTAAATTCAAAGTGCATTATTTTCATTAAAAAATTGTGTAAAATACAGATTGTAGCCGAAATATATTGTTTGAAAAACAAGTAAATTTAAAATCCATTATGTTCATTAAAAAAAAGTAACAAATACAGATTGGGCCCGAAATGTATTTTTTTGAAGGGGCTTGGACAAGTAAATTCAAAATCCACTATTTTCACTAAAAATCGTGACAAATACAGTTCGTGGCCGAAACGTATTTTTTTGAAGGGGCTTGAACAAGTAAATTCAAAATCCACTATTTTCACTAAAAATCGTGAAAAATACAGTTTGTGGCCGAAACATATTGTTTTGAAGGGGCTTGAACAAGTAAATCCAAAATCCATAACATAATTTTCATTAAAAAAATGTGAAAAATACAGATTGTGGCCGAAACATATTGTTTTGAAGGGGCTTGAACAAGTAAATCCAAAATCCATAACATAATTTTCATTAAAAAAATGTGAAAAATACAGATTGTAGCCGAAATATACTGTTTTGAGGAGGCTTGAACAAGTTAATTCAAATCCATTATTTTCACTAAAAAGCTTGAAAAATACTGATTGTAACCGAAATATATTGTTTTGAGGAGGCTTAAACAAGTAAATTCAAAACACATTTTTGCTTCTAAGAATCGTGAAAAATACAGATTGTGGCCGCAAAATATTGTTTCAAAAACAAGTAAATATAAAATTCATTATTTTCATTAAAAAATCGTGAAAAATACAGATTGTAGCCGAAATATACTGTTTTGAAGAGGCTTGAACAAGTTAATTTAAAATCATGATTTTCACTAAAAAGCTTGAAAAATACAGATTGTAACCGAAATATATTGTTTTGAGGAGGCTTGAACAAGTAAATTCAAAACCCATATTTTCTTCTAAAAATCGTGAAAAATACAGATTGTGGTCGATATATATTGTGTTGATGGGGCTTGAAAAAGTAAATCCAAAATCCATAATTTTCATTAAAAAAACGTGAAAAATACAGTGTGGCCGAAATATATTCTTTAGAAGAAGCTTGAACAAGTAAATTCAAAATCCACTATTTTCACTAAAAATCGTGACAAATACAGATTGTGGCCGAAACATATTGTTTTGAAGGGGCTTGAACAAGTAAATCCAAAATCCATAATTTTCATTAAAAAAACGTGAAAAATACAGATTGTGGCCGAAATATATTGTTTTGAATGGGCTTGAACAAGTAAATTCAAAACACATTATTTCTTCTAAAAATCGTGTAAAATACAGATTGTGGTCGATATATATTGTTTTGATGGGGCTTGAAAAAGTAAATCCAAAATCCATAATTTTCATTAAAAAAACGTGAAAAATACAGTGTGTCCGAAATATATTCTTTAGAAGAGGCTTGAACAAGTAAATTCAAAATCCACTATTTTCACTAAAAATCGTGACAAATACAGATTGTGGCCGAAACATATTGTTTTGAAGGGGCTTGAACAAGTAAATCCAAAATCCATAATTTTCATTAAAAAAACGTGAAAAATACAGATTGTGGCCGAAATATATTGTTTTGAATGGGCTTGAACAAGTAAATTCAAAACACATTATTTCTTCTAAAAATCGTGAAAAATACAGATTGTCGCCGAAATATATTGTTTTGAAGGAGCTTGAACAAGTAAATCCAAAATCCATAATTTTCATTAAAAAAAAGTGAAAAATACAGAGTGTGGCCGAAATATATTGTTTTGAAGAGGCTTGAACAAGTAAATTCAAAATCCACTATTTTCACTAAAACTCGTGACAAATACAGAGTGTGGCCGAAATATATTGTTTTGAAGGGGCTTCAACAAGTAAATTCAAAACACATTATTTCTTCTAAAAATCGTGAAAAATACAGATTGTGGTCGATATATATTGTTTTGATGGGGCTTGAAAAAGTAAATCCAAAATCCATAATTTTCATTAAAAAAACGTGAAAAATACAGATTGTGGCCGAAATATATTGTTTTGAATGGGCTTGAACAAGTAAATTCAAAACACATTATTTCTTCTAAAAATCGTGAAAAATACAGATTGTGGCCGAAATATATTGTTTTGAAGGAGCTTGAACAAGTAAATCCAAAATCCATAATTTTCATTAAAAAAAAGTGAAAAATACAGAGTGTGGCCGAAATATATTGTTTTGAATGGGCTTGAACAAGTAAATTCAAAACACATTATTTCTTCTAAAAATCGTGTAAAATACAGATTGTGGTCGATATATATTGTTTTGATGGGGCTTGAAAAAGTAAATCCAAAATCCATAATTTTCATTAAAAAAACGTCAAAAATACAGTGTGTCCGAAATATATTCTTTAGAAGAGGCTTGAACAAGTAAATTCAAAATCCACTATTTTCACTAAAAATCGTGACAAATACAGATTGTGGCCGAAACATATTGTTTTGAAGGGGCTTGAACAAGTAAATCCAAAATCCATAATTTTCATTAAAAAAACGTGAAAAATACAGATTGTGGCCGAAATATATTGTTTTGAATGGGCTTGAACAAGTAAATTCAAAACACATTATTTCTTCTAAAAATCGTGTAAAATACAGATTGTGGTCGATATATATTGTTTTGATGGGGCTTGAAAAAGTAAATCCAAAATCCATAATTTTCATTAAAAAAACGTGAAAAATACAGTGTGTCCGAAATATATTCTTTAGAAGAGGCTTGAACAAGTAAATTCAAAATCCACTATTTTCACTAAAAATCGTGACAAATACAGATTGTGGCCGAAACATATTGTTTTGAAGGGGCTTGAACAAGTAAATACAAAATCCATAATTTTCATTAAAAAAACGTGAAAAATACAGATTGTGGCCGAAATATATTGTTTTGAATGGGCTTGAACAAGTAAATTCAAAACACATTATTTTCATTAAAAAAAAGTGAAAAATACAGAGTGTGGCCGAAATATATTGTTTTGAAGAGGCTTGAACAAGTAAATTCAAAATCCACTATTTTCACTAAAACTCGTGACAAATACAGAGTGTGGCCGAAATATATTGTTTTGAATGGGCTTGAAAAAGTATATTTAAAATACATTATTTTCATTAAATATCGTGAAAAATACAGATTATGGCCGAAATATACTGTTTTGAGGAGGCTTGAACAAGTAAATCCAAAATCCATGATTTTCATTAAGAAAACGTTAAAAATACAGATTGTGGCCGAAATATATTGTTTGAAAAACAAGTAAATTTAAAATCCATTATGTTCATTAAAAAATCGTAACAAATACAGATTGGGCCCGAAATGTATTTTTTTAAGGGGCTTGAACAAGTAAATTCAAAATCCACTATTTTCACTAAAAATCGTGAAAAATACAGTTTGTGGCCGAAACATATTGTTTTGAAGGGGCTTGAACAAGTAAATCCAAAATCCATAACATAATTTTCATTAAAAAAACGTGAAAAATATAGATTGTGGCCGAAATATATTGTTTTGAAGAGGCGTGAACAAGTAAATTCAAAGTGCATTATTTTCATTAAAAAATTGTGTAAAATACAGATTGTAGCCGAAATATATTGTTTGAAAAACAAGTAAATTTAAAATCCATTATGTTCATTAAAAAAAAGTAACAAATACAGATTGGGCCCGAAATGTATTTTTTTGAAGGGGCTTGGACAAGTAAATTCAAAATCCACTATTTTCACTAAAAATCGTGACAAATACAGTTCGTGGCCGAAACGTATTTTTTTGAAGGGGCTTGAACAAGTAAATTCAAAATCCACTATTTTCACTAAAAATCGTGAAAAATACAGTTTGTGGCCGAAACATATTGTTTTGAAGGGGCTTGAACAAGTAAATCCAAAATCCATAACATAATTTTCATTAAAAAAATGTGAAAAATACAGATTGTGGCCGAAACATATTGTTTTGAAGGGGCTTGAACAAGTAAATCCAAAATCCATAATTTTCATTAAAAATGGTGAAAAATACAGATTGTGGCCGAAATATATTGTTTGAAAAACAAGTAAATTTAAAATCCATTATGTTCATAAAAAAATCGTAACAAATACAGATTAGGCCCGAAATGTATTGTTTTGATGGGGCTTGAACAAGTAATTTAAAATACAGTATTTTCATTAAAAATCGTGTAAAATACAGATTTTGAAAATCGTGAAAAATACAAATTTTTAAAATCGTGAAAAATACAGATTGTAGCCGAAATATATTGTTTCAAAAACAAGTAAATATAAAATCCATTATTTTCATTTAAAAATCGTGAAAAATACAGATTGCAGCCGAAATATACTGTTTTGAGGAGGCTTGAACAAGTTAATTCAAAATCCATTATTTTCACTAAAAATCGTGTAAAATACAGATTTTGAAAATCGTGAAAAATACAGATTTTGAAAATCGTGAAAAATACAGATTTTGAAAATCGTGAAAAATACAGATTGTACCCGAAATATATTGTTTCAAAAACAAGTAAATATAAAATCCATTATTTTCATTTAAAAATCGTGAAAAATACAGATTGTAACCGAAAATATTGTTTTAAGGAGGCTTGAACAAGTAATTCAAAACACATTATTTCTTCTAAAAATCGTGAAAAATACAGATTGTAGCCGAAATATATTGTTTCAAAAACAAGTAAAAATAAATCCATTATTTTCATTTATTTCACTAAAAAGCTTGAAAAATACAGATTGTGGCCGAAATATATTGTTTTGAAGGGGCTTGAACAAGTAAATCCAAAATCTACTATTTTCACTAAAAATAGTGAAAAATATAGTTTGTGGCCGAAACATATTGTTTTGAAGGGGCTTGAACAAGTAAATCCAAAATCCAAAATTTTCATTAAAATTCGTGAAAAATACAGATTGTGGCCGAAATATACTGTTTTGAGGAGGCTTGAACAAGGAAATTCAAACCACATTATTTCTTCTATAAATCGTGAAAAATACAGATTGTGGTCGAAATATATTGTTTTGAGGAGGCTTGAACAAGTAAATTCAAAACACATTATTTCTTCTAAAAATCGTGTAAAATACAGATTGTGGTCGATATATATTGTTTTGATGGGGCTTGAAAAAGTAAATCCAAAATCCATAATTTTCATTAAAAAAACGTGAAAAATACAGTGTGGCCGAAATATATTCTTTAGAAGAGGCTTGAACAAGTAAATTCAAAATCCACTATTTTCACTAAAAATCGTGACAAATACAGATTGTGGCCGAAACATATTGTTATGAAGGGGCTTGAACAAGTAAATCCAAAATCCATAATTTTCATTAAAAAAACCTGAAAAATACAGATTGTGGCCGAAATATATTGGTTTGAATGGGCTTGAACAAGTAAATTCAAAACACATTATTTCTTCTAAAAATCGTGAAAAATACAGATTGTGGCCGAAATATATTGTTTTGAAGGAGCTTGAACAAGTAAATCCAAAATCCATAATTTTCATTAAAAAAACGTGAAAAATACAGAGTGTGGCCGAAATATATTGTTTTGAAGAGGCTTGAACAAGTAAATTCAAAATCCACTATTTTCACTAAAAATCGTGTCAAATACAGAGTGTGGCCGAAATATATTGTTTTGAATGGGCTTGAAAAAGTATATTTAAAATACATTATTTTCATTAAATATAGTGAAAAATACAGATTATGGCCGAAATATACTGTTTTGAGGAGGCTTGAACAAGTAAATCCAAAATCCATAATTTTCATTAAGAAAACGTGAAAAATACAGATTGTGGCCGAAATATATTGTTTGAAAAACAAGTAAATTTAAAATCCATTATGTTCATTAAAAAATCGTAACAAATACAGATTGGGCCCGAAATGTATTTTTTGAAGGGGCTTGAACAAGTAAATTCAAAACACATTATTTCTTCTAAAAATCGTGAAAAATACAGATTGTGGTCGATATATATTGTTTTGATGGGGCTTGAAAAAGTAAATCCAAAATCCATAATTTTCATTAAAAAAACGTGAAAAATACAGATTGTGGCCGAAATATATTGTTTTGAATGGGCTTGAACAAGTAAATTCAAAACACATTATTTCTTCTAAAAATCGTGAAAAATACAGATTGTGGCCGAAATATATTGTTTTGAAGGAGCTTGAACAAGTAAATCCAAAATCCATAATTTTCATTAAAAAAAAGTGAAAAATACAGAGTGTGGCCGAAATATATTGTTTTGAATGGGCTTGAACAAGTAAATTCAAAACACATTATTTCTTCTAAAAATCGTGTAAAATACAGATTGTGGTCGATATATATTGTTTTGAATGGGCTTGAAAAAGTATATTTAAAATACATTATTTTCATTAAATATCGTGAAAAATACAGATTATGGCCGAAATATACTGTTTTGAGGTGGCTTTTACAAGTTAATTCAAAATCCATTATTTTCACTAAAAAGCTTGAAAAATACAGATTGTAACCGAAATATATTGTTTTGAGGAGGCTTGAACAAGTAAATTCAAAACACATTTTTTCTTCTAAAAATCGTGAAAAATACAGATTGTAGCCGAAATATACTGTTTTGAGGAGGCTTGAACAAGTAATTTCAAAATCCACTATATTCACTAAAAATCGTGACAAATACAGATTGTGGCCGAAACATATTGTTTTGAAGGGGCTTGAACAAGTAAATCCAAAATCCATAATTTTCATTAAAAAAACGTGAAAAATACAGATTGTGGCCGAAATATATTGTTTTGAATGGGCTTGAACAAGTAAATTCAAAACACATTATTTCTTCTAAAAATCGTGAAAAATACAGATTGTGGCCGAAATATATTGTTTTGAAGGAGCTTGAACAAGTAAATCCAAAATCCATAATTTTCATTAAAAAAAAGTGAAAAATACAGAGTGTGGCCGAAATATATTGTTTTGAATGGGCTTGAACAAGTAACTTCAAAACACATTATTTCTTCTAAAAATCGTGTAAAATACAGATTGTGGTCGATATATATTGTTTTGATGGGGCTTGAAAAAGTAAATCCAAAATCCATAATTTTCATTAAAAAAACGTGAAAAATACAGATTGTGGCCGAAATATATTGTTTTGAATGGGCTTGAACAAGTAAATTCAAAACACATTATTTCTTCTAAAAATCGTGAAAAATACAGATTGTGGCCGAAATATATTGTTTTGAAGGAGCTTGAACAAATAAATCCAAAATCCATAATTTTCATTAAAAAAAAGTGAAAAATACAGAGTGTGGCCGAAATATATTGTTTTGAAGATGCTTGAACAAGTAAATTCAAAATCCACTATTTTCACTAAAACTCGTGACAAATACTGAGTGTGGCCGAAATATATTGTTTTGAATGGGCTTGAAAAAGTATATTTAAAATACATTATTTTCATTAAATATCGTGAAAAATACAGATTATGGCCGAAATATACTGTTTTGAGGAGGCTTGAACAAGTAAATCCAAAATCCATAATTTTCAATAAGAAAACGTTAAAAATACAGATTGTGGCCGAAATATATTGTTTGAAAAACAAGTAAATTTAAAATCCATTATGTTCATTAAAAAATCGTAACAAATACAGATTGGGCCCTAAATGTATTTTTTTAAGGTGCTTGAACAAGTAAATTCAAAATCCACTATTTTCACTAAAAATCGTGAAAAATACAGTTTGTGGCCGAAACATATTGTTTTGAAGGGGCTTGAACAAGTAAATCCAAAATCCATAACATAATTTTCATTAAAAAAACGTGCAAAATATAGATTGTGGCCGAAATATATTGTTTTGAAGGGGCGTGAACAAGTAAATTCAAAGTGCATTATTTTCATTAAAAAATTGTGAAAAATACAGATTGTAGCCGAAATATATTGTTTGAAAAACAAGTAAATTTAAAATCCATTATGTTCATTAAAAAAAAGTAACAAATACAGATTGGGCCCGAAATGTATTGCTTTGAAGGGGCTTGAACAAGTAATTTAAAATACATTATTTTCATTAAAAATCGTGTAAAAACTGATCTTGAAAATCGTGAAAAATACAGATTGTAGCCGAAATATATTTTTTTGAAGGGGCTTGAACAAGTAAATTCAAAGTGCATTATTTTCATTAAAAAATTGTGAAAAATACAGATTGTAGCCGAAATATATTGTTTGAAAAACAAGTAAATTTTAAATCCATTATGTTCATAAAAAAATCGTAACAAATACAGATTAGGCCCGAAATGTATTGTTTTGATGGGGCTTGAACAAGTAATTTAAAATACAGTATTTTCATTAAAAATCGTGCAAAATACAGATTGTGGCCGAAATATATTGTTTTGAAGAGGCTTGAACAAGTAAATTCAAAATCCACTATTTTCACTAAAAATCGTGAAAAATACAGTTTGTGGCCGAAACATATTGTTTTGAAGGGGCTTGAACAAGTAAATCCAAAATCCATAACATAATTTTCATTAAAAAAATGTGAAAAATACAGATTGTGGCCGAAACATATTGTTTTGAAGGGGCGTGAACAAGTAAATTCAAAGTGCATTATTTTCATTAAAAAATTGTGAAAAATACAGATTGTAGCCGAAATATATTGTTTGAAAAACAAGAAAATTTTAAATCCATTATGTTCATAAAAAAATCGTAACAAATACAGATTAGGCCCGAAATGTATTGTTTTGATGGGGCTTGAACAAGTAATTTAAAATACAGTATTTTCATTAAAAATCGTGCAAAATACAGATTGTGGCCGAAATATATTGTTTTGAAGAGGCTTGAACAAGTAAATTCAAAATCCACTATTTTCACTAAAAATCGTGAAAAATACAGTTTGTGGCCGAAACATATTGTTTTGAAGGGGCTTGAACAAGTAAATCCAAAATCCATAACATAATTTTCATTAAAAAAACGTGCAAAATATAGATTGTGGCCGAAATATATTGTTTTGAAGGGGCGTGAACAAGTAAATTCAAAGTGCATTATTTTCATTAAAAAATTGTGAAAAATACAGATTGTAGCCGAAATATATTGTTTGAAAAACAAGTAAATTTAAAATCCATTATGTTCATTAAAAAAAAGTAACAAATACAGATTGGGCCCGAAATGTATTGCTTTGAAGGGGCTTGAACAAGTAATTTAAAATACATTATTTTCATTAAAAATCGTGTAAAAACTGATCTTGAAAATCGTGAAAAATACAGATTGTAGCCTAAATATATTTTTTTGAAGGGGCTTGAACAAGTAAATTCAAAGTGCATTATTTTCATTAAAAAATTGTGAAAAATACAGATTGTAGCCGAAATATATTGTTTGAAAAACAAGTAAATTTTAAATCCATTATGTTCATAAAAAAATCGTAACAAATACAGATTAGGCCCGAAATGTATTGTTTTGATGGGGCTTGAACAAGTAATTTAAAATACAGTATTTTCATTAAAAATCGTGCAAAATACAGATTGTGGCCGAAATATATTGTTTTGAAGAGGCTTGAACAAGTAAATTCAAAATCCACTATTTTCACTAAAAATCGTGAAAAATACAGTTTGTGGCCGAAACATATTGTTTTGAAGGGGCTTGAACAAGTAAATCCAAAATCCATAACATAATTTTCATTAAAAAAATGTGAAAAATACAGATTGTGGCCGAAACATATTGTTTTGAAGGGGCTTGAACAAGTAAATCCAAAATCCATAATTTTCATTAAAAATGGTGAAAAATACAGATTGTGGCCGAAATATATTGTTTGAAAAACAAGTAAATTTTAAATCCATTATGTTCATAAAAAAATCGTAACAAATACAGATTGGGCCCGAAATGTATTGCTTTGAAGGGGCTTGAACAAGTAATTTAAAATACATTATTTTCATTAAAAATCGTGTAAAAACAGATCTTGAAAATCGTGAAAAATACAGATTGTAGCCGAAATATATTTTTTTTAAGGGGCTTGAACAAGTAAATTCAAAATCCACTATTTTCACTAAAAATCGTGTAAAATACAGATTTTGAAAATTGTGAAAAATACAGATTTTGAAAATCGTGAAAAATACAATTTTGAAAATCGTGAAAAATACAGATTGTACCCGAAATATATTGTTTCAAAAACAAGTAAATATAAAATCCATTATTTTCATTTAAAAATCGTGAAAAATACAGATTGCAGCCGAAATATACTGTTTTGAGGAGGCTTGAACAAGTTAATTCAAAATCCATTATTTTCACTAAAAATCGTGTAAAATACAGATTTTGAAAATCGTGAAAAATACAGATTTTGAAAATCGTGAAAAATACAGATTTTGAAAATCGTGAAAAATACAGATTGTACCCGAAATATATTGTTTCAAAAACAAGTAAATATAAAATCCATTATTTTCATTTAAAAATCGTGAAAAATACAGATTGTAACCGAAAATATTGTTTTGAGGAGGCTTGAACAAGTAATTCAAAACACATTATTTCTTCTAAAAATCGTGAAAAATACAGATTGTAGCCGAAATATATTGTTTCAAAAACAAGTAAAAATAAATCCATTATTTTCATTTATTTCACTAAAAAGCTTGAAAATTGTTTTGATGGGGCTTGAACAAGTAATTTAAAATACAGTATTTTCATTAAAAATCGTGCAAAATACAGTTTGTGGCCGAAACATATTGTTTTGAAGGGGCTTGAACAAGTAAATCCAAAATCCATAACATAATTTTCATTAAAAAAATGTGAAAAATACAGATTGTGGCCGAAACATATTGTTTTGAAGGGGCTTGAACAAGTAAATCCAAAATCCATAATTTTCATTAAAAATGGTGAAAAATACAGATTGTGGCCGAAATATATTGTTTGAAAAACAAGTAAATTTTAAATCCATTATGTTCATAAAAAAATCGTAACAAATACAGATTAGGCCCGAAATGTATTGTTTTGATGGGGTTGAACAAGTAATTTAAAATACAGTATTTTCATTAAAAATCGTGCAAAATACAGTTTGTGGCCGAAACATATTGTTTTGAAGGGGCTTGAACAAGTAAATCCAAAATCCATAACATAATTTTCATTAAAAAAATGTGAAAAATACAGATTGTGGCCGAAACGTATTGTTTTGAAGGGGCTTGAACAAGTAAATCCAAAATCCATAATTTTCATTAAAAATGGAGAAAAATACAGATTGTGGCCGAAATATATTGTTTGAAAAACAAGTAAATTTAAAATCCATTATGTTCATTAAAAAAAAGTAACAAATACAGATTGGGCCCGAAATGTATTGTTTTGAAGGGGCTTGAACACGTAATTTAAAATACATTCATTAAAAATCGTGTAAAATACAGATTTTGAAAATCGTGAATAATACAGATTTTGAAAATCGTGAAAAATACAGATTGTACCCGAAATATATTGTTTCAAAAACAAGTAAATATAAAATCCATTATTTTCATTTAAAAATCGTGAAAAATACAGATTGCAGCCGAAATATACTGTTTTGAGGAGGCTTGAACAAGTAATTCAAAACACATTATTTCTTCTAAAAATCGTGAAAAATACAGATTGTAGCCGAAATATATTGTTTCAAAAACAAGTAAAAATAAATCCATTATTTTCATTTATTTCACTAAAAAGCTTGAAAAATACAGATTGTGGCCGAAATATATTGTTTTGAAGGGGCTTGAACAAGTAAATTCAAAATCTACTATTTTCACTAAAAATCGTGAAAAATACAGTTTGTGGCCGAAACATATTGTTTTGAAGGGGCTTGAACAAGTAAATCCAAAATCCATAACATAATTTTCATTAAAAAAATGTGAAAAATATAAATTGTGGCCGAAACATATTGTTTTGAAGGGGCTTGAACAAGTAAATCCAAAATCCATAATTTTCATTGAAAAATTTGAAAAATATAGATTGTGGCCGAAACATATTGTTTTGAAGGGGCTTGAACAAGTAAATCCAAAATCCATAATTTTCATTAAAAATGGTGAAAAATACAGATTGTGGCCGAAATATATTGTTTGAAAAACAAGTTAATTCAAAATCCATTATTTTCACTAAAAATCGTGTAAAATACAGATTTTGAAAATCGTGAAAAATACAGATTTTGAAAATCGTGAAAAATACAGATTTTGAAAATCGTGAAAAATACAGATTTTGAAAATCGTGAAAAATACAGATTGTACCCGAAATATATTGTTTCAAAAACAAGTAAATATAAAATACATTATTTTCATTTAAAAATCGTGAAAAATACAGATTGTAACCGAAAATATTGTTTTGAGGAGGCTTGAACAAGTAATTCAAAACACATTATTTCTTCTAAAAATCGTGAAAAACACAGATTGTAGCCGAAATATATTGTTTCAAAAACAAGTAAAAATAAATCCATTATATTCATTTATTTCACTAAAAAGCTTGAAAAATACAGATTGTGGCCGAAATATATTGTTTTGAAGGGGCTTGAACAAGTAAATCCAAAATCTACTATTTTCACTAAAAATAGTGAAAAATATAGTTTGTGGCCGAAACATATTGTTTTGAAGGGGCTTGAACAAGTAAATCCAAAATCCATAACATAATTTTCATTAAAAAAATGTGAAAAATACAGATTGTGGCTGAAACATATTGTTTTGAAGGGGCTTGAACAAGTAAATCCAAAATCCATAATTTTCATTAAAAATGGTGAAAAATACAGAAAGTGGCCGAAATATATTGTTTGAAAAACAAGTAAATTTTAAATCCATTATGTTCATAAAAACATCATAACAAATACAGATTAGGCCCGAAATGTATTGTTTTGATGGGGCTTGAACAAGTAATTTAAAATACAGTATTTTCATTAAAAATCGTGCAAAATACAGTTTGTGGCCGAAAAATATTGTTTTGAAGGGGCTTGAACAAGTAAATCCAAAATCCATAACATAATTTTCATTAAAAAAATGTGAAAAATACAGATTGTGGCCGAAACATATTGTTTTGAAGGGGCTTGAACAAGTAAATCCAAAATCCATAATTTTCATTAAAAATGGTGAAAAATACAGATTGTGGCCGAAATATATTGTTTGAAAAACAAGTAAATTTTAAATCGATTATGTTCATAAAAAAATCGTAACAAATACAGATTAGGCCCGAAATGTATTGTTTTGATGGGGTTGAACAAGTAATTTAAAATACAGTATTTTCATTAAAAATCGTGCAAAATACAGTTTGTGGCCGAAACATATTGTTTTGAAGGGGCTTGAACAAGTAAATCCAAAATCCATAACATAATTTTCATTAAAAAAATGTGAAAAATACAGATTGTGGCCGAAACATATTGTTTTGAAGGGGCTTGAACAAGTAAATCCAAAATCCATAATTTTCATTAAAAATGGAGAAAAATACAGATTGTGGCCGAAATATATTTTTTTGAAGGGGCTTGAACAAGTAAATTCAAAATCCACTATTTTCACTAAAAATCGTGTAAAATACAGATTTTGAAAATTGTGAAAAATACAGATTTTGAAAATCGTGAAAAATACAGATTTTGAAAATCGTGAAAAATACAGATTGTACCCGAAATATATTGTTTCAAAAACAAGTAAATATAAAATCCATTATTTTCATTTAAAAATCGTGAAAAATACAGATTGCAGCCGAAATATACTGTTTTGAGGAGGCTTGAACAAGTTAATTCAAAATCCATTATTTTCACTAAAAATCGTGTAAAATACAGATTTTGAAAATCGTGAAAAATACAGATTTTGAAAATCGTGAAAAATACAGATTTTGAAAATCGTGAAAAATACAGATTGTACCCGAAATATATTGTTTCAAAAACAAGTAAATATAAAATCCATTATTTTCATTTAAAAATCGTGAAAAATACAGATTGTAACCGAAAATATTGTTTTGAGGAGGCTTGAACAAGTAATTCAAAACACATTATTTCTTCTATAAATCGTGAAAAATACAGATTGTGGTCGAAATATATTGTTTTGAGGAGGCTTGAACAAGTAAATTCAAAACACATTATTTCTTCTAAAAATCGTGTAAAATACAGATTGTGGTCGATATATATTGTTTTGATGGGGCTTGAAAAAGTAAATCCAAAATCCATAATTTTCATTAAAAAAACGTGAAAAATACAGTGTGGCCGAAATATATTCTTTAGAAGAGGCTTGAACAAGTAAATTCAAAATCCACTATTTTCACTAAAAATCGTGACAAATACAGATTGTGGCCGAAACATATTGTTATGAAGGGGCTTGAACAAGTAAATCCAAAATCCATAATTTTCATTAAAAAAACCTGAAAAATACAGATTGTGGCCGAAATATATTGGTTTGAATGGGCTTGAACAAGTAAATTCAAAACACATTATTTCTTCTAAAAATCGTGAAAAATACAGATTGTGGCCGAAATATATTGTTTTGAAGGAGCTTGAACAAGTAAATCCAAAATCCATAATTTTCATTAAAAAAACGTGAAAAATACAGAGTGTGGCCGAAATATATTGTTTTGAAGAGGCTTGAACAAGTAAATTCAAAATCCACTATTTTCACTAAAAATCGTGTCAAATAGAGAGTGTGGCCGAAATATATTGTTTTGAATGGGCTTGAAAAAGTATATTTAAAATACATTATTTTCATTAAATATCGTGAAAAATACAGATTATGGCCGAAATATACTGTTTTGAGGAGGCTTGAACAAGTAAATCCAAAATCCATAATTTTCATTAAGAAAACGTGAAAAATACAGATTGTGGCCGAAATATATTGTTTGAAAAACAAGTAAATTTAAAATCCATTATGTTCATTAAAAAATCGTAACAAATACAGATTGGGCCCGAAATGTATTTTTTGAAGGGGCTTGAACAAGTAAATTCAAAACACATTATTTCTTCTAAAAATCGTGAAAAATACAGATTGTAGCCGAAATATACTGTTTTGAGGTGGCTTTTACAAGTTAATTCAAAATCCATTATTTTCACTAAAAAGCTTGAAAAATACAGATTGTAACCGAAATATATTGTTTTGAGGAGGCTTGAACAAGTAAATTCAAAACACATTTTTTCTTCTAAAAATCGTGAAAAATACAGATTGTAGCCGAAATATACTGTTTTGAGGAGGCTTGAACAAGTAATTTCAAAATCCACTATTTTCACTAAAAATCGTGACAAATACAGATTGTGGCCGAAACATATTGTTTTGAAGGGGCTTGAACAAGTAAATCCAAAATCCATAATTTTCATTAAAAAAACGTGAAAAATACAGATTGTGGCCGAAATATATTGTTTTGAATGGGCTTGAACAAGTAAATTCAAAACACATTATTTCTTCTAAAAATCGTGAAAAATACAGATTGTGGCCGAAATATATTGTTTTGAAGGAGCTTGAACAAGTAAATCCAAAATCCATAATTTTCATTAAAAAAAAGTGAAAAATACAGAGTGTGGCCGAAATATATTGTTTTGAATGGGCTTGAACAAGTAAATTCAAAACACATTATTTCTTCTAAAAATCGTGTAAAATACAGATTGTGGTCGATATATATTGTTTTGATGGGGCTTGAAAAAGTAAATCCAAAATCCATAATTTTCATTAAAAAACGTGAAAAATACAGATTGTGGCCGAAATATATTGTTTTGAATGGGCTTGAACAAGTAAATTCAAAACACATTATTTCTTCTAAAAATCGTGAAAAATACAGATTGTGGCCGAAATATATTGTTTTGAAGGAGCTTGAACAAATAAATCCAAAATCCATAATTTTCATTAAAAAAAGGTGAAAAATACAGAGTGTGGCCGAAATATATTGTTTTGAAGAGGCTTGAACAAGTAAATTCAAAATCCACTATTTTCACTAAAACTCGTGACAAATACAGAGTGTGGCCGAAATATATTGTTTTGAATGGGCTTGAAAAAGTATATTTAAAATACATTATTTTCATTAAATATCGTGAAAAATACAGATTATGGCCGAAATATACTGTTTTGAGGAGGCTTGAACAAGTAAATCCAAAATCCATAATTTTCAATAAGAAAACGTTAAAAATACAGATTGTGGCCGAAATATATTGTTTGAAAAACAAGTAAATTTAAAATCCATTATGTTCATTAAAAAATCGTAACAAATACAGATTGGGCCCGAAATGTATTTTTTTAAGGTGCTTGAACAAGTAAATTCAAAATCCACTATTTTCACTAAAAATCGTGAAAAATACAGTTTGTGGCCGAAACATATTGTTTTGAAGGGGCTTGAACAAGTAAATCCAAAATCCATAACATAATTTTCATTAAAAAAACGTGAAAAATATAGATTGTGGCCGAAATATATTGTTTTGAAGGGGCGTGAACAAGTAAATTCAAAGTGCATTATTTTCATTAAAAAATTGTGAAAAATACAGATTGTAGCCGAAATATATTGTTTGAAAAACAAGTAAATTTAAAATCCATTATGTTCATTAAAAAAAAGTAACAAATACAGATTGGGCCCGAAATGTATTGCTTTGAAGGGGCTTGAACAAGTAATTTAAAATACATTATTTTCATTAAAAATCGTGTAAAAACTGATCTTGAAAATCGTGAAAAATACAGATTGTGGCCGAAATATATTGTTTTGAAGGGGCGTGAACAAGTAAATTCAAAGTGCATTATTTTCATTAAAAAATTGTGAAAAATACAGATTGTAGCCGAAATATATTGTTTGAAAAACAAGTAAATTTAAAATCCATTATGTTCATTAAAAAAAAGTAACAAATACAGATTGGGCCCGAAATGTATTGCTTTGAAGGGGCTTGAACAAGTAATTTAAAATACATTATTTTCATTAAAAATCGTGTAAAAACTGATCTTGAAAATCGTGAAAAATACAGATTGTAGCCGAAATATATTTTTTTGAAGGGGCTTGAACAAGTAAATTCAAAGTGCATTATTTTCACTAAAAATCGTGAAAAATACAGTTTGTGGCCGAAACATATTGTTTTGAAGGGGCTTGAACAAGTAAATCCAAAATCCATAACATAATTTTCATTAAAAAAATGTGAAAAATACAGATTGTGGCCGAAACATATTGTTTTGAAGGGGCGTGAACAAGTAAATTCAAAGTGCATTATTTTCATTAAAAAATTGTGAAAAATACAGATTGTAGCCGAAATATATTGTTTGAAAAACAAGTAAATTTTAAATCCATTATGTTCATAAAAAAATCGTAACAAATACAGATTAGGCCCGAAATGTATTGTTTTGATGGGGCTTGAACAAGTAATTTAAAATACAGTATTTTCATTAAAAATCGTGCAAAATACAGATTGTGGCCGAAATATATTGTTTTGAAGAGGCTTGAACAAGTAAATTCAAAATCCACTATTTTCACTAAAAATCGTGAAAAATACAGTTTGTGGCCGAAACATATTGTTTTGAAGGGGCTTGAACAAGTAAATCCAAAATCCATAACATAATTTTCATTAAAAAAATGTGAAAAATACAGATTGTGGCCGAAACATATTGTTTTGAAGGGGCTTGAACAAGTAAATCCAAAATCCATAATTTTCATTAAAAATGGTGAAAAATACAGATTGTGGCCGAAATATATTGTTTGAAAAACAAGTAAATTTTAAATCCATTATGTTCATAAAAAAATCGTAACAAATACAGATTGGGCCCGAAATGTATTGCTTTGAAGGGGCTTGAACAAGTAATTTAAAATACATTATTTTCATTAAAAATCGTGTAAAAACAGATCTTGAAAATCGTGAAAAATACAGATTGTAGCCGAAATATATTTTTTTGAAGGGGCTTGAACAAGTAAATTCAAAATCCACTATTTTCACTAAAAATCGTGTAAAATACAGATTTTGAAAATTGTGAAAAATACAGATTTTGAAAATCGTGAAAAATACAGATTTTGAAAATCGTGAAAAATACAGATTGTACCCGAAATATATTGTTTCAAAAACAAGTAAATATAAAATCCATTATTTTCATTTAAAAATCGTGAAAAATACAGATTGCAGCCGAAATATACTGTTTTGAGGAGGCTTGAACAAGTTAATTCAAAATCCATTATTTTCACTAAAAATCGTGTAAAATACAGATTTTGAAAATCGTGAAAAATACAGATTTTGAAAATCGTGAAAAATACAGATTTTGAAAATCGTGAAAAATACAGATTGTACCCGAAATATATTGTTTCAAAAACAAGTAAATATAAAATCCATTATTTTCATTTAAAAATCGTGAAAAATACAGATTGTAACCGAAAATATTGTTTTGAGGAGGCTTGAACAAGTAATTCAAAACACATTATTTCTTCTAAAAATCGTGAAAAATACAGATTGTAGCCGAAATATATTGTTTCAAAAACAAGTAAAAATAAATCCATTATTTTCATTTATTTCACTAAAAAGCTTGAAAATTGTTTTGATGGGGCTTGAACAAGTAATTTAAAATACAGTATTTTCATTAAAACTCGTGCAAAATACAGTTTGTGGCCGAAACATATTGTTTTGAAGGGGCTTGAACAAGTAAATCCAAAATCCATAACATAATTTTCATTAAAAAAATGTGAAAAATACAGATTGTGGCCGAAACATATTGTTTTGAAGGGGCTTGAACAAGTAAATCCAAAATCCATAATTTTCATTAAAAATGGTGAAAAATACAGATTGTGGCCGAAATATATTGTTTGAAAAACAAGTAAATTTTAAATCCATTATGTTCATAAAAAAATCGTAACAAATACAGATTAGGCCCGAAATGTATTGTTTTGATGGGGTTGAACAAGTAATTTAAAATACAGTATTTTCATTAAAAATCGTGCAAAATACAGTTTGTGGCCGAAACATATTGTTTTGAAGGGGCTTGAACAAGTAAATCCAAAATCCAAAATCGTGAAAAATACAGATTGTGGCCGAAATATATTGTTTTGAAGGAGCTTGAACAAATAAATCCAAAATCCATAATTTTCATTAAAAAAAGGTGAAAAATACAGAGTGTGGCCGAAATATATTGTTTTGAAGAGGCTTGAACAAGTAAATTCAAAATCCACTATTTTCACTAAAACTCGTGACAAATACAGAGTGTGGCCGAAATATATTGTTTTGAATGGGCTTGAAAAAGTATATTTAAAATACATTATTTTCATTAAATATCGTGAAAAATACAGATTATGGCCGAAATATACTGTTTTGAGGAGGCTTGAACAAGTAAATCCAAAATCCATAATTTTCAATAAGAAAACGTTAAAAATACAGATTGTGGCCGAAATATATTGTTTGAAAAACAAGTAAATTTAAAATCCATTATGTTCATTAAAAAATCGTAACAAATACAGATTGGGCCCGAAATGTATTTTTTTAAGGTGCTTGAACAAGTAAATTCAAAATCCACTATTTTCACTAAAAATCGTGAAAAATACAGTTTGTGGCCGAAACATATTGTTTTGAAGGGGCTTGAACAAGTAAATCCAAAATCCATAACATAATTTTCATTAAAAAAACGTGAAAAATATAGATTGTGGCCGAAATATATTGTTTTGAAGGGGCGTGAACAAGTAAATTCAAAGTGCATTATTTTCATTAAAAAATTGTGAAAAATACAGATTGTAGCCGAAATATATTGTTTGAAATACAAGTAAATTTAAAATCCATTATGTTCATTAAAAAAAAGTAACAAATACAGATTGGGCCCGAAATGTATTGCTTTGAAGGGGCTTGAACAAGTAATTTAAAATACATTATTTTCATTAAAAATCGTGTAAAAACTGATCTTGAAAATCGTGAAAAATACAGATTGTAGCCTAAATATATTTTTTTGAAGGGGCTTGAACAAGTAAATTCAAAGTGCATTATTTTCATTAAAAAATTGTGAAAAATACAGATTGTAGCCGAAATATATTGTTTGAAAAACAAGTAAATTTAAAATCCATTATGTTCATTAAAAAAAAGTAACAAATACAGATTGGGCCCGAAATGTATTGCTTTGAAGGGGCTTGAACAAGTAATTTAAAATACATTATTTTCATTAAAAATCGTGTAAAAACTGATCTTGAAAATCGTGAAAAATACAGATTGTAGCCTAAATATATTTTTTTGAAGGGGCTTGAACAAGTAAATTCAAAGTGCATTATTTTCATTAAAAAATTGTGAAAAATACAGATTGTAGCCGAAATATATTGTTTGAAAAACAAGTAAATTTTAAATCCATTATGTTCATAAAAAAATCGTAACAAATACAGATTAGGCCCGAAATGTATTGTTTTGATGGGGTTGAACAAGTAATTTAAAATACAGTATTTTCATTAAAAATCGTGCAAAATACAGTTTGTGGCCGAAACATATTGTTTTGAAGGGGCTTGAACAAGTAAATCCAAAATCCATAACATAATTTTCATTAAAAAAATGTGAAAAATACAGATTGTGGCCGAAACGTATTGTTTTGAAGGGGCTTGAACAAGTAAATCCAAAATCCATAATTTTCATTAAAAATGGAGAAAAATACAGATTGTGGCCGAAATATATTGTTTGAAAAACAAGTAAATTTAAAATCCATTATGTTCATTAAAAAAAAGTAACAAATACAGATTGGGCCCGAAATGTATTGTTTTGAAGGGGCTTGAACACGTAATTTAAAATACATTCATTAAAAATCGTGTAAAATACAGATTTTGAAAATCGTGAATAATACAGATTTTGAAAATCGTGAAAAATACAGATTGTACCCGAAATATATTGTTTCAAAAACAAGTAAATATAAAATCCATTATTTTCATTTAAAAATCGTGAAAAATACAGATTGCAGCCGAAATATACTGTTTTGAGGAGGCTTGAACAAGTAATTCAAAACACATTATTTCTTCTAAAAATCGTGAAAAATACAGATTGTAGCCGAAATATATTGTTTCAAAAACAAGTAAAAATAAATCCATTATTTTCATTTATTTCACTAAAAAGCTTGAAAAATACAGATTGTGGCCGAAATATATTGTTTTGAAGGGGCTTGAACAAGTAAATTCAAAATCTACTATTTTCACTAAAAATCGTGAAAAATACAGTTTGTGGCCGAAACATATTGTTTTGAAGGGGCTTGAACAAGTAAATCCAAAATCCATAACATAATTTTCATTAAAAAAATGTGAAAAATATAAATTGTGGCCGAAACATATTGTTTTGAAGGGGCTTGAACAAGTAAATCCAAAATCCATAATTTTCATTGAAAAATTTGAAAAATATAGATTGTGGCCGAAACATATTGTTTTGAAGGGGCTTGAACAAGTAAATCCAAAATCCATAATTTTCATTAAAAATGGTGAAAAATACAGATTGTGGCCGAAATATATTGTTTGAAAAACAAGTTAATTCAAAATCCATTATTTTCACTAAAAATCGTGTAAAATACAGATTTTGAAAATCGTGAAAAATACAGATTTTGAAAATCGTGAAAAATACAGATTTTGAAAATCGTGAAAAATACAGATTTTGAAAATCGTGAAAAATACAGATTGTACCCGAAATATATTGTTTCAAAAACAAGTAAATATAAAATACATTATTTTCATTTAAAAATCGTGAAAAATACAGATTGTAACCGAAAATATTGTTTTGAGGAGGCTTGAACAAGTAATTCAAAACACATTATTTCTTCTAAAAATCGTGAAAAACACAGATTGTAGCCGAAATATATTGTTTCAAAAACAAGTAAAAATAAATCCATTATATTCATTTATTTCACTAAAAAGCTTGAAAAATACAGATTGTGGCCGAAATATATTGTTTTGAAGGGGCTTGAACAAGTAAATCCAAAATCTACTATTTTCACTAAAAATAGTGAAAAATATAGTTTGTGGCCGAAACATATTGTTTTGAAGGGGCTTGAACAAGTAAATCCAAAATCCATAACATAATTTTCATTAAAAAAATGTGAAAAATACAGATTGTGGCTGAAACATATTGTTTTGAAGGGGCTTGAACAAGTAAATCCAAAATCCATAATTTTCATTAAAAATGGTGAAAAATACAGAAAGTGGCCGAAATATATTGTTTGAAAAACAAGTAAATTTTAAATCCATTATGTTCATAAAAACATCATAACAAATACAGATTAGGCCCGAAATGTATTGTTTTGATGGGGCTTGAACAAGTAATTTAAAATACAGTATTTTCATTAAAAATCGTGCAAAATACAGTTTGTGGCCGAAAAATATTGTTTTGAAGGGGCTTGAACAAGTAAATCCAAAATCCATAACATAATTTTCATTAAAAAAATGTGAAAAATACAGATTGTGGCCGAAACATATTGTTTTGAAGGGGCTTGAACAAGTAAATCCAAAATCCATAATTTTCATTAAAAATGGTGAAAAATACAGATTGTGGCCGAAATATATTGTTTGAAAAACAAGTAAATTTTAAATCGATTATGTTCATAAAAAAATCGTAACAAATACAGATTAGGCCCGAAATGTATTGTTTTGATGGGGTTGAACAAGTAATTTAAAATACAGTATTTTCATTAAAAATCGTGCAAAATACAGTTTGTGGCCGAAACATATTGTTTTGAAGGGGCTTGAACAAGTAAATCCAAAATCCATAACATAATTTTCATTAAAAAAATGTGAAAAATACAGATTGTGGCCGAAACATATTGTTTTGAAGGGGCTTGAACAAGTAAATCCAAAATCCATAATTTTCATTAAAAATGGAGAAAAATACAGATTGTGGCCGAAATATATTTTTTTGAAGGGGCTTGAACAAGTAAATTCAAAATCCACTATTTTCACTAAAAATCGTGTAAAATACAGATTTTGAAAATTGTGAAAAATACAGATTTTGAAAATCGTGAAAAATACAGATTTTGAAAATCGTGAAAAATACAGATTGTACCCGAAATATATTGTTTCAAAAACAAGTAAATATAAAATCCATTATTTTCATTTAAAAATCGTGAAAAATACAGATTGCAGCCGAAATATACTGTTTTGAGGAGGCTTGAACAAGTTAATTCAAAATCCATTATTTTCACTAAAAATCGTGTAAAATACAGATTTTGAAAATCGTGAAAAATACAGATTTTGAAAATCGTGAAAAATACAGATTTTGAAAATCGTGAAAAATACAGATTGTACCCGAAATATATTGTTTCAAAAACAAGTAAATATAAAATCCATTATTTTCATTTAAAAATCGTGAAAAATACAGATTGTAACCGAAAATATTGTTTTGAGGAGGCTTGAACAAGTAATTCAAAACACATTATTTCTTCTATAAATCGTGAAAAATACAGATTGTGGTCGAAATATATTGTTTTGAGGAGGCTTGAACAAGTAAATTCAAAACACATTATTTCTTCTAAAAATCGTGTAAAATACAGATTGTGGTCGATATATATTGTTTTGATGGGGCTTGAAAAAGTAAATCCAAAATCCATAATTTTCATTAAAAAAACGTGAAAAATACAGTGTGGCCGAAATATATTCTTTAGAAGAGGCTTGAACAAGTAAATTCAAAATCCACTATTTTCACTAAAAATCGTGACAAATACAGATTGTGGCCGAAACATATTGTTATGAAGGGGCTTGAACAAGTAAATCCAAAATCCATAATTTTCATTAAAAAAACCTGAAAAATACAGATTGTGGCCGAAATATATTGGTTTGAATGGGCTTGAACAAGTAAATTCAAAACACATTATTTCTTCTAAAAATCGTGAAAAATACAGATTGTGGCCGAAATATATTGTTTTGAAGGAGCTTGAACAAGTAAATCCAAAATCCATAATTTTCATTAAAAAAACGTGAAAAATACAGAGTGTGGCCGAAATATATTGTTTTGAAGAGGCTTGAACAAGTAAATTCAAAATCCACTATTTTCACTAAAAATCGTGTCAAATAGAGAGTGTGGCCGAAATATATTGTTTTGAATGGGCTTGAAAAAGTATATTTAAAATACATTATTTTCATTAAATATCGTGAAAAATACAGATTATGGCCGAAATATACTGTTTTGAGGAGGCTTGAACAAGTAAATCCAAAATCCATAATTTTCATTAAGAAAACGTGAAAAATACAGATTGTGGCCGAAATATATTGTTTGAAAAACAAGTAAATTTAAAATCCATTATGTTCATTAAAAAATCGTAACAAATACAGATTGGGCCCGAAATGTATTTTTTGAAGGGGCTTGAACAAGTAAATTCAAAACACATTATTTCTTCTAAAAATCGTGAAAAATACAGATTGTAGCCGAAATATACTGTTTTGAGGTGGCTTTTACAAGTTAATTCAAAATCCATTATTTTCACTAAAAAGCTTGAAAAATACAGATTGTAACCGAAATATATTGTTTTGAGGAGGCTTGAACAAGTAAATTCAAAACACATTTTTTCTTCTAAAAATCGTGAAAAATACAGATTGTAGCCGAAATATACTGTTTTGAGGAGGCTTGAACAAGTAATTTCAAAATCCACTATTTTCACTAAAAATCGTGACAAATACAGATTGTGGCCGAAACATATTGTTTTGAAGGGGCTTGAACAAGTAAATCCAAAATCCATAATTTTCATTAAAAAAACGTGAAAAATACAGATTGTGGCCGAAATATATTGTTTTGAATGGGCTTGAACAAGTAAATTCAAAACACATTATTTCTTCTAAAAATCGTGAAAAATACAGATTGTGGCCGAAATATATTGTTTTGAAGGAGCTTGAACAAGTAAATCCAAAATCCATAATTTTCATTAAAAAAAAGTGAAAAATACAGAGTGTGGCCGAAATATATTGTTTTGAATGGGCTTGAACAAGTAAATTCAAAACACATTATTTCTTCTAAAAATCGTGTAAAATACAGATTGTGGTCGATATATATTGTTTTGATGGGGCTTGAAAAAGTAAATCCAAAATCCATAATTTTCATTAAAAAACGTGAAAAATACAGATTGTGGCCGAAATATATTGTTTTGAATGGGCTTGAACAAGTAAATTCAAAACACATTATTTCTTCTAAAAATCGTGAAAAATACAGATTGTGGCCGAAATATATTGTTTTGAAGGAGCTTGAACAAATAAATCCAAAATCCATAATTTTCATTAAAAAAAGGTGAAAAATACAGAGTGTGGCCGAAATATATTGTTTTGAAGAGGCTTGAACAAGTAAATTCAAAATCCACTATTTTCACTAAAACTCGTGACAAATACAGAGTGTGGCCGAAATATATTGTTTTGAATGGGCTTGAAAAAGTATATTTAAAATACATTATTTTCATTAAATATCGTGAAAAATACAGATTATGGCCGAAATATACTGTTTTGAGGAGGCTTGAACAAGTAAATCCAAAATCCATAATTTTCAATAAGAAAACGTTAAAAATACAGATTGTGGCCGAAATATATTGTTTGAAAAACAAGTAAATTTAAAATCCATTATGTTCATTAAAAAATCGTAACAAATACAGATTGGGCCCGAAATGTATTTTTTTAAGGTGCTTGAACAAGTAAATTCAAAATCCACTATTTTCACTAAAAATCGTGAAAAATACAGTTTGTGGCCGAAACATATTGTTTTGAAGGGGCTTGAACAAGTAAATCCAAAATCCATAACATAATTTTCATTAAAAAAACGTGAAAAATATAGATTGTGGCCGAAATATATTGTTTTGAAGGGGCGTGAACAAGTAAATTCAAAGTGCATTATTTTCATTAAAAAATTGTGAAAAATACAGATTGTAGCCGAAATATATTGTTTGAAAAACAAGTAAATTTAAAATCCATTATGTTCATTAAAAAAAAGTAACAAATACAGATTGGGCCCGAAATGTATTGCTTTGAAGGGGCTTGAACAAGTAATTTAAAATACATTATTTTCATTAAAAATCGTGTAAAAACTGATCTTGAAAATCGTGAAAAATACAGATTGTGGCCGAAATATATTGTTTTGAAGGGGCGTGAACAAGTAAATTCAAAGTGCATTATTTTCATTAAAAAATTGTGAAAAATACAGATTGTAGCCGAAATATATTGTTTGAAAAACAAGTAAATTTAAAATCCATTATGTTCATTAAAAAAAAGTAACAAATACAGATTGGGCCCGAAATGTATTGCTTTGAAGGGGCTTGAACAAGTAATTTAAAATACATTATTTTCATTAAAAATCGTGTAAAAACTGATCTTGAAAATCGTGAAAAATACAGATTGTAGCCGAAATATATTTTTTTGAAGGGGCTTGAACAAGTAAATTCAAAGTGCATTATTTTCACTAAAAATCGTGAAAAATACAGTTTGTGGCCGAAACATATTGTTTTGAAGGGGCTTGAACAAGTAAATCCAAAATCCATAACATAATTTTCATTAAAAAAATGTGAAAAATACAGATTGTGGCCGAAACATATTGTTTTGAAGGGGCGTGAACAAGTAAATTCAAAGTGCATTATTTTCATTAAAAAATTGTGAAAAATACAGATTGTAGCCGAAATATATTGTTTGAAAAACAAGTAAATTTTAAATCCATTATGTTCTTAAAAAAATCGTAACAAATACAGATTAGGCCCGAAATGTATTGTTTTGATGGGGCTTGAACAAGTAATTTAAAATACAGTATTTTCATTAAAAATCGTGCAAAATACAGATTGTGGCCGAAATATATTGTTTTGAAGAGGCTTGAACAAGTAAATTCAAAATCCACTATTTTCACTAAAAATCGTGAAAAATACAGTTTGTGGCCGAAACATATTGTTTTGAAGGGGCTTGAACAAGTAAATCCAAAATCCATAACATAATTTTCATTAAAAAAATGTGAAAAATACAGATTGTGGCCGAAACATATTGTTTTGAAGGGGCTTGAACAAGTAAATCCAAAATCCATAATTTTCATTAAAAATGGTGAAAAATACAGATTGTGGCCGAAATATATTGTTTGAAAAACAAGTAAATTTTAAATCCATTATGTTCATAAAAAAATCGTAACAAATACAGATTGGGCCCGAAATGTATTGCTTTGAAGGGGCTTGAACAAGTAATTTAAAATACATTATTTTCATTAAAAATCGTGTAAAAACAGATCTTGAAAATCGTGAAAAATACAGATTGTAGCCGAAATATATTTTTTTGAAGGGGCTTGAACAAGTAAATTCAAAATCCACTATTTTCACTAAAAATCGTGTAAAATACAGATTTTGAAAATTGTGAAAAATACAGATTTTGAAAATCGTGAAAAATACAGATTTTGAAAATCGTGAAAAATACAGATTGTACCCGAAATATATTGTTTCAAAAACAAGTAAATATAAAATCCATTATTTTCATTTAAAAATCGTGAAAAATACAGATTGCAGCCGAAATATACTGTTTTGAGGAGGCTTGAACAAGTTAATTCAAAATCCATTATTTTCACTAAAAATCGTGTAAAATACAGATTTTGAAAATCGTGAAAAATACAGATTTTGAAAATCGTGAAAAATACAGATTTTGAAAATCGTGAAAAATACAGATTGTACCCGAAATATATTGTTTCAAAAACAAGTAAATATAAAATCCATTATTTTCATTTAAAAATCGTGAAAAATACAGATTGTAACCGAAAATATTGTTTTGAGGAGGCTTGAACAAGTAATTCAAAACACATTATTTCTTCTAAAAATCGTGAAAAATACAGATTGTAGCCGAAATATATTGTTTCAAAAACAAGTAAAAATAAATCCATTATTTTCATTTATTTCACTAAAAAGCTTGAAAATTGTTTTGATGGGGCTTGAACAAGTAATTTAAAATACAGTATTTTCATTAAAACTCGTGCAAAATACAGTTTGTGGCCGAAACATATTGTTTTGAAGGGGCTTGAACAAGTAAATCCAAAATCCATAACATAATTTTCATTAAAAAAATGTGAAAAATACAGATTGTGGCCGAAACATATTGTTTTGAAGGGGCTTGAACAAGTAAATCCAAAATCCATAATTTTCATTAAAAATGGTGAAAAATACAGATTGTGGCCGAAATATATTGTTTGAAAAACAAGTAAATTTTAAATCCATTATGTTCATAAAAAAATCGTAACAAATACAGATTAGGCCCGAAATGTATTGTTTTGATGGGGTTGAACAAGTAATTTAAAATACAGTATTTTCATTAAAAATCGTGCAAAATACAGTTTGTGGCCGAAACATATTGTTTTGAAGGGGCTTGAACAAGTAAATCCAAAATCCAAAATCGTGAAAAATACAGATTGTGGCCGAAATATATTGTTTTGAAGGAGCTTGAACAAATAAATCCAAAATCCATAATTTTCATTAAAAAAAGGTGAAAAATACAGAGTGTGGCCGAAATATATTGTTTTGAAGAGGCTTGAACAAGTAAATTCAAAATCCACTATTTTCACTAAAACTCGTGACAAATACAGAGTGTGGCCGAAATATATTGTTTTGAATGGGCTTGAAAAAGTATATTTAAAATACATTATTTTCATTAAATATCGTGAAAAATACAGATTATGGCCGAAATATACTGTTTTGAGGAGGCTTGAACAAGTAAATCCAAAATCCATAATTTTCAATAAGAAAACGTTAAAAATACAGATTGTGGCCGAAATATATTGTTTGAAAAACAAGTAAATTTAAAATCCATTATGTTCATTAAAAAATCGTAACAAATACAGATTGGGCCCGAAATGTATTTTTTTAAGGTGCTTGAACAAGTAAATTCAAAATCCACTATTTTCACTAAAAATCGTGAAAAATACAGTTTGTGGCCGAAACATATTGTTTTGAAGGGGCTTGAACAAGTAAATCCAAAATCCATAACATAATTTTCATTAAAAAAACGTGAAAAATATAGATTGTGGCCGAAATATATTGTTTTGAAGGGGCGTGAACAAGTAAATTCAAAGTGCATTATTTTCATTAAAAAATTGTGAAAAATACAGATTGTAGCCGAAATATATTGTTTGAAATACAAGTAAATTTAAAATCCATTATGTTCATTAAAAAAAAGTAACAAATACAGATTGGGCCCGAAATGTATTGCTTTGAAGGGGCTTGAACAAGTAATTTAAAATACATTATTTTCATTAAAAATCGTGTAAAAACTGATCTTGAAAATCGTGAAAAATACAGATTGTAGCCTAAATATATTTTTTTGAAGGGGCTTGAACAAGTAAATTCAAAGTGCATTATTTTCATTAAAAAATTGTGAAAAATACAGATTGTAGCCGAAATATATTGTTTGAAAAACAAGTAAATTTTAAATCCATTATGTTCTAAAAAAATCGTAACAAATACAGATTAGGCCCGAAATGTATTGTTTTGATGGGGCTTGAACAAGTAATTTAAAATACAGTATTTTCATTAAAAATCGTGCAAAATACAGATTGTGGCCGAAATATATTGTTTTGAAGAGGCTTGAACAAGTAAATTCAAAATCCACTATTTTCACTAAAAATCGTGAAAAATACAGTTTGTGGCCGAAACATATTGTTTTGAAGGGGCTTGAACAAGTAAATCCAAAATCCATAACATAATTTTCATTAAAAAAATGTGAAAAATACAGATTGTGGCCGAAACATATTGTTTTGAAGGGGCGTGAACAAGTAAATTCAAAGTGCATTATTTTCATTAAAAAATTGTGAAAAATACGATTGTAGCCGAAATATATTGTTTGAAAAACAAGTAAATTTTAAATCCATTATGTTCATAAAAAAATCGTAACAAATACAGATTAGGCCCGAAATGTATTGTTTTGATGGGGCTTGAACAAGTAATTTAAAATACAGTATTTTCATTAAAAATCGTGCAAAATACAGATTGTGGCCGAAATATATTGTTTTGAAGAGGCTTGAACAAGTAAATTCAAAATCCACTATTTTCACTAAAAATCGTGAAAAATACAGTTTGTGGCCGAAACATATTGTTTTGAAGGGGCTTGAACAAGTAAATCCAAAATCCATAACATAATTTTCATTAAAAAAATGTGAAAAATACAGATTGTGGCCGAAACATATTGTTTTGAAGGGGCTTGAACAAGTAAATCCAAAATCCATAATTTTCATTAAAAATGGTGAAAAATACAGATTGTGGCCGAAATATATTGTTTGAAAAACAAGTAAATTTTAAATCCATTATGTTCATAAAAAAATCGTAACAAATACAGATTGGGCCCGAAATGTATTGCTTTGAAGGGGCTTGAACAAGTAATTTAAAATACATTATTTTCATTAAAAATCGTGTAAAAACAGATCTTGAAAATCGTGAAAAATACAGATTGTAGCCGAAATATATTTTTTTGAAGGGGCTTGAACAAGTAAATTCAAAATCCACTATTTTCACTAAAAATCGTGTAAAATACAGATTTTGAAAATTGTGAAAAATACAGATTTTGAAAATCGTGAAAAATACAGATTTTGAAAATCGTGAAAAATACAGATTGTACCCGAAATATATTGTTTCAAAAACAAGTAAATATAAAATCCATTATTTTCATTTAAAAATCGTGAAAAATACAGATTGCAGCCGAAATATACTGTTTTGAGGAGGCTTGAACAAGTTAATTCAAAATCCATTATTTTCACTAAAAATCGTGTAAAATACAGATTTTGAAAATCGTGAAAAATACAGATTTTGAAAATCGTGAAAAATACAGATTTTGAAAATCGTGAAAAATACAGATTGTACCCGAAATATATTGTTTCAAAAACAAGTAAATATAAAATCCATTATTTTCATTTAAAAATCGTGAAAAATACAGATTGTAACCGAAAATATTGTTTTGAGGAGGCTTGAACAAGTAATTCAAAACACATTATTTCTTCTAAAAATCGTGAAAAATACAGATTGTAGCCGAAATATATTGTTTCAAAAACAAGTAAAAATAAATCCATTATTTTCATTTATTTCACTAAAAAGCTTGAAAATTGTTTTGATGGGGCTTGAACAAGTAATTTAAAATACAGTATTTTCATTAAAAATCGTGCAAAATACAGTTTGTGGCCGAAACATATTGTTTTGAAGGGGCTTGAACAAGTAAATCCAAAATCCATAACATAATTTTCATTAAAAAAATGTGAAAAATACAGATTGTGGCCGAAACATATTGTTTTGAAGGGGCTTGAACAAGTAAATCCAAAATCCATAATTTTCATTAAAAATGGTGAAAAATACAGATTGTGGCCGAAATATATTGTTTGAAAAACAAGTAAATTTTAAATCCATTATGTTCATAAAAAAATCGTAACAAATACAGATTAGGCCCGAAATGTATTGTTTTGATGGGGTTGAACAAGTAATTTAAAATACAGTATTTTCATTAAAAATCGTGCAAAATACAGTTTGTGGCCGAAACATATTGTTTTGAAGGGGCTTGAACAAGTAAATCCAAAATCCATAACATAATTTTCATTAAAAAAATGTGAAAAATACAGATTGTGGCCGAAACGTATTGTTTTGAAGGGGCTTGAACAAGTAAATCCAAAATCCATAATTTTCATTAAAAATGGAGAAAAATACAGATTGTGGCCGAAATATATTGTTTGAAAAACAAGTAAATTTAAAATCCATTATGTTCATTAAAAAAAAGTAACAAATACAGATTGGGCCCGAAATGTATTGTTTTGAAGGGGCTTGAACACGTAATTTAAAATACATTCATTAAAAATCGTGTAAAATACAGATTTTGAAAATCGTGAAAAATACAGATTTTGAAAATCGTGAAAAATACAGATTGTACCCGAAATATATTGTTTCAAAAACAAGTAAATATAAAATCCATTATTTTCATTTAAAAATCGTGAAAAATACAGATTGCAGCCGAAATATACTGTTTTGAGGAGGCTTGAACAAGTAATTAAAAACACATTATTTCTTCTAAAAATCGTGAAAAATACAGATTGTAGCCGAAATATATTGTTTCAAAAACAAGTAAAAATAAATCCATTATTTTCATTTATTTCACTAAAAAGCTTGAAAAATACAGATTGTGGCCGAAATATATTGTTTTGAAGGGGCTTGAACAAGTAAATTCAAAATCTACTATTTTCACTAAAAATCGTGAAAAATACAGTTTGTGGCCGAAACATATTGTTTTGAAGGGGCTTGAACAAGTAAATCCAAAATCCATAACATAATTTTCATTAAAAAAATGTGAAAAATATAGATTGTGGCCGAAACATATTGTTTTGAAGGGGCTTGAACAAGTAAATCCAAAATCCATAATTTTCATTAAAAAAATGTGAAAAATATAGATTGTGGCCGAAACATATTGTTTTGAAGGGGCTTGAACAAGTAAATCCAAAATCCATAATTTTCATTAAAAATGGTGAAAAATACAGATTGTGGCCGAAATATATTGTTTGAAAAACAAGTTAATTCAAAATCCATTATTTTCACTAAAAATCGTGTAAAATACAGATTTTGAAAATCGTGAAAAATACAGATTTTGAAAATCGTGAAAAATACAGATTTTGAAAATCGTGATAAATACAGATTTTGAAAATCGTGAAAAATACAGATTGTACCCGAAATATATTGTTTCAAAAACAAGTAAATATAAAATCCATTATTTTCATTTAAAAATCGTGAAAAATACAGATTGTAACCGAAAATATTGTTTTGAGGAGGCTTGAACAAGTAATTCAAAACACATTATTTCTTCTAAAAATCGTGAAAAACACAGATTGTGGCCGAAATATATTGTTTCAAAAACAAGTAAAAATAAATCCATTATTTTCATTTATTTCACTAAAAAGCTTGAAAAATACAGATTGTGGCCGAAATATATTGTTTTGAAGGGGCTTGAACAAGTAAATCCAAAATCTACTATTTTCACTAAAAATAGTGAAAAATATAGTTTGTGGCCGAAACATATTGTTTTGAAGGGGCTTGAACAAGTAAATCCAAAATCCATAACATAATTTTCATTAAAAAAATGTGAAAAATACAGATTGTGGCCGAAACATATTGTTTTGAAGGGGCTTGAACAAGTAAATCCAAAATCCATAATTTTCATTAAAAATGGTGAAAAATACAGATTGTGGCCGAAATATATTGTTTGAAAAACAAGTAAATTTTAAATCCATTATGTTCATAAAAACATCGTAACAAATACAGATTAGGCCCGAAATGTATTGTTTTGATGGGGCTTGAACAAGTAATTTAAAATACAGTATTTTCATTAAAAATCGTGCAAAATACAGTTTGTGGCCGAAAAATATTGTTTTGAAGGGGCTTGAACAAGTAAATCCAAAATCCATAACATAATTTTCATTAAAAAAATGTGAAAAATACAGATTGTGGCCGAAACATATTGTTTTGAAGGGGCTTGAACAAGTAAATCCAAAATCCATAATTTTCATTAAAAATGGTGAAAAATACAGATTGTGGCCGAAATATATTGTTTGAAAAACAAGTAAATTTTAAATCGATTATGTTCATAAAAAAATCGTAACAAATACAGATTAGGCCCGAAATGTATTGTTTTGATGGGGTTGAACAAGTAATTTAAAATACAGTATTTTCATTAAAAATCGTGCAAAATACAGTTTGTGGCCGAAACATATTGTTTTGAAGGGGCTTGAACAAGTAAATCCAAAATCCATAACATAATTTTCATTAAAAAAATGTGAAAAATACAGATTGTGGCCGAAACATATTGTTTTGAAGGGGCTTGAACAAGTAAATCCAAAATCCATAATTTTCATTAAAAATGGAGAAAAATACAGATTGTGGCCGAAATATATTGTTTGAAAAACAAGTAAATTTAAAATCCATTATGTTCATTAAAAAAAAGTAACAAATACAGATTGGGCCCGAAATGTATTATTTTGAAGGGGCTTGAACACGTAATTTAAAATACATTCATTAAAAATCGTGTAAAATACAGATTTTGAAAATCGTGAAAAATACAGATTTTGAAAATCGTGAAAAATACAGATTGTACCCGAAATATATTGTTTCAAAAACAAGTAAATATAAAATCCATTATTTTCATTTAAAAATCGTGAAAAATACAGATTGCAGCCGAAATATACTGTTTTGAGGAGGCTTGAACAAGTAATTCAAAACACATTATTTCTTCTAAAAATCGTGAAAAATACAGATTGTAGCCGAAATATATTGTTTCAAAAACAAGTAAAAATAAATCCATTATTTTCATTTATTTCACTAAAAAGCTTGAAAAATACAGATTGTGGCCGAAATATATTGTTTTGAAGGGGCTTGAACAAGTAAATTCAAAATCTACTATTTTCACTAAAAATCGTGAAAAATACAGTTTGTGGCCGAAACATATTGTTTTGAAGGGGCTTGAACAAGTAAATCCAAAATCCATAACATAATTTTCATTAAAAAAATGTGAAAAATATAGATTGTGGCCGAAACATATTGTTTTGAAGGGGCTTGAACAAGTAAATCCAAAATCCATAATTTTCATTAAAAATGGTGAAAAATACAGATTGTGGCCGAAATATATTGTTTGAAAAACAAGTAAATTTAAAATACATTATGTTCATAAAAAAATCGTAACAAATACAGATTAGGCCCGAAATGTATTGTTTTGATGGGGCTTGAACAAGTAATTTAAAATACAGTATTTTCATTAAAAATCGTGTAAAATACAGATTTTGAAAATCGTGAAAAATACAGATTTTGAAAATCGTGAAAAATACAGATTGTATCCGAAATATATTGTTTCAAAAACAAGTAAATATAAAATCCATTATTTTCATTTAAAAATCGTGAAAAATACAGATTGCAGCCGAAATATACTGTTTTGAGGAGGCTTGAACAAGTTAATTCAAAATCCATTATTTTCACTAAAAATCGTGTAAAATACAGATTTTGAAAATCGTGAAAAATACAGATTTTGAAAATCGTGAAAAATACAGATTGTACCCGAAATATATTGTTTCAAAAACAAGTAAATATAAAATCCATTATTTTCATTTAAAAATCGTGAAAAATACAGATTGTAACCGAAAATATTGTTTTGAGGAGGCTTGAACAAGTAATTCAAAACACATTATTTCTTCTAAAAATCGTGAAAAATACAGATTGTAGCCGAAATATATTGTTTCAAAAACAAGTAAAAATAAATCCATTATTTTCATTTATTTCACTAAAAAGCTTGAAAAATACAGATTGTGGCCGAAATATATTGTTTTGAAGGGGCTTGAACAAGTAAATCCAAAATCTACTATTTTCACTAAAAATAGTGAAAAATATAGTTTGTGGCCGAAACATATTGTTTTGAAGGGGCTTGAACAAGTAAATCCAAAATCCAAAATTTTCATTAAAATTCGTGAAAAATACAGATTGTGGCCGAAATATACTGTTTTGAGGAGGCTTGAACAAGGAAATTCAAACCACATTATTTCTTCTATAAATCGTGAAAAATACAGATTGTGGTCGAAATATATTGTTTTGAGGAGGCTTGAACAAGTAAATTCAAAACACATTATTTCTTCTAAAAATCGTGTAAAATACAGATTGTGGTCGATATATATTGTTTTGATGGGGCTTGAAAAAGTAAATCCAAAATCCATAATTTTCATTAAAAAAACGTGAAAAATACAGTGTGGCCGAAATATATTCTTTAGAAGAGACTTGAACAAGTAAATTCAAAATCCACTATTTTCACTAAAAATCGTGACAAATACAGATTGTGGCCGAAACATATTGTTATGAAGGGGCTTGAACAAGTTAATCCAAAATCCATAATTTTCATTAAAAAAACGTGAAAAATACAGATTGTGGCCGAAATATATTGTTTTGAATGGGCTTGAACAAGTAAATTCAAAACACATTATTTCTTCTAAAAATCGTGAAAAATACAGATTGTGGCCGAAATATATTGTTTTGAAGGAGCTTGAACAAGTAAATCCAAAATCCATAATTTTCATTAAAAAAACGTGAAAAATACAGAGTGTGGCCGAAATATATTGTTTTGAAGAGGCTTGAACAAGTAAATTCAAAATCCACTATTTTCACTAAAAATCGTGTCAAATACAGAGTGTGGCCGAAATATACTGTTTTGAGGAGGCTTGAACAAGTTAATTCAAAATCCATTATTTTCACTAAAAATCGTGTAAAATACAGATTTTGAAAATCGTGAAAAATACAGATTTTGAAAATCGTGAAAAATACAGATTGTACCCGAAATATATTGTTTCAAAAACAAGTAAATATAAAATCCATTATTTTCATTTAAAAATCGTGAAAAATACAGATTGTAACCGAAAATATTGTTTTGAGGAGGCTTGAACAAGTAATTCAAAACACATTATTTCTTCTAAAAATCGTGAAAAATACAGATTGTAGCCGAAATATATTGTTTCAAAAACAAGTAAAAATAAATCCATTATTTTCATTTATTTCACTAAAAAGCTTGAAAAATACAGATTGTGGCCGAAATATATTGTTTTGAAGGGGCTTGAACAAGTAAATCCAAAATCTACTATTTTCACTAAAAATAGTGAAAAATATAGTTTGTGGCCGAAACATATTGTTTTGAAGGGGCTTGAACAAGTAAATCCAAAATCCAAAATTTTCATTAAAATTCGTGAAAAATACAGATTGTGGCCGAAATATACTGTTTTGAGGAGGCTTGAACAAGGAAATTCAAACCACATTATTTCTTCTATAAATCGTGAAAAATACAGATTGTGGTCGAAATATATTGTTTTGAGGAGGCTTGAACAAGTAAATTCAAAACACATTATTTCTTCTAAAAATCGTGTAAAATACAGATTGTGGTCGATATATATTGTTTTGATGGGGCTTGAAAAAGTAAATCCAAAATCCATAATTTTCATTAAAAAAACGTGAAAAATACAGTGTGGCCGAAATATATTCTTTAGAAGAGACTTGAACAAGTAAATTCAAAATCCACTATTTTCACTAAAAATCGTGACAAATACAGATTGTGGCCGAAACATATTGTTATGAAGGGGCTTGAACAAGTTAATCCAAAATCCATAATTTTCATTAAAAAAACGTGAAAAATACAGATTGTGGCCGAAATATATTGTTTTGAATGGGCTTGAACAAGTAAATTCAAAACACATTATTTCTTCTAAAAATCGTGAAAAATACAGATTGTGGCCGAAATATATTGTTTTGAAGGAGCTTGAACAAGTAAATCCAAAATCCATAATTTTCATTAAAAAAACGTGAAAAATACAGAGTGTGGCCGAAATATATTGTTTTGAAGAGGCTTGAACAAGTAAATTCAAAATCCACTATTTTCACTAAAAATCGTGTCAAATACAGAGTGTGGCCGAAATATATTGTTTTGAATGGGCTTGAAAAAGTATATTTAAAATACATTATTTTCATTAAATATCGTGAAAAATACAGATTATGGCCGAAATATACTGTTTTGAGGAGGCTTGAACAAGTAAATCCAAAATCCATAATTTTCATTAAGAAAACATGAAAAATACAGATTGTGGCCGAAATATATTGTTTGAAAAACAAGTAAATTTAAAATCCATTATGTTCATTAAAAAATCGTAACAAATACAGATTGGGCCCGAAATGTATTTTTTGAAGGGGCATGAACAAGTAAATTCAAAACACATTTTTTCTTCTAAAAATCGTGAAAAATACAGATTGTAGCCGAAATATACTGTTTTGAGGAGGCTTGAACAAGTAATTTCAAAATCCACTATTTTCACTAAAAATCGTGACAAATACAGATTGTGGCCGAAACATATTGTTTTGAAGGGGCTTGAACAAGTAAATCCAAAATCCATAATTTTCATTAAAAATGGAGAAAAATACAGATTGTGGCCGAAATATATTGTTTGAAAAACAAGTAAATTTAAAATCCATTATGTTCATTAAAAAAAAGTAACAAATACAGATTGGGCCCGAAATGTATTATTTTGAAGGGGCTTGAACACGTAATTTAAAATACATTCATTAAAAATCGTGTAAAATACAGATTTTGAAAATCGTGAAAAATACAGATTTTGAAAATCGTGAAAAATACAGATTGTACCCGAAATATATTGTTTCAAAAACAAGTAAATATAAAATCCATTATTTTCATTTAAAAATCGTGAAAAATACAGATTGCAGCCGAAATATACTGTTTTGAGGAGGCTTGAACAAGTAATTCAAAACACATTATTTCTTCTAAAAATCGTGAAAAATACAGATTGTAGCCGAAATATATTGTTTCAAAAACAAGTAAAAACAAATCCATTATTTTCATTTATTTCACTAAAAAGCTTGAAAAATACAGATTGTGGCCGAAATATATTGTTTTGAAGGGGCTTGAACAAGTAAATTCAAAATCTACTATTTTCACTAAAAATCGTGAAAAATACAGTTTGTGGCCGAAACATATTGTTTTGAAGGGGCTTGAACAAGTAAATCCAAAATCCATAACATAATTTTCATTAAAAAAATGTGAAAAATATAGATTGTGGCCGAAACATATTGTTTTGAAGGGGCTTGAACAAGTAAATCCAAAATCCATAATTTTCATTAAAAATGGTGAAAAATACAGATTGTGGCCGAAATATATTGTTTGAAAAACAAGTAAATTTAAAATACATTATGTTCATAAAAAAATCGTAACAAATACAGATTAGGCCCGAAATGTATTGTTTTGATGGGGCTTGAACAAGTAATTTAAAATACAGTATTTTCATTAAAAATCGTGTAAAATACAGATTTTGAAAATCGTGAAAAATACAGATTTTGAAAATCGTGAAAAATACAGATTGTATCCGAAATATATTGTTTCAAAAACAAGTAAATATAAAATCCATTATTTTCATTTAAAAATCGTGAAAAATACAGATTGCAGCCGAAATATACTGTTTTGAGGAGGCTTGAACAAGTTAATTCAAAATCCATTATTTTCACTAAAAATCGTGTAAAATACAGATTTTGAAAATCGTGAAAAATACAGATTTTGAAAATCGTGAAAAATACAGATTTTGAAAATCGTGAAAAATACAGATTGTACCCGAAATATATTGTTTCAAAAACAAGTAAATATAAAATCCATTATTTTCATTTAAAAATCGTGAAAAATACAGATTGTAACCGAAAATATTGTTTTGAGGAGGCTTGAACAAGTAATTCAAAACACATTATTTCTTCTAAAAATCGTGAAAAATACAGATTGTAGCCGAAATATATTGTTTCAAAAACAAGTAAAAATAAATCCATTATTTTCATTTATTTCACTAAAAAGCTTGAAAAATACAGATTGTGGCCGAAATATATTGTTTTGAAGGGGCTTGAACAAGTAAATCCAAAATCTACTATTTTCACTAAAAATAGTGAAAAATATAGTTTGTGGCCGAAACATATTGTTTTGAAGGGGCTTGAACAAGTAAATCCAAAATCCAAAATTTTCATTAAAATTCGTGAAAAATACAGATTGTGGCCGAAATATACTGTTTTGAGGAGGCTTGAACAAGGAAATTCAAACCACATTATTTCTTCTATAAATCGTGAAAAATACAGATTGTGGTCGAAATATATTGTTTTGAGGAGGCTTGAACAAGTAAATTCAAAACACATTATTTCTTCTAAAAATCGTGTAAAATACAGATTGTGGTCGATATATATTGTTTTGATGGGGCTTGAAAAAGTAAATCCAAAATCCATAATTTTCATTAAAAAAACGTGAAAAATACAGTGTGGCCGAAATATATTCTTTAGAAGAGACTTGAACAAGTAAATTCAAAATCCACTATTTTCACTAAAAATCGTGACAAATACAGATTGTGGCCGAAACATATTGTTATGAAGGGGCTTGAACAAGTTAATCCAAAATCCATAATTTTCATTAAAAAAACGTGAAAAATACAGATTGTGGCCGAAATATATTGTTTTGAATGGGCTTGAACAAGTAAATTCAAAACACATTATTTCTTCTAAAAATCGTGAAAAATACAGATTGTGGCCGAAATATATTGTTTTGAAGGAGCTTGAACAAGTAAATCCAAAATCCAAATTTTCATTAAAAAAACGTGAAAAATACAGAGTGTGGCCGAAATATATTGTTTTGAAGAGGCTTGAACAAGTAAATTCAAAATCCACTATTTTCACTAAAAATCGTGTCAAATACAGAGTGTGGCCGAAATATATTGTTTTGAATGGGCTTGAAAAAGTATATTTAAAATACATTATTTTCATTAAATATCGTGAAAAATACAGATTATGGCCGAAATATACTGTTTTGAGGAGGCTTGAACAAGTAAATCCAAAATCCATAATTTTCATTAAGAAAACGTGAAAAATACAGATTGTGGCCGAAATATATTGTTTGAAAAACAAGTAAATTTAAAATCCATTATGTTCATTAAAAAATCGTAACAAATACAGATTGGGCCCGAAATGTATTTTTTGAAGGGGCTTGAACAAGTAAATTCAAAACACATTTTTTCTTCTAAAAATCGTGAAAAATACAGATTGTAGCCGAAATATACTGTTTTGAGGAGGCTTGAACAAGTAATTTCAAAATCCACTATTTTCACTAAAAATCGTGACAAATACAGATTGTGGCCGAAATATATTGTTTTGAATGGGCTTGAACAAGTAAATTCAAAACACATTATTTCTTCTAAAAATCGTGTAAAATACAGATTGTGGTCGATATATATTGTTTTGATGGGGCTTGAAAAAGTAAATCCAAAATCCATAATTTTCATTAAAAAAACGTGAAAAATACAGTGTGTCCGAAATATATTCTTTAAAAGAGGCTTGAACAAGTAAATTCAAAATCCACTATTTTCACTAAATATCGTGACAAATACAGATTGTGGCCGAAACATATTGTTTTGAAGGGGCTTGAACAAGTAAATACAAAATCCATAATTTTCATTAAAAAAACGTGAAAAATACAGATTGTGGCCGAAATATATTGTTTTGAATGGGCTTGAACAAGTAAATTCAAAACACATTATTTCTTCTAAAAATCGTGAAAAATACAGATTGTAGCCGAAATATACTGTTTTGAGGTGGCTTTTACAAGTTAATTCAAAATCCATTATTTTCACTAAACAGCTTGAAAAATACAGATTGTAACCGAAATATATTGTTTTGAGGAGGCTTGAACAAGTAAATTCAAAACACATTTTTTCTTCTAAAAATCGTGAAAAATACAGATTGTAGCCGAAATATACTGTTTTGAGGAGGCTTGAACAAGTAATTTCAAAATCCACTATTTTCACTAAAAATCGTGACAAATACAGATTGTGGCCGAAACATATTGTTTTGAAGGGGCTTGAACAAGTAAATCCAAAATCCATAATTTTCATTAAAAAAACGTGAAAAATACAGATTGTGGCCGAAATATATTGTTTTGAATGGGCTTGAACAAGTAAATTCAAAACACATTATTTCTTCTAAAAATCGTGTAAAATACAGATTGTGGTCGATATATATTGTTTTGATGGGGCTTGAAAAAGTAAATTCAAAATCCATAATTTTCATTAAAAAAACGTGAAAAATACAGTGTGTCCGAAATATATTCTTTAGAAGAGGCTTGAACAAGTAAATTCAAAATCCACTATTTTCACTAAAAATCGTGACAAATACAGATTGTGGCCGAAACATATTGTTTTGAAGGGGCTTGAACAAGTATATACAAAATCCATAATTTTCATTAAAAAAACGTGAAAAATACAGATTGTGGCCGAAATATATTGTTTTGAATGGGCTTGAACAAGTAAATTCAAAACACATTATTTCTTCTAAAAATCGTGAAAAATACAGATTGTGGCCGAAATATATTGTTTTGAAGGAGCTTGAACAAGTAAATCCAAAATCCATAATTTTCATTAAAAAAAAGTGAAAAATACAGAGTGTGGCCGAAATATATTGTTTTGAAGAGGCTTGAACAAGTAAATTCAAAATCCACTATTTTCACTAAAACTCGTGACAAATACAGAGTGTGGCCGAAATATATTGTTTTGAATGGGCTTGAAAAAGTATATTTAAAATACATTATTTTCATTAAATATCGTGAAAAATACAGATTATGGCCGAAATATACTGTTTTGAGGAGGCTTGAACAAGTAAATCCAAATCCATAATTTTCATTAAGAAAACGTTAAAAATACAGATTGTGGCCGAAATATATTGTTTGAAAAACAAGTAAATTTAAAATCCATTATGTTCATTAAAAAATCGTAACAAATACAGATTGGGCCCGAAATGTATTTTTTTAAGGGGCTTGAACAAGTAAATTCAAAATCCACTATTTTCACTAAAAATCGTGAAAAATACAGTTTGTGGCCGAAACATATTGTTTTGAAGGGGCTTGAACAAGTAAATCCAAAATCCATAACATAATTTTCATTAAAAAACGTGAAAAATATAGATTGTGGCCGAAATATATTGTTTTGAAGGGGCGTGAACAAGTAAATTCAAAGTGCATTATTTTCATTAAAAAATTGTGAAAAATACAGATTGTAGCCGAAATATATTGTTTGAAAAACAAGTAAATTTAAAATCCATTATGTTCATTAAAAAAAAAGTAACAAATACAGATTGGGCCCGAAATGTATTGCTTTGAAGGGGCTTGAACAAGTAATTTAAAATACATTATTTTCATTAAAAATCGTGTAAAAACAGATCTTGAAAATCGTGAAAAATACAGATTGTAGCCGAAATATATTTTTTTGAAGGGGCTTGGACAAGTAAATTCAAAATCCACTATTTTCACTAAAAATCGTGACAAATACCGTTCGTTGCCGAAACGTATTTTTTTGAAGAGGCTTGAACAAGTAAATTCAAAATCCACTATTTTCACTAAAAATCGTGAAAAATACAGTTTGTGGCCGAAACATATTGTTTTGAAGGGGCTTGAACAAGTAAATCCAAAATCCATAACATAATTTTCATTAAAAAAATGTGAAAAATACAGATTGTGGCCGAAACATATTGTTTTGAAGGGGCTTGAACAAGTAAATCCAAAATCCATAATTTTCATTAAAAATGGTGAAAAATACAGATTGTGGCCGAAATATATTGTTTGAAAAACAAGTAAATTTAAAATCCATTATGTTCATAAAAAAATCGTAACAAATACAGATTAGGCCCGAAATGTATTGTTTTGATGGGGCTTGAACAAGTAATTTAAAATACAGTATTTTCATTAAAAATCGTGCAAAATACAGATTGTGGCCGAAATATATTGTTTTGAAGAGGCTTGAACAAGTAAATTCAAAGTGCATTATTTTCATTAAAAAATCGTGAAAAATACAGATTGTAGCCGAAATATATTGTTTGAAAAACAAGTAAATTTAAAATCCATTATGTTCATTAAAAAAAAGTAACAAATACAGATTGGGCCCGAAATGTATTGTTTTGAAGGGGCTTGAACACGTACTTTAAAATACATTCATTAAAAATCGTGTAAAATACAGATTTTGAAAATCGTGAAAAATACAGATTTTGAAAATCGTGAAAAATACAGATTGTAGCCGAAATATATTGTTTCAAAAACAAGTAAATATAAAATCCATTATTTTCATTTAAAAATCGTGAAAAATACAGATTGCAGCCGAAATATACTGTTTTGAGGAGGCTTGAACAAGTAATTCAAAACACATTATTTCTTCTAAAAATCGTGAAAAATACAGATTGTAGCCGAAATATATTGTTTCAAAAACAAGTAAAAATAAATCCATTATTTTCATTTATTTCACTAAAAAGCTTGAAAAATACAGATTGTGGCCGAAATATATTGTTTTGAAGGGGCTTGAACAAGTAAATTCAAAATCTACTATTTTCACTAAAAATCGTGAAAAATACAGTTTGTGGCCGAAACATATTGTTTTGAAGGGGCTTGAACAAGTAAATCCAAAATCCATAACATAATTTTCATTAAAAAATTGTGAAAAATACAGATTGTGGCCGAAATACATTGTTTGAAAAACAAGTAAATTTAAAATCCATTATGTTCATAAAAAAATCGTAACAAATACAGATTAGGCCCGAAATGTATTGTTTTGATGGGGCTTGAACAAGTAATTTAAAATACAGTATTTTCATTAAAAATCGTGTAAAATACAGATTTTGAAAATCGTGAAAAATACATATTTTGAAAATCGTGAAAAATACAGATTGTAGCCGAAATATATTGTTTCAAAAACAAGTAAATATAAAATCCATTATTTTCATTTAAAAATCGTGAAAAATACAGATTGCAGCCGAAATATACTGTTTTGAGGAGGCTTGAACAAGTTAATTCAAAATCCATTATTTTCACTAAAAATCGTGTAAAATACAGATTTTGAAAATCGTGAAAAATACAGATTTTGAAAATCGTGAAAAATACAGATTTTGAAAATCGTGAAAAATACAGATTGTACCCGAAATATATTGTTTCAAAAACAAGTAAATATAAAATCCATTATTTTCATTTAAAAACCGTGAAAAATACAGATTGTAACCGAAAATATTGTTTTGAGGAGGCTTGAACAAGTAATTCAAAACACATTATTTCTTCTAAAAATCGTGAAAAATACAGATTGTAGCCGAAATATATTGTTTCAAAAACAAGTAAAAATAAATCCATTATTTTCATTTATTTCACTAAAAAGCTTGAAAAATACAGATTGTGGCCGAAATATATTGTTTTGAAGGGGCTTGAACAAGTAAATCCAAAATCTACTATTTTCACTAAAAATAGTGAAAAATATAGTTTGTGGCCGAAACATATTGTTTTGAAGGGGCTTGAACAAGTAAATCCAAAATCCAAAATTTTCATTAAAATTCGTGAAAAATACAGATTGTGGCCAAAATATACTGTTTTGAGGAGGCTTGAACAAGGAAATTCAAACCACATTATTTCTTCTATAAATCGTGAAAAATACAGATTGTGGTCGAAATATATTGTTTTGAGGAGGCTTGAACAAGTAAATTCAAGACACATATTTCTTCTAAAAATCGTGTAAAATACAGATTGTGGTCGATATATATTGTTTTGATGGGGCTTGAAAAAGTAAATCCAAAATCCATAATTTTCATTAAAAAAACGTGAAAAATACAGTGTGGCCGAAATATATTCTTTAGAAGAGGCTTGAACAAGTAAATTCAAAATCCACTATTTTCACTAAAAATCGTGACAAATACAGATTGTGGCCGAAACATATTGTTTTGAAGGGGCTTGAACAAGTAAATCCAAAATCCATAATTTTCATTAAAAAAACGTGAAAAATACAGATTGTGGCCGAAATATATTGTTTTGAATGGGCTTGAACAAGTAAATTCAAAACACATTATTTCTTCTAAAAATCGTGAAAAATACGATTGTGGCCGAAATATATTGTTTTGAAGGAGCTTGAACAAGTAAATCCAAAATCCATAATTTTCATTAAAAAAACGTGAAAAATACAGAGTGTGGCCGAAATATATTGTTTTGAAGAGGCTTGAACAAGTAAATTCAAAATCCACTATTTTCACTAAAAATCGTGACAAATACAGAGTGTGGCCGAAATATATTGTTTTGAATGGGCTTGAAAAAGTATATTTAAAATACATTATTTTCATTAAATATCGTGAAAAATACAGATTATGGCCGAAATATACTGTTCTGAGGAGGCTTGAACAAGTAAATCCAAAATCCATAATTTTCATTAAGAAAACGTGAAAAATACAGATTGTGGCCGAAATATATTGTTTGAAAAACAAGTAAATTTAAAATCCATTATGTTCATTAAAAAATCGTAACAAATACAGATTGGGCCCGAAATGTATTTTTTGAAGGGGCTTGAACAAGTAAATTCAAAACACATTATTTCTTCTAAAAATCGTGAAAAATACAGATTGTAGCCGAAATATACTGTTTTGAGGTGGCTTTTACAAGTTAATTCAAAATACATTATTTTCACTAAAAAGCTTGAAAAATACAGATTGTAACCGAAATATATTGTTTTGAGGAGGCTTGAACAAGTAAATTCAAAACACATTTTTTCTTCTAAAAATCGTGAAAAATACAGATTGTAGCCGAAATATACTGTTTTGAGGAGGCTTGAACAAGTAATTTCAAAATCCACTATTTTCACTAAAAATCGTGACAAATACAGATTGTGGCCGAAACATATTGTTTTGAAGGGGCTTGAACAAGTAAATCCAAAATCCATAATTTTCATTAAAAAAACGTGAAAAATACAGATTGTGGCCGAAATATATTGTTTTGAATGGGCTTGAACAAGTAAATTCAAAACACATTATTTCTTCTAAAAATCGTGAAAAATACAGATTGTGGCCGAAATATATTGTTTTGAAGGAGCTTGAACAAGTAAATCCAAAATCCATAATTTTCATTAAAAAAAAGTGAAAAATACAGAGTGTGGCCGAAATATATTGTTTTGAAGAGACTTGAACAAGTAAATTCAAAATCCACTATTTTCACTAAAACTCGTGACAAATACAGAGTGTGGCCGAAATATATTGTTTTGAATGGGCTTGAAAAAGTATATTTAAAATACATTATTTTCATTAAATATCGTGAAAAATACACATTATGGCCGAAATATACTGTTTTGAGGAGGCTTGAACAAGTAAATCCAAAATCCATAATTTTCATTAAGAAAACGTTAAAAATACAGATTGTGGCCGAAATATATTGTTTGAAAAACAAGTAAATTTAAAATCCATTATGTTCATTAAAAAATCGTAACAAATACAGATTGGGCCCGAAATGTATTTTTTTAAGGGGCTTGAACAAGTAAATTCAAAATCCACTATTTTCACTAAAAATCGTGACAAATACAGTTCGTGGCCGAAACGTATTTTTTTGAAGGGGCTTGAACAAGTAAATTCAAAATCCACTATTTTCACTAAAAATCGTGAAAAATACAGTTTGTGGCCGAAACATATTGTTTTGAAGGGACTTGAACAAGTAAATCCAAAATCCATAACATAATTTTCATTAAAAAAATGTGAAAAATACAGATTGTGGCCGAAACATATTGTTTTGAAGGGGCTTGAACAAGTAAATCCAAAATCCATAATTTTCATTAAAAATGGTGAAAAATACAGATTGTGGCCGAAATATATTGTTTGAAAAACAAGTAAATTTTAAATCCATTATGTTCATAAAAAAATCGTAACAAATACAGATTAGGCCCGAAATGTATTGTTTTGATGGGGCTTGAACAAGTAATTTAAAATACAGTATTTTCATTAAAAATCGTGCAAAATACAGATTGTGGCCGAAATATATTGTTTTGAAGAGGCTTGAACAAGTAAATTCAAAGTGCATTATTTTGATTAAAAAATCGTGAAAAATACAGATTGTAGCCGAAATATATTGTTTGAAAAACAAGTAAATTTAAAATCCATTATGTTCATTAAAAAAAAGTAACAAATACAGATTGGGCCCGAAATGTATTGTTTTGAAGGGGCTTGAACACGTAATTTAAAATACATTCATTAAAAATCGTGTAAAATACAGATTTTGAAAATCGTGAAAAATACAGATTTTGAAAATCGTGAAAAATACAGATTGTAGCCGAAATATATTGTTTCAAAAACAAGTAAATATAAAATCCATTATTTTCATTTAAAAATCGTGAAAAATACAGATTGCAGCCGAAATATACTGTTTTGAGGAGGCTTGAACAAGTAATTCAAAACACATTATTTCTTCTAAAAATCGTGAAAAATACAGATTGTAGCCGAAATATATTGTTTCAAAAACAAGTAAAAATAAATCCATTATTTTCATTTATTTCACTAAAAAGCTTGAAAAATACAGATTGTGGCCGAAATATATTGTTTTGAAGGGGCTTGAACAAGTAAATTCAAAATCCACTATTTTCACTAAAAATCGTGAAAAATACAGTTTGTGGCCGAAACATATTGTTTTGAAGGGGCTTGAACAAGTAAATCCAAAATCCATAACATAATTTTCATTAAAAAAATGTGAAAAATACAGATTGTGGCCGAAACATATTGTTTTGAAGGGGCTTGAACAAGTAAATCCAAAATCCATAATTTTAATTAAAAATGGTGAAAAATACAGATTGTGGCCGAAATATATTGTTTGAAAAACAAGTAAATTTAAAATCCATTATGTTCATAAAAAAATCGTAACAAATACAGATTAGGCCCGAAATGTATTGTTTTGATGGGGCTTGAACAAGTAATTTAAAATACAGTATTTTCATTAAAAATCGTGTAAAATACAGATTTTGAAAATCGTGAAAAATACAGATTTTGAAAATCGTGAAAAATACAGATTGTAGCCGAAATATATTGTTTCAAAAACAAGTAAATATAAAATCCATTATTTTCATTTAAAAATCGTGAAAAATACAGATTGCAGCCGAAATATACTGTTTTGAGGAGGCTTGAACAAGTTAATTCAAAATCCATTATTTTCACTAAAAATCGTGTAAAATACAGATTTTGAAAATCGTGAAAAATACAGATTTTGAAAATCGTGAAAAATACAGATTGTACCCGAAATATATTGTTTCAAAAACAAGTAAATATAAAATCCATTATTTTCATTTAAAAATCGTGAAAAATACAGATTGTAACCGAAAATATTGTTTTGAGGAGGCTTGAACAAGTAATTCAAAACACATTATTTCTTCTAAAAATCGTGAAAAATACAGATTGTAGCCGAAATATATTGTTTCAAAAACAAGTAAAAATAATCCATTATTTTCATTTATTTCACTAAAAAGCTTGAAAAATACAGATTGTGGCCGAAATATATTGTTTTGAAGGGGCTTGAACAAGTAAATCCAAAATCTACTATTTTCACTAAAAATAGTGAAAAATATAGTTTGTGGCCGAAACATATTGTTTTGAAGGGGCTTGAACAAGTAAATCCAAAATCCAAAATTTTCATTAAAATTCGTGAAAAATACAGATTGTGGCCGAAATATACTGTTTTGAGGAGGCTTGAACAAGGAAATTCAAACCACATTATTTCTTCTATAAATCGTGAAAAATACAGATTGTGGTCGAAATATATTGTTTTGAGGAGGCTTGAACAAGTAAATTCAAGACACATATTTCTTCTAAAAATCGTGTAAAATACAGATTGTGGTCGATATATATTGTTTTGATGGGGCTTGAAAAAGTAAATCCAAAATCCATAATTTTCATTAAAAAAACGTGAAAAATACAGTGTGGCCGAAATATATTCTTTAGAAGAGGCTTGAACAAGTAAATTCAAAATCCACTATTTTCACTAAAAATCGTGACAAATACAGATTGTGGCCGAAACATATTGTTTTGAAGGGGCTTGAACAAGTAAATCCAAAATCTATAATTTTCATTAAAAAAACGTGAAAAATACAGATTGTGGCCGAAATATATTGTTTTGAATGGGCTTGAACAAGTAAATTCAAAACACATTATTTCTTCTAAAAATCGTGAAAAATACGATTGTGGCCGAAATATATTGTTTTGAAGGAGCTTGAACAAGTAAATCCAAAATCCATAATTTTCATTAAAAAAACGTGAAAAATACAGAGTGTGGCCGAAATATATTGTTTTGAAGAGGCTTGAACAAGTAAATTCAAAATCCACTATTTTCACTAAAAATCGTGACAAATACAGAGTGTGGCCGAAATATATTGTTTTGAATGGGCTTGAAAAAGTATATTTAAAATACATTATTTTCATTAAATGTCGTGAAAAATACAGATTATGGCCGAAATATACTGTTCTGAGGAGGCTTGAACAAGTAAATCCAAAATCCATAATTTTCATTAAGAAAACGTGAAAAATACAGATTGTGGCCGAAATATATTGTTTGAAAAACAAGTAAATTTAAAATCCATTATGTTCATTAAAAAATCGTAACAAATACAGATTGGGCCCGAAATGTATTTTTTGAAGGGGCTTGAACAAGTAAATTCAAAAAACATTATTTCTTCTAAAAATCGTGAAAAATACAGATTGTAGCCGAAATATACTGTTTTGAGGTGGCTTTTACAAGTTAATTCAAAATACATTATTTTCACTAAAAAGCTTGAAAAATACAGATTGTAACCGAAATATATTGTTTTGAGGAGGCTTGAACAAGTAAATTCAAAACACATTTTTTCTTCTAAAAATCGTGAAAAATACAGATTGTAGCCGAAATATACTGTTTTGAGGAGGCTTGAACAAGTAATTTCAAAATCCACTATTTTCACTAAAAATCGTGACAAATACAGATTGTGACCGAAACATATTGTTTTGAAGGGGCTTGAACAAGTAAATCCAAAATCCATAATTTTCATTAAAAAAACGTGAAAAATACAGATTGTGGCCGAAATATATTGTTTTGAATGGGCTTGAACAAGTAAATTCAAAACACATTATTTCTTCTAAAAATCGTGAAAAATACAGATTGTGGTCGATATATATTGTTTTGATGGGGCTTGAAAAAGTAAATCCAAAATCCATAATTTTCATTAAAAAAAAGTGAAAAATACAGAGTGTGGCCGAAATATATTGTTTTGAAGAGGCTTGAACAAGTAAATTCAAAATCCACTATTTTCACTAAAACACGTGACAAATACAGAGTGTGGCCGAAATATATTGTTTTGAATGGGCTTGAAAAAGTATATTTAAAATACATTATTTTCATTAAATATCGTGAAAAATACAGATTATGGCCGAAATATACTGTTTTGAGGAGGCTTGAACAAGTAAATCCAAAATCCATAATTTTCATTAAGAAAACGTTAAAAATACAGATTGTGGCCGAAATATATTGTTTGAAAAACAAGTAAATTTAAAATCCATTATGTTCATTAAAAAATCGTAACAAATACAGATTGGGCCCGAAATGTATTTTTTGAAGGGGCTTGAACAAGTAAATTCAAAATCCACTATTTTCACTAAAAATCGTGAAAAATACAGTTTGTGGCCGAAACATATTGTTTTGAAGGGGCTTGAACAAGTAAATCCAAAATCCATAATTTTCATTAAAAAAACGTGAAAAATACAGATTGTGGCCGAAATATATTGTTTTGAATGGGCTTGAACAAGTAAATTCAAAACACATTATTTCTTCTAAAAATCGTGAAAAATACAGATTGTGGCCGAAATATATTGTTTTGAAGGAGCTTGAACAAGTAAATCCAAAATCCATAATTTTCATTAAAAAAAAGTGAAAAATACAGAGTGTGGCCGAAATATATTGTTTTGAGGAGGCTTGAACAAGGAAATCAAACCACATTATTTCTTCTATAAATCGTGAAAAATACAGATTGTGGTCGAAATATATTGTTTTGAGGAGGCTTGAACCAGTAAATTCAAAACACATTTTTTCTTCTAAAAATCGTGTAAAATACAGATTATAGTCGATATATATTGTTTTGATGGGGCTTGAAAAAGTAAATCCAAAATCCATAATTTTCATTAAAAAAACGTGAAAAATACAGTGTGTCCGAAATATATTCTTTAGAAGAGGCTTGAACAAGTAAATTCAAAATCCACTATTTTCACTAAAAATCGTGACAAATACAGATTGTGGCCGAAACATATTGTTTTGAAGGGGCTTGAACAAGTAAATACAAAATCCATAATTTTCATTAAAAAAACGTGAAAAATACAGATTGTGGCCGAAATATATTGTTTTGAATGGGCTTGAACAAGTAAATTCAAAACACATTATTTCTTCTAAAAATCGTGAAAAATACAGATTGTGGCCGAAATATATTGTTTTGAGGAGGCTTGAACAAGTAAATCCAAAATCCATAATTTTCATTAAAAATGGTGAAAAATACAGATTGTGGCCGAAATATATTGTTTGAAAAACAAGTAAATTTAAAATCCATTATGTTCATAAAAAAATCGTAACAAATACAGATTAGGCCCGAAATGTATTGTTTTGATGGGGCTTGAACAAGTAATTTAAAATACAGTATTTTCATTAAAAATCGTGCAAAATACAGATTGTGGCCGAAATATATTGTTTTGAAGAGGCTTGAACACGTAAATTCAAAGTGCATTATTTTCATTAAAAAATCGTGAAAAATACAGATTGTAGCCGAAATATATTGTTTGAAAAACAAGTAAATTTAAAATCCATTATGTTCATTAAAAAAAAGTAACAAATACAGATTGGGCCCGAAATGTATTGTTTTGAAGGGGCTTGAACACGTAATTTAAAATACATTCATTAAAAATCGTGTAAAATACAGATTTTGAAAATCGTGAAAAATACAGATTTTGAAAATCGTGAAAAATACAGATTGTAGCCGAAATATATTGTTTCAAAAACAAGTAAATATAAAATCCATTATTTTCATTTAAAAATCGTGAAAAATACAGATTGCAGCCGAAATATACTGTTTTGAATGGGCTTGAACAAGTTAGTTCAAAATCCATTATTTTCACTAAAAATCGTGTAAAATACAGATTTTGAAAATCGTGAAAAATACAGATTTTGAAAATCGTGAAAAATACAGATTTTGAAAATCGTGAAAAATACAGATTTTGAAAATCGTGAAAAATACAGATTGTAACCGAAAATATTGTTTTGAGGAGGCTTGAACAAGTAATTCAAAACACATTATTTCTTCTAAAAATCGTGAAAAATACAGATTGTAGCCGAAATATATTGTTTCAAAAACAAGTAAAAATAAATCCATTATTTTCATTTATTTCACTAAAAAGCTTGAAAAATACAGATTGTGGCCGAAATATATTGTTTTGAAGGGGCTTGAACAAGTAAATCCAAAATCCATAACATAATTTTCATTAAAAAAATGTGAAAAATACAGATTGTGGCCGAAACATATTGTTTTGAAGGGGCTTGAACAAGTAAATCCAAAATCCATAATTTTCATTAAAAATGGTGAAAAATACAGTGTGGCCGAAATATATTCTTTAGAAGAGGCTTGAACAAGTAAATTCAAAATCAACTATTTTCACTAAAAATCGTGACAAATACAGATTGTGGCCGAAACATATTGTTTTGAAGGGGCTTGAACAAGTAAATCCAAAATCCATAATTTTCATTAAAAAAACGTGAAAAATACAGATTGTGGCCGAAATATATTGTTTTGAATGGGCTTGAACAAGTAAATTCAAAACACATTATTTCTTCTAAAAATCGTGAAAAATACAGATTGTAGCCGAAATATACTGTTTTGAGGAGGCTTGAACAAGTTAATTCAAATCCATTATTTTCACTAAAAAGCTTGAAAAATACAGATTGTAGCCGAAATATACTGTTTTGAGGTGGCTTTTACAAGTTAATTCAAAATCCATTATTTTCACTAAAAAGCTTGAAAAATACAGATTGTAACCGAAATATATTGTTTTGAGGAGGCTTGAACAAGTAAATTCAAAACACATTTTTTCTTCTAAAAATCGTGAAAAATACAGATTGTAGCCGAAATATACTGTTTTGAGGTGGCTTTTACAAGTTAATTCAAAATCCATTATTTTCACTAAAAAGCTTGAAAAATACAGATTGTAACCGAAATATATTGTTTTGAGGAGGCTTGAACAAGTAAATTCAAAACACATTTTTTCTTCTAAAAATCGTGAAAAATACAGATTGTAGCCGAAATATACTGTTTTGAGGAGGCTTGAACAAGTAATTTCAAAATCCACTATTTTCACTAAAAATCGTGACAAATACAGATTGTGGCCGAAACATATTGTTTTGAAGGGGCTTGAACAAGTAAATCCAAAATCCATAATTTTCATTAAAAAAACGTGAAAAATACAGATTGTGGCCGAAATATATTGTTTTGAATGGGCTTGAACAAGTAAATTCAAAACACATTATTTCTTCTAAAAATCGTGTAAAATACAGATTGTGGTCGATATATATTGTTTTGATGGGGCTTGAAAAAGTAAATCCAAAATCCATAATTTTCATTAAAAAAACGTGAAAAATACAGTGTGTCCGAAATATATTCTTTAGAAGAGGCTTGAACAAGTAAATTCAAAATCCATAATTTTCATTAAAAAAACGTGAAAAATACAGATTGTGGCCGAAATATATTGTTTTGAATGGGCTTGAACAAGTAAATTCAAAACACATTATTTCTTCTAAAAATCGTGAAAAATACAGATTGTGGCCGAAATATATTGTTTTGAATGGGCTTGAACAAGTAAATCCAAAATCCATAATTTTCATTAAAAAAACGTGAAAAATACAGATTGTGGCCGAAATATATTGTTTTGAATGGGCTTGAACAAGTAAATTCAAAACACATTATTTCTTCTAAAAATCGTGTAAAATACAGATTTTGGTCGATATATATTGTTTTGATGGGGCTTGAAAAAGTAAATCCAAAATCCATAATTTTCATTAAAAAAACGTGAAAAATACAGATTGTGGCCGAAATATATTGTTTTGAATGGGCTTGAACAAGTAAATTCAAAACAAATTATTTCTTCTAAAAATCGTGTAAAATACAGATTTTGGTCGATATATATTGTTTTGATGGGGCTTGAAAAAGTAAATCCAAAATCCATAATTTTCATTAAAAAAACGTGAAAAATACAGTGTGTCCGAAATATATTCTTTAGAAGAGGCTTGAACAAGTAAATTCAAAATCCATAATTTTCATTAAAAAAACGTGAAAAATACAGATTGTGGCCGAAATATATTGTTTTGAATGGGCTTGAACAAGTAAATTCAAAACACATTATTTCTTCTAAAAATCGTGTAAAATACAGATTTTGGTCGATATATATTCTTTAGAAGAGGCTTGAAAAAGTAAATCCAAAATCCATAATTTTCATTAAAAAAACGTGAAAAATACAGAGCGTGGCCGAAATATATTGTTTTGAAGAGGCTTGAACAAGTAAATTCAAAATCCACTATTTTCACTAAAAATCGTGACAAATACAGAGTGTGGCCGAAATATATTGTTTTGAATGGGCTGGAAAAAGTATATTTAAAATACATTATTTTCATTAAATATCGTGAAAAATACAGATTATGGCCGAAATATACTGTTTTGAGGAGGCTTGAACAAGTAAATCCAAAATCCATAATTTTCATTAAGAAAACGTGAAAAATACAGATTGTGGCCGAAATATATTGTTGAAAAACAAGTAAATTTAAAATCCATTATGTTCATTAAAAAATCGTAACAAATACAGATTGGGCCCGAAATGTATTTTTTGAAGGGGCTTGAACAAGTAAATTCAAAACACATTATTTCTTCTAAAAATCGTGAAAAATACAGATTGTAGCCGAAATATACTGTTTTGGGGTGGCTTTTACAAGTTAATTCAAAATCCATTATTTTCACTAAAAAGCTTGAAAAATACAGATTGTAACCGAAATATATTGTTTTGAGGAGGCTTGAACAAGTAAATTCAAAACACATTTTTTCTTCTAAAAATCGTGAAAAATACAGATTGTAGCCGAAATATACTGTTTTGAGGAGGCTTGAACAAGTTAATTCAAATCCATTATTTTCACTAAAAAGCTTGAAAAATACTGATTGTAACCGAAATATATTGTTTAGAGGAGGCTTGAACAAGTAAATTCAAAACACATTTTTGCTTCTAAAAATCGTGAAAAATACAGATTGTGGCCGCAAAATATTGTTTCAAAAACAAGTAAATATAAAATTCATTATTTTCATTAAAAAATCGTGAAAAATACAGATTGTAGCCGAAATATACTGTTTTGAAGAGGCTTGAACAAGTTAATTTAAAATCATGATTTTCACTAAAAAGCTTAAAAAATACAGATTGTAACCGAAATATATTGTTTTGAGGAGGCTTGAACAAGTAAATTCAAAACCCATATTTTCTTCTAAAAATCGTGAAAAATACAGATTGTGGTCGATATATATTGTTTTGATGGGGCTTGAAAAAGTAAACCCAAAATCCATAATTTTCATTAAAAAAACGTGAAAAATACAGTGTGTCCGAAATATATTCTTTAGAAGAGGCTTGAACAAGTAAATTCAAAATCCATAATTTTTATTAAGAAAACGTGAAAACTACAGATTGTGGCCGAAATATATTGTTTGAAAAACAAGTAAATTTAAAATCCATTATGTTCATTAAAAAATCGTAACAAATACAGATTGGGCCCGAAATGTATTTTTTGAAGGGGCTTGAACAAGTAAATTCAAAACACATTATTTCTTCTAAAAATCGTGAAAAATACAGATTGTAGCCGAAATATACTGTTTTGAGGTGGCTTTTACAAGTTAATTCAAAATCCATTATTTTCACTAAAAAGCTTGAAAAATACAGATTGTAACCGAAATATATTGTTTTGAGGAGGCTTGAACAAGTAAATTCAAAACACATTTTTTCTTCTAAAAATCGTGAAAAATACAGATTGTAGCCGAAATATACTGTTTTGAGGTGGGTTTTACAAGTTAATTCAAAATCCATTATTTTCACTAAAAAGCTTGAAAAATACAGATTGTAACCGAAATATATTTTTTTGAGGAGGCTTGAACAAGTAAATTCAAAACACATTTTTTCTTCTAAAAATCGTGAAAAATACAGATTGTAGCCGAAATATACTGTTTTGAGGAGGCTTGAACAAGTAATTTCAAAATCAACTATTTTCACTAAAAATCGTGACAAATACAGATTGTGGCCGAAACATATTGTTTTGAAGGGGCTTGAACAAGTAAATCCAAAATCCATAAGTTTCATTAAAAAAACGTGAAAAATACAGATTGTGGCCGAAATATATTGTTTTGAATGGGCTTAAACAAGTAAATTCAAAACACATTATTTCTTCTAAAAATCGTGTAAAATACAGATTGTGGTCGATATATATTGTTTTGATGGGGCTTGAAAAAGTAAATCCAAAATCCATAATTTTCATTAAAAAAACGTGAAAAATACAGTGTGTCCGAAATATATTCTTTAGAAGAGGCTTGAACAAGTAAATTCAAAATCCATAATTTTCATTAAAAAAACGTGAAAAATACAGATTGTGGCCGAAATATATTGTTTTGAATGGGCTTGAACAAGTAAATTCAAAACACATTATTTCTTCTAAAAATCGTGAAAAATACAGATTGTGGCCGAAATATATTGTTTTGAATGGGCTTGAACAAGTAAATCCAAAATCCATAATTTTCATTAAAAAAACGTGAAAAATACAGATTGTGGCCGAAATATATTGTTTTGAATGGGCTTGAACAAGTTGAACGTGTGAGAGTGTTTTGTTGCCGGTGGGCCTGACCCGTCGGTTCTTGTTCCAGAGGTATGCTCCTGATGTTGATGCTGCTACTCCTGTGGGTTGCACTTGGCGCACAAATAGAACACTTATGTTTTCCTTTTTTTTTCTTTTCTCAATGTTTTTACAACTTTTATTAAGTAAATTTTAAATTTAACTTTTATACACACTTTTCTTGAATATATAAACAATATAATATTTTAACTAGCACTGCACTGTGGTCTCACTAAGAGGGTAATTTTTAGATTGATCAACTAGAACAATGTTAATAATGTTTAGCCCCAAAACAAAGAGAGGTAAAAAGAGAAACAGAATAATATTGAGCGGAATGGGAAGAGTTGGCAAGATCGGTGATGCCAGATCGTTACTCAACCCATTCCCCCAATTTAGAACACAGTGCAGTACATAGATCTCTTTTGGCGTAGACATTCCGCCCCCCTTGCAGTAACACTGCAATGGAGACGCAAAGCCCACACCAAACAGAGAAAGAGAGAATACAGTAAATAATGAGAGAACTTTAAAAATTAATTCAAAATAAATTCATAACAGGAAGAAATGTAACTTATAAATAGGGTTGAATAATGTACATATCGAGATAGGAGAATATAAAATAATTCGAAACAAATTCATAGTAAATTGAGAAAGGAAAAGTAAAAACTTAGAATAGTACAATTCAAATTTAAATGAATAATTAGAATATAACAAATGCAATATACTGCTGGAATCAGGAACTCCATTAAAAAGGGGGTGACAGCCCAGTCTGTTGATGGCAAGGGCGGCATCCAGGACGTGGACGAGCAGGACTCTCTCGGCCCGTCACTCTCTTCTTCGGAGGCATATTTTCTGGCGCAATAATAATAAAAAAAAACAAAAAAAAGGGATTAGAATGCTATCAAAAGTCCGTTAAGTTGTACTACGGGTTAGTGACAGAGTATAATTTAAATTAATAATTGAATAAGAGGAGAAGAGTACAAGAACTTAGAAGAATGTGGCTAGAAATGCTTAGGGAAGAGCTACAAGCTTAACAATAGGTCGAGTTAGCATGCCTCGTGAAGTTCTCACATCAGCCACTCGTACACGTGAATCGGGTCCCAAATACGTCTTATGGATTCTACCTAGCCTCCATTCATTGGGTGGGAGTTGTTCGCTGCGTACGACAACAAGGTCACCTACGCATACATCTTTCTCTGGGGATTTCCATTTACTGCGTTTATGTAGTTCTTTAAGGTATTCCTCCTTCCACCGTAAGCAGAAGGATTGGTAAATTACCTTAAGACGTTGCCAACGGTTAATCGTACTAATTGATTGGCCATAGACGTCAACTTCAGCTGGTGATAATAATGGAGATCCAATCAAGAAGTGACCAGGCGTAAGGGGAGCTAAATCTGATGGGTTATCAGATATGGGACTTAAGGGTCTCGAGTTGAGACATGCCTCGATACGATAAAGTAAGGTGCTGAACTCTTCAAAGGTGTATTTTTGAGTTGCGGGGAGTTTCTTTAAATGAGCTTTAAAACTCTTTACACCTGCCTCCCAAAGGCCACCCATATGAGGTGCCCCAGCAGGGATGAAGCGCCATTCTAGCTTCTGATGGCTATGGGAAGATTCAACACTTTCGCGTAAATGGCGTAGGAATTTCTCATTTTCAGCTCGTAGAGCACGAGAAGCACCAACAAACGATGTTCCATTGTCAGAAAATATTAATGCTGGGCATCCACGACGGGAAAAGAAACGAGAGAATGCGGCAAGAAAGGTAGACGTTGTCAAATCGCTCGTTACCTCCAAATGTATAGCCTTCGTGGCAAAACATACAAACAGGCAAACATAGCCTTTGGTTATGCGGCATGCACGGCCGATATATGTTTTAATGTCGAATGGACCAGCAAAATCGACACCCGTTGTAGAAAAGGGTCTCGAGAGGGATGTGCGTTCGGGTGGCAGAGCAGCCATTATCTGGGTGTAGTGCTTTTGTTTTTCAAGCACACATATTTTGCACTTATGCACGGTTGTCTTTACTAAGTTTTTTAGCTTGGGAATCCAGAACTCCATACGAATTAAGCGTAGGAGCAACTGATTAGCGCTGTGCATTGAGACTAAATGAACAAACTCAAGTAGCAACTGGGATAATCGTCCACCATACGGGAGCAATATAGGAAATCTCTCACGATAAGAGAGAGAGCTGGGGAGTGAGCTAAGCGACCGTTTATGCGCATTATGCCACGCGAGTCTATAAACGGGTTGAGCGCGAGTATATCGCTCTTGCGTGGAATCGGGATCTTCTTTGATAAGTGAGCATATTCTTGGGGATAATGTCGCATTTGACATAATATTATTAATTTATTTCGTGTGAAAACGATCTCTTCAGTCGAGATTCTGAGAGATGCAAAGCAATAATCAGCTCGCTTCGCTGCTTGAGTGTTATGGAAGAATCGAAAGATGTAAGAAATGACACGTAATGCGCGAGAGAGAGAAGAAAAACGGTCTAAAATATCATTGGATTCTTCCGATCTTACGAAGTGGGATTTTATAACCTTCATTTCAGGCGTATTAATCAGCTCATCAGTAAAAGTTGTGTTGGGCCAATCAGGGCGTGACATTTTGAGCCAAGATGGCCCTTGCCACCATAATTCATTATTGGCAAGTTCTTTGGCAGTAGTACCACGAGTGGCCAGATCGGCGGGATTTTCGCTAGAAGAAACGTGAAACCAATTTGAGTTCCCAATCTTCTCAACGATAGATGAAACTCGATTCGCCACAAATGTCGTCCAGTGACACGGCGGCTTCTTAAGCCAAGAGAGCACGATGGTCGAATCAGTCCAACAAAATAGAGTATATTTCGGGATTCGGAGTTGTGGAATTAAAACGTCTAGCATATTTGCTAGCAGATCTGCTCCACATAATTCCAAACGTGGTAGTGATAGGCTTTTAACTGGGGCAACACGGGTTTTTGCCGCTAACAAATGGGTACGAACTTCACCAGTCAAATTCTCTATACGTATATATACTGCTGCAGCATAAGCTTTTTCCGAAGCATCGCAGAAGCCATGAAATTGCAGATTTGAGTCGGGAGAGAAATCCACAAACCGGGGAATGCGGATGAATGCCAGATTCGGATAATCCGACAAAAATGTTTGCCATTTGTGCAGCGTTAGTGGCTTAATAGATTCGTCCCAATCAGTTTTATCTAGCCATAACTGTTGCATTAACATTTTTGCAACAATAATTTTGGGTGCCAACCATCCAGCTGGATCGAATAGTTTGGCAATCATCGATAGAACCTCACGTTTAGTGAATGAGGCCTTTGTTGAGAGGGGGCCCGGAGAAAAGAAGAAGCAGTCGGAACCTGCATTCCATCTAAGCCCAAGGGTTTTTGCTGTACTAGCATCAGAAATATTCAGGAATTCAGAGTCTAAGAGATGCTCTGATGGGAGGTCGTCAATCACTCTTTGATGATTTGACGTCCATTTTCTTAACGAGAATCCTGCTGTGTCTAGTACCGAAGCCAACTGATTACGTGCGGCAATAGCTTCGTCCAGTGTATGAGCTCCAGCGAGTACATCATCCACGTACATAGAATGTTTTAAAATGCCGGAAGCAATCGGGTTAGTTACTTCATTCTCTTCTGCTAGTTGCAAAAGAGTTCGGATGGCCAAGTAAGGCGCACAATTCACACCGAATGTTACTGTTTGCAACTCAAAGGTTTGTAGCTCTTCATTCGGCGATTTTCGGAAACAGATTCGTTGATATGGGGTGTGCTTTGGATGCACGAGAATTTGCCGATACATTTTCTCAATGTCAGCATTGAAAACAAAGCGATAGAGTCTCCATCTCAGAATTAAGACCATAAGATCGGATTGCAAAATAGGCCCAGTATATAGCACGTCGTTGAGACTATTGCCACTGCATGTACGACTAGAGGCATTAAAAACTACACGAAGTTTCGTGGTAGTGCTATCCGGTTTCACCACGGCATGGTGAGGGAGGTAATATGAAAAACTGGGCTCTAAATGAACATTTGGGATTGTTAGCTTCATATGATCTAATTCGAGGTATTCTAAGAGCACATGATCGTAATTATTCTTAAATTGGGGGTTCTTAAGCAATCGTGCTTCATTACGAAAGAACTGAGCTCTCGCCGAATTGCGAGATTCTCCTAATGGCAATTCTTCGGGGAATTGTCTCTTGAAAGGCAGAGATACGACATAACGGCCATCTTTATTTCGGAAAGTAGTCTTTTTGTAATTTTCCTCGCAATACAAATCATCAGCTGATCTACGAGTTGTTTTCGGGAGCTCCTCGATTTCCCAGAATCGTGAAATTTCTTTATCGAGGCTTATTTCATTATAAAACGATAAAACCGTTTTATGTCCTTGTGATGGTGTACAACGGCCCGTGATTATCCAGCCAAATACTGTGTTTTGGGCAATTAGTGTTCCCAGGATTCCTCTGCGAATGCCGTCTAGTAATATTGACGGATAAATGTCACCACCTAGCACCAGGTCCACTGGAGAACTTATGTGCAGGTTCTCATCCGCTAACCGTAAACCATTGAGTTCCGTACGTAATTGAGCCGACGTAGGGCAAGAAGGCAGCTTTCCAGTAAGCTTCTTTAGTACGAAAGCATCCACCTTCACTGTAAAGCTCGGGTCAATTGGGGATCCAATCACCAAAGAACACATCTTTGAGGAATGAGCAGTAACAACCTCATTTAGGCCAGTTACCTCCGTCCGGACGTTGCAAACAGGGAGGCGCAACCTATTCCGCAGACGTTCAGACATAAAGGTCGCTTCCGATCCTGAGTCTATTAATGCACGAGCTGTAAAGGTAGTGTTGTGGTATCGGAGATGTACAAGTGCTGTTCCAAGTAGCACTGTAGAGTTTCTAGTTGGGAGGCTTGCAGTGTCGGAAGCCGTATCGTGTGTTTTGTTTGGTTTAACGGATTGCAGTTGAGACGTAAATGACTGGCGCGGTCGTTCCATTGGCGCCGCAGAAGAAGTTGTTGCTGGAGATTCATTGCGAGGCGACTGAGATGTATTTTCTTGGCGGTGCAATAATGAATTATGCCTTTTTTTACACAACGAACATGTGAATAGGCTTTTACAGTGATGATAGTCATGGGAAATGGCGAAGCAGTTGGTGCACAATTTATGCTTTTTGACTACATTGTAGCGATCATCTACTGATAACTTCAAAAATTCCGAACAATGGCGAAGAGAGTGTGCCTTTTGGCACAATGGGCAAACACGATTGGCAACGTTAGTTTGATATGTGTTCACTCTTCGTGAGTCCATTGGAGGAGTGTTGGGTCGCTTGGGAGGGTCAAATCGACTGGGTTGTCGAGTAGGTGGATGGCTGAATAGCCGAGAACCACCTCGGATATCTGAGACGGATTCGAGAGTTTGATACCGCTCAGATAGGAAAGCGTCAAAGTCACTCCACTTAGGAACCTCACGCTTATTCTTCAATGACTGCTCCCAGAGACACAATGTAATATCCGGGAGTTTAGTCGAACACAAATACACAAATATCGCGTCCCACTGATATGTGTCAACATCCAAGAGCTTTAAATTAGTAATGCAGTCATTTATGGTGCGCTGTAAGCGCTTCAGATTGGGACCGGTTTCATTATTCACCGACTGTAGGCCGAAAAGCGTCTTCAACTGTATATTAATGAGCAGTCTCTTATTCTCGTATCGCTCTTCGAGGTTGTACCAAGCAAGCGCGAAACCATCATTAGTCAGAGGAGTCGACTTAATGATGCTGTGCGCTTCTCCACGGGTTTTTTGGAGTAAATGATACAGTTTCTCAACGGGTGATAACCGGGGGTTATTTCGGTATAAAGCAGTAAACATATCCCTGAAGCTCGGCCACGATACGTAATCTCCGTAAAAACATTCGGTGTCACATGGTGGCAATTGAATAGTGGGGGTAGGATATTCATTATGTACCCTTTCAACGGGTGAACTTCGATTTGTGGGAGAGGCCACCACAACTGTTAGATCGTGTATATGGGCATTGATGTTGGAAAGGCATCGGAGGTAGGAGGTGTAAACCTCCCTATACGCTTTCTTTATTTGACCAATATCAATGCCTTTATCCGCCTCACCAGAGATAATGGAATTATAATGTTTTCTAAGTTCACTCCAAAGGGTTTCGAATTCATTTTTTTGTACTTCCAAGGCAAAAGTACTATGGGTGTCGGTACTAATTGTCTGGAAGTATGAATCGAAATCATTTATTTCCTCTACCGCGGCTTTAAAGCGATTAAGAGCTGACATGTTAAAGGTACACGCAGAAGAAACTAGCAATAAATGTAAATCAAGTAAATCGGGTTGCCAGGAAATGTCTTGGATTTAATCTTTCGAAGTAGCAGTAGCGGTAGATGCAAATATATAGCAGTATTAGCGGATAAATATTCGATTTGAATTTGTATATAGCTTCTTGGGGTATCTGTGTGAGCGTATTTAAGGCACCGTAATCCAAGCTCAATGTATACTGATTCGTATTTTAAGAACTCGTTGAATGGGGTATTGATTGAGATCGATTGAAATTTAATTGCCCAAATGGTTCGAAATATGACTATACACAGTATATACAGTATGTATATATATATATATGTGCTGCGGTTTTCTGATAATTCGGTATCAAATTCGTTAACGAAAGAGAATCTTCAATAACAGGGAATTATCGAAAATTATTGGGTAGAATATTCACTTCGATTGTTGAAATTCAATAAAAATATCGTGTGTATTTATTCGAGTATTAAACCCTCAATGCTTCCGAGCCGCAATTTTTCTCACGGGGAGTTGATCTAATAGAAAATGCAGTACAATACGTTTGTTGTTGCCTACTTATATTGTATATTAATAATAGCAGACCAAATCAGTGCTATTGTTATGTACTTAAATCAAATAGATTTAAATATGGGTTGTTGTTGTTGTATACGTGTGAAAACCAATTTAATGTATGTATCATAAAGTGAGATCAATTTTAATGAGTTAGAGTGTGGTTGTTGTTGCTTAACAATTATACGTGTCTACTTATTATCGACAAGTAATATAGGCCGAGTAATCTTGTTGTTGCCTCTATATGCAAAACAACAGCCGATAGAGAAAATGTAAATACGAGGGAACGACTTGCTTTGTTTTTTTTTTTGTTTTGTTTTGTTATCGTTGAGTAGGAATAGCAGGCAAATTGAAATTGCATATATTTAAATACACGTGTTGTTTTGTTTGTTTTGTTCTTGAAGGAACAAAATATATATTGGGAGATGATCGTGTAATACGAAAGTATTTTTTTTTGTATTCAAATATTTTGTGATTTAGGCAAAGAGCAACAACTTGTGTATATTTGAGCCGATTATATTTTAAAGGGAATGCACGATGACGTCAACGAGATGATTGTCGCATAGAATATTATAAGATAGATTTATTGGGAGCACAGATTTGTTAAGTAGGAGAATACGAAACATAAGTGACTAACAACGGAGTTATAGTTAGTTGTTGGATTCGCCAACCTTTAGCAAATGTTATTTGCAATTAGCTTCTTTATTTACTTATATACATACACACTACAATATATGCACTGGGATGTACGTTTGTTTGGGTTTTATTTATTTATTCTTTTAAATGGGTGCCTAATAATTTTGGCGGTAGTATTTACATACAAGCGGAATGTATATATGTAAATACAAATATGTTTGGGAGGAATTTTTCCTTGTGTGTTACACGCATATAAGAATGTAGGTATGTATATAAATAATTATGGGATTTCAGAATGTCTTAGAAATAGGAACGGAATTCCCAAATGAAGCAACTATGACGTCAGCGAAAGACTTATAGCCAGAGAAATCATAAAAAAAAGGCTGTATATTATTCCAACAAATGCACTTATGTATTTATATAGAAAAGTGTGTGTATGTATTTGAATAATATGTCTTGCGGGATATATGTAGGCAAATATAGAATAATAAACACAATATCATATGTTTAAATTATTACGGGTTGTTTTTTTTTTATATATTTTATTTTATTTAAAAACACACATGTACATATGGAAATCAATATGACATACCTTGGGTGGCAAGATTTTCTTACCGACGTTGCGAGCCAATCCGGCTCGAAGGACCAAAAAATGAACGTGTGAGAGTGTTTTGTTGCCGGTGGGCCTGACCCGTCGGTTCTTGTTCCAGAGGTATGCTCCTGATGTTGATGCTGCTACTCCTGTGGGTTGCACTTGGCGCACAAATAGAACACTTATGTTTTCCTTTTTTTTTTCTTTTCTCAATGTTTTTACAACTTTTATTAAGTAAATTTTAAATTTAACTTTTATACACACTTTTCTTGAATATATAAACAATATAATATTTTAACTAGCACTGCACTGTGGTCTCACTAAGAGGGTAATTTTTAGATTGATCAACTAGAACAATGTTAATAATGTTTAGCCCCAAAACAAAGAGAGGTAAAAAGAGAAACAGAATAATATTGAGCGGAATGGGAAGAGTTGGCAAGATCGGTGATGCCAGATCGTTACTCAACCCATTCCCCCAATTTAGAACACAGTGCAGTACATAGATCTCTTTTGGCGTAGACACAAGTAAATTCAAAACACATTATTTCTTCTAAAAATCGTGTAAAATACAGATTTTGGTCGATATATATTGTTTTGATGGGGCTTGAAAAAGTAAATCCAAAATCCATAATTTTCATTAAAAAAACGTGAAAAATACAGATTGTGGCCGAAATATATTGTTTTGAATGGGCTTGAACAAGTAAATTCAAAACACATTATTTCTTCTAAAAATCGTGTAAAATACAGATTTTGGTCGATATATATTGTTTTGATGGGGCTTGAAAAAGTAAATCCAAAATCCATAATTTTCATTAAAAAAACGTGAAAAATACAGTGTGTCCGAAATATATTCTTTAGAAGAGGCTTGAACAAGTAAATTCAAAATCCACTATTTTCACTAAAAATCGTGACAAATACAGATTGTGGCCGAAACATATTGTTTTGAAGGGGCTTGAACAAGTAAATCCAAAATCCATAATTTTCATTAAAAAAACGTGAAAAATACAGATTGTGGCCGAAATATATTGTTTTGAATGGGCTTGAACAAGTAAATTCAAAACACATTATTTCTTCTAAAAATCGTGAAAAATACAGATTGTGGCCGAAATATATTGTTTTGAAGGAACTTGAACAAGTAAATCCAAAATCCATAATTTTCATTAAAAAAACGTGAAAAATACAGAGTGTGGCCGAAATATATTGTTTTGAAGAGGCTTGAACAAGTAAATTCAAAATCCACTATTTTCACTAAAAATCGTGACAAATACAGAGTGTGGCCGAAATATATTGTTTTGAATGGGCTGGAAAAAGTATATTTAAAATACATTATTTTCATTAAATATCGTGAAAAATACAGATTATGGCCGAAATATACCGTTTTGAGGAGGCTTGAACAAGTAAATCCAAAATCCATAATTTTCATTAAGAAAACGTGAAAAATACAGATTGTGGCCGAAATATATTGTTTGAAAAACAAGTAAATTTAAAATCCATTATGTTCATTAAAAAATCGTAACAAATACAGATTGGGCCCGAAATGTATTTTTTGTAGGGGCTTGAACAAGTAAATTCAAAACACATTATTTCTTCTAAAAATCGTGAAAAATACAGATTGTAGCCGAAATATACTGTTTTGAGGTGGCTTTTACAAGCTAATTCAAAATCCATTATTTTCACTAAAAAGCTTGAAAAATACTGATTGTAACCGAAATATATTGTTTAGAGGAGGCTTGAACAAGTAAATTCAAAACACATTTTTGCTTCTAAAAATCGTGAAAAATACAGATTGTGGCCGCAAAATATTGTTTCAAAAACAAGTAAATATAAAATTCATTATTTTCATTAAAAAATCGTGAAAAATACAGATTGTAGCCGAAATATACTGTTTTGAAGAGGCTTGAACAAGTAATTTAAAATACATTATTTTCATTAAAAATCGTGAAAAACAGATCTTGAAAATCGTGAAAAATACAGATTGTAGCCGAAATATATTTTTTTGAAGGGGCTTGGACAAGTAAATTCAAAATCCACTATTTTCACTAAAAATCGTGACAAATACAGTTCGTGGCCGAAACGTATTTTTTTGAAGGGGCTTGAACAAGTAAATTCAAAATCCACTATTTTCACTAAAAATCGTGAAAAATACAGTTTGTGGCCGAAACATATTGTTTTGAAGGGGCTTGAACAAGTAAATCCAAAATCCATAACATAATTTTCATTAAAAAAATGTGAAAAATACAGATTGTGGCCGAAACATATTGTTTTGAAGGGGCTTGAACAAGTAAATCCAAAATCCATAATTTTCATTAAAAATGGTGAAAAATACAGATTGTGGCCGAAATATATTGTTTGAAAAACAAGTAAATTTAAAATCCATTATGTTCATAAAAAAATCGTAACAAATACAGATTAGGCCCGAAATGTATTGTTTTGATGGGGCTTGAACAAGTAATTTAAAATACAGTATTTTCATTAAAAATCGTGCAAAATACAGATTGTGGCCGAAATATATTGTTTTGAAGAGGCTCGAACACGTAAATTCAAAGTGCATTATTTTCATTAAAAAATCGTGAAAAATACAGATTGTAGCCGAAATATATTGTTGAAAAACAAGTAAATTTAAAATCCATTATGTTCATTAAAAAAAAGTAACAAATACAGATTGGGCCCGAAATGTATTGTTTTGAAGGGGCTTGAACACGTAATTTAAAATACATTCATTAAAAATCGTGTAAAATACAGATTTTGAAAATCGTGAAAAATACAGATTTTGAAAATCGTGAAAAATACAGATTGTAGCCGAAATATATTGTTTCAAAAACAAGTAAATATAAAATCCATTATTTTCATTTAAAAATCGTGAAAAATACAGATTGCAGAAGAAATATACTGTTTTGAGGAGGCTTGAACAAGTAATTCAAAACACATTATTTCTTCTAAAAATCGTGAAAAATACAGATTGTAGCCGAAATATATTGTTTCAAAAACAAGTAAAAATAAATCCATTATTTTCATTTATTTCACTAAAAAGCTTGAAAAATACAGATTGTGGCCGAAATATATTGTTTTGAAGGGGCTTGAACAAGTAAATCCAAAATCTACTATTTTCACTAAAAATAGTGAAAAATATAGTTTGTGGCCGAAACATATTGTTTTGAAGGGGCTTGAACAAGTAAATCCAAAATCCAAAATTTTCATTAAAATTCGTGAAAAATACAGATTGTGGCCGAAATATACTGTTTTGAGGAGGCTTGAACAAGGAAATTCAAACCACATTATTTCTTCTATAAATCGTGAAAAATACAGATTGTGGTCGAAATATATTGTTTTGAATGGGCTTGAACAAGTAAATTCAAAACACATTATTTCTTCTAAAAATCGTGTAAAATACAGATTGTGGTCGATATATATTGTTTTGATGGGGCTTGAAAAAGAAAATCCAAAATCCATAACTTTCATTAAAAAAACGTGAAAAATACAGTATGGCCGAAATATATTCTTTAGAAGAGGCTTGAACAAGTAAATTCAAAATCCACTATTTTCACTAAAAATCGTGACAAATACAGATTGTGGCCGAAACATATTGTTTTGAAGGGGCTTGAACAAGTAAATCCAAAATCCATAATTTTCATTAAAAAAACGTGAAAAATACAGATTGTGGCCGAAATATATTGTTTTGAATGGGCTTGAACAAGTAAATTCAAAACACATTATTTCTTCTAAAAATCGTGAAAAATACAGATTGTGGCCGAAATATATTGTTTTGAAGGAGCTTGAACAAGTAAATCCAAAATCCATAATTTTCATTAAAAAAACGTGAAAAATACAGAGCGTGGCCGAAATATATTGTTTTGAAGAAGCTTGAACAAGTAAATTCAAAATCCACTATTTTCACTAAAAATCGTGACAAATACAGAGTGTGGCCGAAATATATTGTTTTGAATGGGCTTGAAAAAGTATATTTAAAATACATTATTTTCATTAAATATCGTGAAAAATACAGATTATGGCCGAAATATACTGTTCTGAGGAGGCTTGAACAAGTAAATCCAAAATCCATAATTTTCATTAAGAAAACGTGAAAAATACAGATTGTGGCCGAAATATATTGTTTGAAAAACAAGTAAATTTAAAATCCATTATGTTCATTAAAAAATCGTAACAAATACAGATTGGGCCCGAAATGTATTTTTTGAAGGGGCTTGAACAAGTAAATTCAAAACACATTATTTCTTCTAAAAATCGTGAAAAATACAGATTGTAGCCGAAATATACTGTTTTGAGGTGGCTTTTACAAGTTAATTCAAAATCCATTATTTTCACTAAAAAGCTTGAAAAATACAGATTGTAACCGAAATATATTGTTTTGAGGAGGCTTGAACAAGTAAATTCAAAATCCACTATTTTCACTAAAAATCGTGACAAATACAGATTGTGGCCGAAACATATTGTTTTGAAGGGGCTTGAACAAGTAAATCCAAAATCCATAATTTTCATTAAAAAAACGTGAAAAATACAGATTGTGGCCGAAATATATTGTTTTGAATGGGCTTGAACAAGTAAATTCAAAACACATTATTTCTTCTAAAAATCGTGAAAAATACAGATTGTGGCCGAAATATATTGTTTTGAAGGAGCTTGAACAAGTAAATCCAAAATCCATAATTTTCATTAAAAAAACGTGAAAAATACAGAGTGTGGCCGAAATATATTGTTTTGAAGAGGCTTGAACAAGTAAATTCAAAATCCACTATTTTCACTAAAAATCGTGACAAATACAGAGTGTGGCCGAAATATATTGTTTTGAATGGGCTGGAAAAAGTATATTTAAAATACATTATTTTCATTAAATATCGTGAAAAATACAGATTATGGCCGAAATATACTGTTTTGAGGAGGCTTGAACAAGTAAATCCAAAATCCATAATTTTCATTAAGAAAACGTGAAAAATACAGATTGTGGCCGAAATATATTGTTTGAAAAACAAGTAAATTTAAAATCCATTATGTTCATTAAAAAATCGTAACAAATACAGATTGGGCCCGAAATGTATTTTTTGTAGGGGCTTGAACAAGTAAATTCAAAACACATTATTTCTTCTAAAAATCGTGAAAAATACAGATTGTAGCCGAAATATACTGTTTTGAAGAGGCTTGAACAAGTAATTTAAAATACATTATTTTCATTAAAAATCGTGAAAAACAGATCTTGAAAATCGTGAAAAATACAGATTGTAGCCGAAATATATTTTTTTGAAGGGGCTTGGACAAGTAAATTCAAAATCCACTATTTTCACTAAAAATCGTGACAAATACAGTTCGTGGCCGAAACGTATTTTTTTGAAGGGGCTTGAACAAGTAAATTCAAAATCCACTATTTTCACTAAAAATCGTGAAAAATACAGTTTGTGGCCGAAACATATTGTTTTGAAGGGGCTTGAACAAGTAAATCCAAAATCCATAACATAATTTTCATTAAAAAAATGTGAAAAATACAGATTGTGGCCGAAACATATTGTTTTGAAGGGGCTTGAACAAGTAAATCCAAAATCCATAATTTTCATTAAAAATGGTGAAAAATACAGATTGTGGCCGAAATATATTGTTTGAAAAACAAGTAAATTTAAAATCCATTATGTTCATAAAAAAATCGTAACAAATACAGATTAGGCCCGAAATGTATTGTTTTGATGGGGCTTGAACAAGTAATTTAAAATACAGTATTTTCATTAAAAATCGTGCAAAATACAGATTGTGGCCGAAATATATTGTTTTGAAGAGGCTCGAACACGTAAATTCAAAGTGCATTATTTTCATTAAAAAATCGTGAAAAATACAGATTGTAGCCGAAATATATTGTTGAAAAACAAGTAAATTTAAAATCCATTATGTTCATTAAAAAAAAGTAACAAATACAGATTGGGCCCGAAATGTATTGTTTTGAAGGGGCTTGAACACGTAATTTAAAATACATTCATTAAAAATCGTGTAAAATACAGATTTTGAAAATCGTGAAAAATACAGATTTTGAAAATCGTGAAAAATACAGATTGTAGCCGAAATATATTGTTTCAAAAACAAGTAAATATAAAATCCATTATTTTCATTTAAAAATCGTGAAAAATACAGATTGCAGAAGAAATATACTGTTTTGAGGAGGCTTGAACAAGTAATTCAAAACACATTATTTCTTCTAAAAATCGTGAAAAATACAGATTGTAGCCGAAATATATTGTTTCAAAAACAAGTAAAAATAAATCCATTATTTTCATTTATTTCACTAAAAAGCTTGAAAAATACAGATTGTGGCCGAAATATATTGTTTTGAAGGGGCTTGAACAAGTAAATCCAAAATCTACTATTTTCACTAAAAATAGTGAAAAATATAGTTTGTGGCCGAAACATATTGTTTTGAAGGGGCTTGAACAAGTAAATCCAAAATCCAAAATTTTCATTAAAATTCGTGAAAAATACAGATTGTGGCCGAAATATACTGTTTTGAGGAGGCTTGAACAAGGAAATTCAAACCACATTATTTCTTCTATAAATCGTGAAAAATACAGATTGTGGTCGAAATATATTGTTTTGAATGGGCTTGAACAAGTAAATTCAAAACACATTATTTCTTCTAAAAATCGTGTAAAATACAGATTGTGGTCGATATATATTGTTTTGATGGGGCTTGAAAAAGAAAATCCAAAATCCATAACTTTCATTAAAAAAACGTGAAAAATACAGTATGGCCGAAATATATTCTTTAGAAGAGGCTTGAACAAGTAAATTCAAAATCCACTATTTTCACTAAAAATCGTGACAAATACAGATTGTGGCCGAAACATATTGTTTTGAAGGGGCTTGAACAAGTAAATCCAAAATCCATAATTTTCATTAAAAAAACGTGAAAAATACAGATTGTGGCCGAAATATATTGTTTTGAATGGGCTTGAACAAGTAAATTCAAAACACATTATTTCTTCTAAAAATCGTGAAAAATACAGATTGTGGCCGAAATATATTGTTTTGAAGGAGCTTGAACAAGTAAATCCAAAATCCATAATTTTCATTAAAAAAACGTGAAAAATACAGAGCGTGGCCGAAATATATTGTTTTGAAGAAGCTTGAACAAGTAAATTCAAAATCCACTATTTTCACTAAAAATCGTGACAAATACAGAGTGTGGCCGAAATATATTGTTTTGAATGGGCTTGAAAAAGTATATTTAAAATACATTATTTTCATTAAATATCGTGAAAAATACAGATTATGGCCGAAATATACTGTTCTGAGGAGGCTTGAACAAGTAAATCCAAAATCCATAATTTTCATTAAGAAAACGTGAAAAATACAGATTGTGGCCGAAATATATTGTTTGAAAAACAAGTAAATTTAAAATCCATTATGTTCATTAAAAAATCGTAACAAATACAGATTGGGCCCGAAATGTATTTTTTGAAGGGGCTTGAACAAGTAAATTCAAAACACATTATTTCTTCTAAAAATCGTGAAAAATACAGATTGTAGCCGAAATATACTGTTTTGAGGTGGCTTTTACAAGTTAATTCAAAATCCATTATTTTCACTAAAAAGCTTGAAAAATACAGATTGTAACCGAAATATATTGTTTTGAGGAGGCTTGAACAAGTAAATTCAAAATCCACTATTTTCACTAAAAATCGTGACAAATACAGATTGTGGCCGAAACATATTGTTTTGAAGGGGCTTGAACAAGTAAATCCAAAATCCATAATTTTCATTAAAAAAACGTGAAAAATACAGATTGTGGCCGAAATATATTGTTTTGAATGGGCTTGAACAAGTAAATTCAAAACACATTATTTCTTCTAAAAATCGTGAAAAATACAGATTGTGGCCGAAATATATTGTTTTGAAGGAGCTTGAACAAGTAAATCCAAAATCCATAATTTTCATTAAAAAAACGTGAAAAATACAGAGTGTGGCCGAAATATATTGTTTTGAAGAGGCTTGAACAAGTAAATTCAAAATCCACTATTTTCACTAAAAATCGTGACAAATACAGAGTGTGGCCGAAATATATTGTTTTGAATGGGCTTGAAAAAGTATATTTAAAATACATTATTTTCATTAAATATCGTGAAAAATACAGATTATGGCCGAAATATACTGTTTTGAGGAGGCTTGAACAAGTAAATCCAAAATCCATAATTTTCATTAAGAAAACGTTAAAAATACAGATTGTGGCCGAAATATATTGTTTGAAAAACAAGTAAATTTAAAATCCATTATGTTCATTAAAAAATCGTAACAAATACAGATTGGGCCCGAAATGTATTTTTTGTAGGGGCTTGAACAAGTAAATTCAAAACACATTATTTCTTCTAAAAATCGTGAAAAATACAGATTGTAGCCGAAATATACTGTTTTGAGGTGGCTTTTACAAGCTAATTCAAAATCCATTATTTTCACTAAAAAGCTTGAAAAATACAGATTGTAACCGAAATATATTGTTTTGAGGAGGCTTGAACAAGTAAATTCAAAACACATTATTTCTTCTAAAAATCGTGAAAAATACAGATTGTAGCCGAAATATACTGTTTTGAGGAGGCTTGAACAAGTTAATTCAAATCCATTATTTTCACTAAAAAGCTTGAAAAATACTGATTGTAACCGAAATATATTGTTTAGAGGAGGCTTGAACAAGTAAATTCAAAACACATTTTTGCTTCTAAAAATCGTGAAAAATACAGATTGTGGCCGCAAAATATTGTTTCAAAAACAAGTAAATATAAAATTCATTATTTTCATTAAAAAATCGTGAAAAATACAGATTGTAGCCGAAATATACTGTTTTGAAGAGGCTTGAACAAGTAATTTAAAATACATTATTTTCATTAAAAATCGTGAAAAACAGATCTTGAAAATCGTGAAAAATACAGATTGTAGCCGAAATATATTTTTTTGAAGGGGCTTGGACAAGTAAATTCAAAATCCACTATTTTCACTAAAAATCGTGACAAATACAGTTCGTGGCCGAAACGTATTTTTTTGAAGGGGCTTGAACAAGTAAATTCAAAATCCACTATTTTCACTAAAAATCGTGAAAAATACAGTTTGTGGCCGAAACATATTGTTTTGAAGGGGCTTGAACAAGTAAATCCAAAATCCATAACATAATTTTCATTAAAAAAATGTGAAAAATACAGATTGTGGCCGAAACATATTGTTTTGAAGGGGCTTGAACAAGTAAATCCAAAATCCATAATTTTCATTAAAAATGGTGAAAAATACAGATTGTGGCCGAAATATATTGTTTGAAAAACAAGTAAATTTAAAATCCATTATGTTCATAAAAAATCGTAACAAATACAGATTAGGCCCGAAATGTATTGTTTTGATGGGGCTTGAACAAGTAATTTAAAATACAGTATTTTCATTAAAAATCGTGCAAAATACAGATTGTGGCCGAAATATATTGTTTTGAAGAGGCTTGAACACGTAAATTCAAAGTGCATTATTTTCATTAAAAAATCGTGAAAAATACAGATTGTAGCCGAAATATATTGTTTGAAAAACAAGTAAATTTAAAATCCATTATGTTCATTAAAAAAAAGTAACAAATACAGATTGGGCCCGAAATGTATTGTTTTGAAGGGGCTTGAACACGTAATTTAAAATACATTCATTAAAAATCGTGTAAAATACAGATTTTGAAAATCGTGAAAAATACAGATTTTGAAAATCGTGAAAAATACAGATTGTAGCCGAAATATATTGTTTCAAAAACAAGTAAATATAAAATCCATTATTTTCATTTAAAAATCGTGAAAAATACAGATTGCAGCCGAAATATACTGTTTTGAGGAGGCTTGAACAAGTAATTCAAAACACATTATTTCTTCTAAAAATCGTGAAAAATACAGATTGTAGCCGAAATATATTGTTTCAAAAACAAGTAAAAATAAATCCATTATTTTCATTTATTTCACTAAAAAGCTTGAAAAATACAGATTGTGGCCGAAATATATTGTTTTGAAGGGGCTTGAACAAGTAAATCCAAAATCTACTATTTTCACTAAAAATAGTGAAAAATATAGTTTGTGGCCGAAACATATTGTTTTGAAGGGGCTTGAACAAGTAAATCCAAAATCCAAAATTTTCATTAAAATTCGTGAAAAATACAGATTGTGGCCGAAATATACTGTTTTGAGGAGGCTTGAACAAGGAAATTCAAACCACATTATTTCTTCTATAAATCGTGAAAAATACAGATTGTGGTCGAAATATATTGTTTTGAGGAGGCTTGAACAAGTAAATTCAAAACACATTATTTCTTCTAAAAATCGTGTAAAATACAGATTGTGGTCGATATATATTGTTTTGATGGGGCTTGAAAAAGAAAATCCAAAATCCATAACTTTCATTAAAAAAACGTGAAAAATACAGTATGGCCGAAATATATTCTTTAGAAGAGGCTTGAACAAGTAAATTCAAAATCCACTATTTTCACTAAAAATCGTGACAAATACAGATTGTGGCCGAAACATATTGTTTTGAAGGGGCTTGAACAAGTAAATCCAAAATCCATAATTTTCATTAAAAAAACGTGAAAAATACAGATTGTGGCCGAAATATATTGTTTTGAATGGGCTTGAACAAGTAAATTCAAAACACATTATTTCTTCTAAAAATCGTGAAAAATACAGATTGTGGCCGAAATATATTGTTTTGAAGGAGCTTGAACAAGTAAATCCAAAATCCATAATTTTCATTAACAAAACGTGAAAAATACAGAGCGTGGCCGAAATATATTGTTTTGAAGAGGCTTGAACAAGTAAATTCAAAATCCACTATTTTCACTAAAAATCGTGACAAATACAGAGTGTGGCCGAAATATATTGTTTTGAATGGGCTTGAAAAAGTATATTTAAAATACATTATTTTCATTAAATATCGTGAAAAATACAGATTATGGCCGAAATATACTGTTTTGAGGAGGCTTGAACAAGTAAATCCAAAATCCATAATTTTCATTAAGAAAACGTGAAAAATACAGATTATGGCCGAAATATATTGTTTGAAAAACAAGTAAATTTAAAATCCATTATGTTCATTAAAAAAATCGTAACAAATACAGATTGGGCCCGAAATGTATTTTTTGAAGGGGCTTGAACAAGTAAATTCAAAACACATTATTTCTTCTAAAAATCGTGAAAAATACAGATTGTAGCCGAAATATACTGTTTTGAGGTGGCTTTTACAAGTTAATTCAAAATCCATTATTTTCACTAAAAAGCTTGAAAAATACAGATTGTAACCGAAATATATTGTTTAGAGGAGGCTTGAACAAGTAAATTCAAAACACATTTTTGCTTCTAAAAATCGTGAAAAATACAGATTGTGGCCGCAAAATATTGTTTCAAAAACAAGTAAATATAAAATTCATTATTTTCATTAAAAAATCGTGAAAAATACAGATTGTAGCCGAAATATACTGTTTTGAAGAGGCTTGAACAAGTTAATTTAAAATCATGATTTTCACTAAAAAGCTTGAAAAATACAGATTGTAACCGAAATATATTGTTTTGAGGAGGCTTGAACAAGTTAATTCAAATCCATTATTTTCACTAAAAAGCTTGACAAATACTGATTGTAACCGAAATATATTGTTTTGAGGAGGCTTGAACAAGTAAATTCAAAACCCATATTTTCTTCTAAAAATCGTGAAAAATACAGATTTTGGTCGATATATATTGTTTTGATGGGGCTTGAAAAAGTAAATCCAAAATCCATAATTTTCATTAAAAAAACGTGAAAAATACAGTGTGTCCGAAATATATTCTTTAGAAGAGGCTTGAACAAGTAAATTCAAAATCCATAATTTTCATTAAGAAAACGTGAAAACTACAGATTGTGGCCGAAATATATTGTTTGAAAAACAAGTAAATTTAAAATCCATTATGTTCATTAAAAAATCGTAACAAATACAGATTGGGCCCGAAATGTATTTTTTGAAGGGGCTTGAACAAGTAAATTCAAAACACATTATTTCTTCTAAAAATCGTGAAAAATACAGATTGTAGCCGAAATATACTGTTTTGAGGTGGCTTTTACAAGTTAATTCAAAATCCATTATTTTCACTAAAAAGCTTGAAAAATACAGATTGTAACCGAAATATATTGTTTTGAGGAGGCTTGAACAAGTAAATTCAAAACACATTTTTTCTTCTAAAAATCGTGAAAAATACAGATTGTAGCCGAAATATACTGTTTTGAGGTGGCTTTTACAAGTTAATTCAAAATCCATTATTTTCACTAAAAAGCTTGAAAAATACAGATTGTAACCGAAATATATTGTTTTGAGGAGGCTTGAACAAGTAAATTCAAAACACATTTTTTCTTCTAAAAATCGTGAATAATACAGATTGTAGCCGAAATATACTGTTTTGAGGAGGCTTGAACAAGTAATTTCAAAATCCACTATTTTCACTAAAAATCGTGACAAATACAGATTGTGGCCGAAACATATTGTTTTGAAGGGGCTTGAACAAGTAAATCCAAAATCCATAATTTTCATTAAAAAAACGTGAAAAATACAGATTGTGGCCGAAATATATTGTTTTGAATGGGCTTGAACAAGTAAATTCAAAACACATTATTTCTTCTAAAAATCGTGTAAAATACAGATTGTGGTCGATATATATTGTTTTGATGGGGCTTGAAAAAGTAAATCCAAAATCCATAATTTTCATTAAAAAAACGTGAAAAATACAGTGTGTCCGAAATATATTCTTTAGAAGAGGCTTGAACAAGTAAATTCAAAATCCATAATTTTCATTAAAAAAACGTGAAAATACAGATTGTGGCCGAAATATATTGTTTTGAATGGGCTTGAACAAGTAAATTCAAAACACATTATTTCTTCTAAAAATCGTGAAAAATACAGATTGTGGCCGAAATATATTGTTTTGAATGGGATTGAACAAGTAAATCCAAAATCCATAATTTTCATTAAAAAAACGTGAAAAATACAGATTGTGGCCGAAATATATTGTTTTGAATGGGCTTGAACAAGTAAATTCAAAACACATTATTTCTTCTAAAAATCGTGTAAAATACAGATTTTGGTCGATATATATTGTTTTGATGGGGCTTGAAAAAGTAAATCCAAAATCCATAATTTTCATTAAAAAAACGTGAAAAATACAGATTGTGGCCGAAATATATTGTTTTGAATGGGCTTGAACAAGTAAATTCAAAACACATTATTTCTTCTAAAAATCGTGTAAAATACAGATTTTGGTCGATATATATTGTTTTGATGGGGCTTGAAAAAGTAAATCCAAAATCCATAATTTTCATTAAAAAAACGTGAAAAATACAGTGTGTCCGAAATATATTCTTTAGAAGAGGCTTGAACAAGTAAATTCAAAATCCACTATTTTCACTAAAAATCGTGACAAATACAGATTGTGGCCGAAACATATTGTTTTGAAGGGGCTTGAACAAGTAAATCCAAAATCCATAATTTTCATTAAAAAAACGTGAAAAATACAGATTGTGGCCGAAATATATTGTTTTGAATGGGCTTGAACAAGTAAATTCAAAACACATTATTTCTTCTAAAAATCGTGAAAAATACAGATTGTGGCCGAAATATATTGTTTTGAAGGAGCTTGAACAAGTAAATCCAAAATCCATAATTTTCATTAAAAAAACGTGAAAAATACAGAGCGTGGCCGAAATATATTGTTTTGAAGAGGCTTGAACAAGTAAATTCAAAATCCACTATTTTCACTAAAAATCGTGACAAATACAGAGTGTGGCCGAAATATAATGTTTTGAATGGGCTGGAAAAAGTATATTTAAAATACATTATTTTCATTAAATATCGTGAAAAATACAGATTATGGCCGAAATATACTGTTTTGAGGAGGCTTGAACAAGTAAATCCAAAATCCATAATTTTCATTAAGAAAACGTGAAAAATACAGATTGTGGCCGAAATATATTGTTTGAAAAACAAGTAAATTTAAAATCCATTATGTTCATTAAAAAATCGTAACAAATACAGATTGGGCCCGAAATGTATTTTTTGAAGGGGCTTGAACAAGTAAATTCAAAACACATTATTTCTTCTAAAAATCGTGAAAAATACAGATTGTAGCCGAAATATACTGTTTTGAGGTGGCTTTTACAAGTTAATTCAAAATCCATTATTTTCACTAAAAAGCTTGAAAAATACAGATTGTAACCGAAATATATTGTTTTGAGGAGGCTTGAACAAGTAAATTCAAAACACATTTTTTCTTCTAAAAATCGTGAAAAATACAGATTGTAGCCGAAATATACTGTTTTGAGGTGGCTTTTACAAGTTAATTCAAAATCCATTATTTTCACTAAAAAGCTTGAAAAATACAGATTGTAACCGAAATATATTGTTTTGAGGAGGCTTGAACAAGTAAATTCAAAACACATTTTTTCTTCTAAAAATCGTGAAAAATACAGATTGTAGCCGAAATATACTGTTTTGAGGAGGCTTGAACAAGTAATTTCAAAATCCACTATTTTCACTAAAAATCGTGACAAATACAGATTGTGGCCGAAACATATTGTTTTGAAGGGGCTTGAACAAGTAAATCCAAAATCCATAATTTTCATTAAAAAAACGTGAAAAATACAGATTGTGGCCGAAATATATTGTTTTGAATGGGCTTGAACAAGTAAATTCAAAACACATTATTTCTTCTAAAAATCGTGTAAAATACAGATTGTGGTCGATATATATTGTTTTGATGGGGCTTGAAAAAGTAAATCCAAAATCCATAATTTTCATTAAAAAAACGTGAAAAATACAGTGTGTCCGAAATATATTCTTTAGAAGAGGCTTGAACAAGTAAATTCAAAATCCATAATTTTCATTAAAAAAACGTGAAAAATACAGATTGTGGCCGAAATATATTGTTTTGAATGGGCTTGAACAAGTAAATTCAAAACACATTATTTCTTCTAAAAATCGTGAAAAATACAGATTGTGGCCGAAATATATTGTTTTGAATGGGCTTGAACAAGTAAATCCAAAATCCATAATTTTCATTAAAAAAACGTGAAAAATACAGATTGTGGCCAAAATATATTGTTTTGAATGGGCTTGAACAAGTAAATTCAAAACACATTATTTCTTCTAAAAATCGTGTAAAATACAGATTTTGGTCGATATATATTGTTTTGATGTGGCTTGAAAAAGTAAATCCAAAATCCATAATTTTCATTAAAAAAACGTGAAAAATACAGATTGTGGCCGAAATATATTGTTTTGAATGGGCTTGAACAAGTAAATTCAAAACACATTATTTCTTCTAAAAATCGTGTAAAATACAGATTTTGGTCGATATATATTGTTTTGATGGGGCTTGAAAAAGTAAATCCAAAATCCATAATTTTCATTAAAAAAACGTGAAAAATACAGTGTGTCCGAAATATATTCTTTAGAAGAGGCTTGAACAAGTAAATTCAAAATCCACTATTTTCACTAAAAATCGTGACAAATACAGATTGTGGCCGAAACATATTGATTTGAAGGGGCTTGAACAAGTAAATACAAAATCCATAATTTTCATTAAAAAAACGTGAAAAATACAGATTGTGGCCGAAATATATTGTTTTGAATGGGCTTGAACAAGTAAATTCAAAACACATTATTTCTTCTAAAAATCGTGAAAAATACAGATTGTGGCCGAAATATATTGTTTTGAAGGAGCTTGAACAAGTAAATCCAAAATCCATAATTTTCATTAAAAAAACGTGAAAAATACAGAGCGTGGCCGAAATATATTGTTTTGAAGAGGCTTGAACAAGTAAATTCAAAATCCACTATTTTCACTAAAAATCGTGACAAATACAGATTGTGGCCGAAATATATTGTTTTGAATGGGCTTGAAAAAGTATATTTAAAATACATTAATTTCATTAAATATCGTGAAAAATACAGATTATGGCCGAAATATACTGTTTTGAGGAGGCTTGAACAAGTAAATCCAAAATCCATAATTTTCATTAAGAAAACGTTAAAAATACAGATTGTGGCCGAAATATATTGTTTGAAAAACAAGTAAATTTAAAATCCATTATGTTCATTAAAAAATCGTAACAAATACAGATTGGGCCCGAAATGTATTTTTTGAAGGGGCTTGAACAAGTAAATTCAAAACACATTATTTCTTCTAAAAATCGTGAAAATTACAGATTGTAGCCGAAATATACTGTTTTGAGGTGGCTTTTACAAGCTAATTCAAAATCCATTATTTTCACTAAAAAGCTTGAAAAATACAGATTGTAACCGAAATATATTGTTTTGAGGAGGCTTGAACAAGTAAATTCAAAACACAATTTTTCTTCTAAAAATCGTGAAAAATACAGATTGTAGCCGAAATATACTGTTTTGAGGAGGCTTGAACAAGTTAATTCAAATCCATTATTTTCACTAAAAAGCTTGAAAAATACTGATTGTAACCGAAATATATTGTTTAGAGGAGGCTTGAACAAGTAAATTCAAAACACATTTTTGCTTCTAAAAATCGTGAAAAATACAGATTGTGGCCGCAAAATATTGTTTCAAAAACAAGTAAATATAAAATTCATTATTTTCATTAAAAAATCGTGAAAAATACAGATTGTAGCCGAAATATACTGTTTTGAAGAGGCTTGAACAAGTTAATTTAAAATCATGATTTTCACTAAAAAGCTTGAAAAATACAGATTGTAACCGAAATATATTGTTTTGAGGAGGCTTGAACAAGTAAATTCAAAACCCATATTTTCTTCTAAAAATCGTGAAAAATACAGATTGTGGTCGATATATATTGTTTTGATGGGGCTTGAAAAAGTAAATCCAAAATCCATAATTTTCATTAAAAAAACGTGAAAAATACAGTGTGTCCGAAATATATTCTTTAGAAGAGGCTTGAACAAGTAAATTCAAAATCCATAATTTTCATTAAGAAAACGTGAAAACTACAGATTGTGGCCGAAATATATTGTTTCAAAAACAAGTAAATATAAAATCCATTATTTTCATTTAAAAATCGTGAAAAATACAGATTGCAGCCGAAATATACTGTTTTGAGGAGGCTTGAACACGTAATTCAAAACACATTATTTCTTCTAAAAATCGTGAAAAATACAGATTGTAGCCGAAATATATTGTTTCAAAAACAAGTAAAAATAAATCCATTATTTTCATTTATTTCACTAAAAAGCTTGAAAAATACAGATTGTGGCCGAAATATATTGTTTTGAAGGGGCTTGAACAAGTAAATCCAAAATCTACTATTTTCACTAAAAATAGTGAAAAATATAGTTTGTGGCCGAAACATATTGTTTTGAAGGGGCTTGAACAAGTAAATCCAAAATCCAAAATTTTCATTAAAATTCGTGAAAAATACAGATTGTGGCCGAAATATACTGTTTTGAGGAGGCTTGAACAAGGAAATTCAAACCACATTATTTCTTCTATAAATCGTGAAAAATACAGATTGTGGTCGAAATATATTGTTTTGAGGAGGCTTGAACAAGTAAATTCAAAACACATTATTTCTTCTAAAAATCGTGTAAAATACAGATTGTGGTCGATATATATTGTTTTGATGGGGCTTGAAAAAGTAAATCCAAAATCCATAACTTTCATTAAAAAAACGTGAAAAATACAGTATGGCCGAAATATATTCTTTAGAAGAGGCTTGAACAAGTAAATTCAAAATCCACTATTTTCACTAAAAATCGTGACAAATACAGATTGTGGCCGCAACATATTGTTTTGAAGGGGCTTGAACAAGTAAATCCAAAATCCATAATTTTCATTAAAAAAACGTGAAAAATACAGATTGTGGCCGAAATATATTGTTTTGAATGGGCTTGAACAAGTAAATTCAAAACACATTATTTCTTCTAAAAATCGTGAAAAATACAGATTGTGGCCGAAATATATTGTTTTGAAGGAGCTTGAACAAGTAAATCCAAAATCCATAATTTTCATTAAAAAAACGTGAAAAATACAGAGCGTGGCCGAAATATATTGTTTTGAAGAGGCTTGAACAAGTAAATTCAAAATCCACTATTTTCACTAAAAATCGTGACAAATACAGAGTGTGGCCGAAATATATTGTTTTGAATGGGCTTGAAAAAGTATATTTAAAATACATTATTTTCATTAAATATCGTGAAAAATACAGATTATGGCCGAAATATACTGTTTTGAGCAGACTTGAACAAGTAAATCCAAAATCCATAATTTTCATTAAGAAAACGTGAAAAATACAGATTATGGCCGAAATATATTGTTTGAAAAACAAGTAAATTTAAAATCCATTATGTTCATTAAAAAAATCGTAACAAATACAGATTGGGCCCGAAATGTATTTTTTGAAGGGGCTTGAACAAGTAAATTCAAAACACATTATTTCTTCTAAAAATCGTGAAAAATACAGATTGTAGCCGAAATATACTGTTTTGAGGTGGCTTTTACAAGTTAATTCAAAATCCATTATTTTCACTAAAAAGCTTGAAAAATACAGATTGTAACCGAAATATATTGTTTAGAGGAGGCTTGAACAAGTAAATTCAAAACACATTTTTGCTTCTAAAAATCGTGAAAAATACAGATTGTGGCCGCAAAATATTGTTTCAAAAACAAGTAAATATAAAATTCATTATTTTCATTAAAAAATCGTGAAAAATACAGATTGTAGCCGAAATATACTGTTTTGAAGAGGCTTGAACAAGTTAATTTAAAATCATGATTTTCACTAAAAAGCTTGAAAAATACAGATTGTAACCGAAATATATTGTTTTGAGGAGGCTTGAACAAGTAAATTCAAAACACATTTTTTCTTCTAAAAATCGTGAAAAATACAGATTGTAGCCGAAATATACTGTTTTGAGGAGGCTTGAACAAGTTAATTCAAATCCATTATTTTCACTAAAAAGCTTGACAAATACTGATTGTAACCGAAATATATTGTTTTGAGGAGGCTTGAACAAGTAAATTCAAAACCCATATTTTCTTCTAAAAATCGTGAAAAATACAGATTGTGGTCGATATATATTGTTTTGATGGGGCTTGAAAAAGTAAATCCAAAATCCATAATTTTCATTAAAAAAACGTGAAAAATACAGTGTGTCCGAAATATATTCTTTAGAAGAGGCTTGAACAAGTAAATTCAAAATCCATAATTTTCATTAAGAAAACGTGAAAACTACAGATTGTGGCCGAAATATATTGTTTGAAAAACAAGTAAATTTAAAATCCATTATGTTCATTAAAAAATCGTAACAAATACAGATTGGGCCCGAAATGTATTTTTTGAAGGGGCTTGAACAAGTAAATTCAAAACACATTATTTCTTCTAAAAATCGTGAAAAATACAGATTGTAGCCGAAATATACTGTTTTGAGGTGGCTTTTACAAGTTAATTCAAAATCCATTATTTTCACTAAAAAGCTTGAAAAATACAGATTGTAACCGAAATATATTGTTTTGAGGAGGCTTGAACAAGTAAATTCAAAACACATTTTTTCTTCTAAAAATCGTGAAAAATACAGATTGTAGCCGAAATATACTGTTTTGAGGTGGCTTTTACAAGTTAATTCAAAATCCATTATTTTCACTAAAAAGCTTGAAAAATACAGATTGTAACCGAAATATATTGTTTTGAGGAGGCTTGAACAAGTAAATTCAAAACACATTTTTTCTTCTAAAAATCGTGAAAAATACAGATTGTAGCCGAAATATACTGTTTTGAGGAGGCTTGAACAAGTAATTTCAAAATCCACTATTTTCACTAAAAATCGTGACAAATACAGATTGTGGCCGAAACATATTGTTTTGAAGGGGCTTGAACAAGTAAATCCAAAATCCATAATTTTCATTAAAAAAACGTGAAAAATACAGATTGTGGCCGAAATATATTGTTTTGAATGGGCTTGAACAAGTAAATTCAAAACACATTATTTCTTCTAAAAATCGTGTAAAATACAGATTGTGGTCGATATATATTGTTTTGATGGGGCTTGAAAAAGTAAATCCAAAATCCATAATTTTCATTAAAAAAACGTGAAAAATACAGTGTGTCCGAAATATATTCTTTAGAAGAGGCTTGAACAAGTAAATTCAAAATCCATAATTTTCATTAAAAAAACGTGAAAAATACAGATTGTGGCCGAAATATATTGTTTTGAATGGGCTTGAACAAGTAAATTCAAAACACATTATTTCTTCTAAAAATCGTGAAAAATACAGATTGTGGCCGAAATATATTGTTTTGAATGGGATTGAACAAGTAAATCCAAAATCCATAATTTTCATTAAAAAAACGTGAAAAATACAGATTGTGGCCGAAATATATTGTTTTGAATGGGCTTGAACAAGTAAATTCAAAACACATTATTTCTTCTAAAAATCGTGTAAAATACAGATTTTGGTCGATATATATTGTTTTGATGGGGCTTGAAAAAGTAAATCCAAAATCCATAATTTTCATTAAAAAAACGTGAAAAATACAGATTGTGGCCGAAATATATTGTTTTGAATGGGCTTGAACAAGTAAATTCAAAACACATTATTTCTTCTAAAAATCGTGTAAAATACAGATTTTGGTCGATATATATTGTTTTGATGGGGCTTGAAAAAGTAAATCCAAAATCCATAATTTTCATTAAAAAAACGTGAAAAATACAGTGTGTCCGAAATATATTCTTTAGTAGAGGCTTGAACAAGTAAATTCAAAATCCACTATTTTCACTAAAAATCGTGACAAATACAGATTGTGGCCGCAACATATTGTTTTGAAGGGGCTTGAACAAGTAAATCCAAAATCCATAATTTTCATTAAAAAAACGTGAAAAATACAGATTGTGGCCGAAATATATTGTTTTGAATGGGCTTGAACAAGTAAATTCAAAACACATTATTTCTTCTAAAAATCGTGAAAAATACAGATTGTGGCCGAAATATATTGTTTTGAAGGAGCTTGAACAAGTAAATCCAAAATCCATAATTTTCATTAAAAAAACGTGAAAAATACAGAGCGTGGCCGAAATATATTGTTTTGAAGAGGCTTGAACAAGTAAATTCAAAATCCACTATTTTCACTAAAAATCCTGACAAATACAGAGTGTGGCCGAAATATATTGTTTTGAATGTGCTGGAAAAAGTATATTTAAAATACATTATTTTCATTAAATATCGTGAAAAATACAGATTATGGCCGAAATATACTGTTTTGAGGAGGCTTGAACAAGTAAATCCAAAATCCATAATTTTCATTAAGAAAACGTGAAAAATACAGATTGTGGCCGAAATATATTGTTTGAAAAACAAGTAAATTTAAAATCCATTATGTTCATTAAAAAATCGTAACAAATACAGATTGGGCCCGAAATGTATTTTTTGAAGGGGCTTGAACAAGTAAATTCAAAACACATTATTTCTTCTAAAAATCGTGAAAAATACAGATTGTAGCCGAAATATACTGTTTTGAGGTGGCTTTTACAAGTTAATTCAAAATCCATTATTTTCACTAAAAAGCTTGAAAAATACAGATTGTAACCGAAATATATTGTTTTGAGGAGGCTTGAACAAGTAAATTCAAAACACTTTTGTTCTTCTAAAAATCGTGAAAAATACAGATTGTAGCCGAAATATACTGTTTTGAGGAGGCTTGAACAAGTTAATTCAAATCCATTATTTTCACTAAAAAGCTTGAAAAATACTGATTGTAACCGAAATATATTGTTTAGAGGAGGCTTGAACAAGTAAATTCAAAACACATTTTTGCTTCTAAAAATCGTGAAAAATACAGATTGTGGCCGCAAAATATTGTTTCAAAAACAAGTAAATATAAAATTCATTATTTTCATTAAAAAATCGTGAAAAATACAGATTGTAGCCGAAATATACTGTTTTGAAGAGGCTTGAACAAGTAAATTCAAAACCCATATTTTCTTCTAAAAATCGTGAAAAATACAGATTGTGGTCGATATATATTGTTTTGATGGGGCTTGAAAAAGTAAATCCAAAATCCATAATTTTCATTAAAAAAACGTGAAAAATACAGTGTGTCCGAAATATATTCTTTAGAAGAGGCTTGAACAAGTAAATTCAAAATCCATAATTTTCATTAAGAAAACGTGAAAAATACAGATTGTGGCCGAAATATATTGTTTGAAAAACAAGTAAATTTAAAATCCATTATGTTCATTAAAAAATCGTAACAAATACAGATTGGGCCCGAAATGTATTTTTTGAAGGGGCTTGAACAAGTAAATTCAAAACACATTATTTCTTCTAAAAATCGTGAAAAATACAGATTGTAGCCGAAATATACTGTTTTGAGGTGGCTTTTACAAGTTAATTCAAAATCCATTATTTTCACTAAAAAGCTTGAAAAATACAGATTGTAACCGAAATATATTGTTTTGAGGAGGCTTGAACAAGTAAATTCAAAACACATTTTTTCTTCTAAAAATCGTGAAAAATACAGATTGTAGCCGAAATATACTGTTTTGAGGTGGCTTTTACAAGTTAATTCAAAATCCATTATTTTCACTAAAAAGCTTGAAAAATACAGATTGTAACCGAAATATATTGTTTTGAGGAGGCTTGAACAAGTAAATTCAAAACACATTTTTTCTTCTAAAAATCGTGAAAAATACAGATTGTAGCCGAAATATACTGTTTTGAGGAGGCTTGAACAAGTAATTTCAAAATCCACTATTTTCACTAAAAATCGTGACAAATACAGATTGTGGCCGAAACATATTGTTTTGAAGGGGCTTGAACAAGTAAATCCAAAATCCATAATTTTCATTAAAAAAACGTGAAAAATACAGATTGTGGCCGAAATATATTGTTTTGAATGGGCTTGAACAAGTAAATTCAAAACACATTATTTCTTCTAAAAATCGTGTAAAATACAGATTGTGGTCGATATATATTGTTTTGATGGGGCTTGAAAAAGTAAATCCAAAATCCATAATTTTCATTAAAAAAACGTGAAAAATACAGTGTGTCCGAAATATATTCTTTAGAAGAGGCTTGAACAAGTAAATTCAAAATCCATAATTTTCATTAAAAAAACGTGAAAAATACAGATTGTGGCCGAAATATATTGTTTTGAATGGGCTTGAACAAGTAAATTCAAAACACATTATTTCTTATAAAAATCGTGAAAAATACAGATTGTGGCCGAAATATATTGTTTTGAATGGGCTTGAACAAGTAAATCCAAAATCCATAATTTTCATTAAAAAAACGTGAAAAATACAGATTGTGGCCAAAATATATTGTTTTGAATGGGCTTGAACAAGTAAATTCAAAACACATTATTTCTTCTAAAAATCGTGTAAAATACAGAATTTGGTCGATATATATTGTTTTGATGTGGCTTGAAAAAGTAAATCCAAAATCCATAATTTTCATTAAAAAACGTGAAAAATACAGATTGTGGCCGAAATATATTGTTTTGAATGGGCTTGAACAAGTAAATTCAAAACACATTATTTCTTCTAAAAATCGTGTAAAATACAGATTTTGGTCGATATATATTGTTTTGATGGGGCTTGAAAAAGTAAATCCAAAATCTATAATTTTCATTAAAAAAACGTGAAAAATACAGTGTGTCCGAAATATATTCTTTAGAAGAGGCTTGAACATGTAAATTCAAAATCCACTATTTTCACTAAAAATCGTGACAAATACAGATTGTGGCCGAAACATATTGATTTGAAGGGGCTTGAACAAGTAAATACAAAATCCATAATTTTCATTAAAAAAACGTGAAAAATACAGATTGTGGCCGAAATATATTGTTTTGAATGGGCTTGAACAAGTAAATTCAAAACACATTATTTCTTCTAAAAATCGTGAAAAATACAGATTGTGGCCGAAATATATTGTTTTGAAGGAGCTTGAACAAGTAAATCCAAAATCCATAACTTTCATTAAAAAAACGTGAAAAATACAGAGCGTGGCCGAAATATATTGTTTTGAAGAGGCTTGAACAAGTAAATTCAAAATCCACTATTTTCACTAAAAATCGTGACAAATACAGATTGTGGCCGAAATATATTGTTTTGAATGGGCTTGAAAAAGTATATTTAAAATACATTAATTTCATTAAATATCGTGAAAAATACAGATTATGGCCGAAATATACTGTTTTGAGGAGGCTTGAACAAGTAAATCCAAAATCCATAATTTTCATTAAGAAAACGTTAAAAATACAGATTGTGGCCGAAATATATTGTTTGAAAAACAAGTAAATTTAAAATCCATTATGTTCATTAAAAAATCGTAACAAATACAGATTGGGCCCGAAATGTATTTTTTGAAGGGGCTTGAACAAGTAAATTCAAAACACATTATTTCTTCTAAAAATCGTGAAAATTACAGATTGTAGCCGAAATATACTGTTTTGAGGTGGCTTTTACAAGCTAATTCAAAATCCATTATTTTCACTAAAAAGCTTGAAAAATACAGATTGTAACCGAAATATATTGTTTTGAGGAGGCTTGAACAAGTAAATTCAAAACACATTTTTTCTTCTAAAAATCGTGAAAAATACAGATTGTAGCCGAAATATACTGTTTTGAGGTGGCTTTTACAAGCTAATTCAAAATCCATTATTTTCACTAAAAAGCTTGAAAAATACAGATTGTAACCGAAATATATTGTTTTGAGGAGGCTTGAACAAGTAAATTCAAAACACATTTTTTCTTCTAAAAATCGTGAAAAATACAGATTGTAGCCGAAATATACTGTTTTGAAGAGGCTTGAACAAGTTAATTTAAAATCATGATTTTCACTAAAAAGCTTGAAAAATACAGATTGTAACCGAAATATATTGTTTTGAGGAGGCTTGAACAAGTAAATTCAAAACCCATATTTTCTTCTAAAAATCGTGAAAAATACAGATTGTGGTCGATATATATTGTTTTGATGGGGCTTGAAAAAGTAAATCCAAAATCCATAATTTTCATTAAAAAAACGTGAAAAATACAGTGTGTCCGAAATATATTCTTTAGAAGAGGCTTGAACAAGTAAATTCAAAATCCATAATTTTCATTAAGAAAACGTGAAAACTACAGATTGTGGCCGAAATATATTGTTTGAAAAACAAGTAAATTTAAAATCCATTATGTTCATTAAAAAATCGTAACAAATACAGATTGGGCCCGAAATGTATTTTTTGAAGGGGCTTGAACAAGTAAATTCAAAACACATTATTTCTTCTAAAAATCGTGAAAAATACAGATTGTAGCCGAAATATACTGTTTTGAGGTGGCTTGAACAAGTAAATCCAAAATCCATAATTTTCATTAAAAATGGTGAAAAATACAGATTGTGGCCGAAATATATTGTTTGAAAAACAAGTAAATTTAAAATCCATTATGTTCATAAAAAAATCGTAACAAATACAGATTAGGCCCGAAATGTATTGTTTTGATGGGGCTTGAACAAGTAATTTAAAATACAGTATTTTCATTAAAAATCGTGTAAAATACAGATTTTGAAAATCGTGAAAAATACAGATTTTGAAAATCGTGAAAAATACAGATTGTAGCCGAAATATATTGTTTCAAAAACAAGTAAATATAAAATCCATTATTTTCATTTAAAAATCGTGAAAAATACAGATTGTAGCCGAAATATACTGTTTTGAGGTGGCTTTTACAAGTTAATTCAAAATCCATTATTTTCACTAAAAAGCTTGAAAAATACAGATTGTAACCGAAATATATTGTTTTGAGGAGGCTTGAACAAGTAAATTCAAAACTCATTTTTTCTTCTAAAAATCGTGAAAAATACAGATTGTAGCCGAAATATACTGTTTTGAGGAGGCTTGAACAAGTAATTTCAAAATCCACTATTTTCACTAAAAATCGTGACAAATACAGATTGTGGCCGAAACATATTGTTTTGAAGGGGCTTGAACAAGTAAATCCAAAATCCATAATTTTCATTAAAAAAACGTGAAAAATACAGATTGTGGCCGAAATATATTGTTTTGAATGGGCTTGAACAAGTAAATTCAAAACACATTATTTCTTCTAAAAATCGTGTAAAATACAGATTGTGGTCGATATATATTGTTTTGATGGGGCTTGAAAAAGTAAATTCAAAATCCATAATTTTCATTAAAAAAACGTGAAAAATACAGTGTGTCCGAAATATATTCTTTAGAAGAGGCTTGAACAAGTAAATTCAAAATCCACTATTTTCACTAAAAATCGTGACAAATACAGATTGTGGCCGAAACATATTGTTTTGAAGGGGCTTGAACAATCCATAATTTTCATTAAAAAAACGTGAAAAATACAGATTGTGGCCGAAATATATTGTTTTGAATGGGCTTGAACAAGTAAATTCAAAACACATTATTTCTACTAAAAATCGTGAAAAATACAGATTGTGGCCGAAATATATTGTTTTGTAGGAGCTTGAACAAGTAAATCCAAAATCCATAATTTTCATTAAAAAAAAGTGAAAAATACAGAGTGTGGCCGAAATATATTGTTTTGAAGAGGCTTGAACAAGTAAATTCAAAATCCACTATTTTCACTAAAACTCGTGACAAATACAGAGTGTGGCCGAAATATATTGTTTTGAATGGGCTTGAAAAAGTATATTTAAAATACATTATTTTCATTAAATATCGTGAAAAATACAGATTATGGCCGAAATATACTGTTTTGAGGAGGCTTGAACAAGTAAATCCAAAATCCATAATTTTCATTAAGAAAACGTTAAAAATACAGATTGTGGCCGAAATATATTGTTTGAAAAACAAGTAAATTTAAAATCCATTATGTTCATTAAAAAAAAGTAACAAATACAGATTGGGCCCGAAGTGTATTGCTTTGAAGGGGCTTGAACAAGTAATTTAAAATACATTATTTTCATTAAAAATCGTGTAAAAACAGATCTTGAAAATCGTGAAAAATACAGATTGTAGCCGAAATATATTTTTTTGAAGGGGCTTGGACAAGTAAATTCAAAATCCACTATTTTCACTAAAAATCGTGACAAATACAGTTCGTGGCCGAAACGTATTTTTTTGAAGGGGCTTGAACAAGTAAATTCAAAATCCACTATTTTCACTAAAAATCGTGAAAAATACAGTTTGTGGCCGAAGCATATTGTTTTGAAGGGGCTTGAACAAGTAAATCCAAAATCCATAACATAATTTTCATTAAAAAAATGTGAAAAATACAGATTGTGGCCGAAACATATTGTTTTGAAGGTGCTTGAACAAGTAAATCCAAAATCCATAATTTTCATTAAAAATGGTGAAAAATACAGATTGTGGCCGAAATATATTGTTTGAAAAACAAGTAAATTTAAAATCCATTATGTTCATAAAAAAATCGTAACAAATACAGATTAGGCCCGAAATGTATTGTTTTGATGGGGCTTGAACAAGTAATTTAAAATACAGTATTTTCATTAAAAATCGTGCAAAATACAGATTGTGGCCGAAATATATTGTTTTGAAGAGGCTTGAACAAGTAAATTTAAAGTGCATTATTTTCATTAAAAAATCGTGAAAAATACAGATTGTGGCCGAAATATATTGTTTGAAAAACAAGTAAATTTAAAATCCATTATGTTCATAAAAAAATCGTAACAAATACAGATTAGGCCCGAAATGTATTGTTTTGATGGGGCTTGAACAAGTAATTTAAAATACAGTATTTTCATTAAAAATCGTGTAAAATACAGATTTTGAAAATCGTGAAAAATACAGATTTTGAAAATCGTGAAAAATACAGATTTTGAAAATCGTGAAAAATACAGATTGTAGCCGAAATATATTGTTTCAAAAACAAGTAAATATAAAATCCATTATTTTCATTTAAAAATCGTGAAAAATACAGATTGCAGCCGAAATATACTGTTTTGGGGAGGCTTGAACAAGTAATTCAAAACACATTATTTCTTCTAAAAATCGTGAAAAATACAGATTGTAGCCGAAATATATTGTTTCAAAAACAAGTAAAAATAAATCCATTATTTTCATTTATTTCACTAAAAAGCTTGAAAAATACAGATTGTGGCCGAAATATATTGTTTTGAAGGGGCTTGAACAAGTAAATCCAAAATCTACTATTTTCACTAAAAATAGTGAAAAATATAGTTTGTGGCCGAAACATATTGTTTTGAAGGGGCTTGAACAAGTATATCCAAAATCCAAAATTTTCATTAAAATTCGTGAAAAATACAGATTGTGGCTGAAATATACTGTTTTGAGGAGGCTTGAACTAGGAAATTCAAACCACATTATTTCTTCTATAAATCGTGAAAAATACAGATTGTGGTCGAAATATATTGTTTTGAGGAGGCTTGAACAAGTAAATTCAAAACACATTATTTCTTCTAAAAATCGTGTAAAATACAGATTGTGGTCGATATATATTGTTTTGATGGGGCTTGAAAAAGTAAATCCAAAATCCATAATTTTCATTAAAAAAACGTGAAAAATACAGATTGTGGCCGAAATATATCGTTTTGAATGGGCTTGAACAAGTAAATTCAAAACACATTATTTCTTCTAAAAATCGTGAAAAATACAGATTGTGGTCGAAATATATTGTTTTGAGGAGGCTTGAACAAGTAAATTCAAAACACATTATTTCTTCTAAAAATCGTGTAAAATACAGATTGTGGTCGATATATATTGTTTTGATGGGGCTTGAAAAAGTAAATCCAAAATCCATAATTTTCATTAAAAAAACGTGAAAAATACAGTGCGGCCGAAATATATTTATTAGAAGAGGCTTGAACAAGTAAATTCAAAATCCACTATTTTCACTAAAAATCGTGACAAATACAGATTGTGGCCGAAACATATTGTTTTGAAGGGGCTTGAACAAGCAAATCCAAAATCCATAATTTTCATTAAAAAAACGTGAAAAATACAGAGTGTGGCCGAAATATATTGTTTTGAAGAGGCTTGAACAAGTAAATTCAAAATCCACTATTTTCACTAAAAATCGTGACAAATACAGAGTGTTGCCGAAATATATTGTTTTGAATGGGCTTGAAAAAGTATATTTAAGATACATTATTTCCATTAAATATCGTGAAAAATACAGATTATGGCCGAAATATACTGTTTTGAGGAGGCTTGAACAAGTAAATCCAAAATCCATAATTTTCATTAAGAAAACGTGAAAAATACAGATTGTGGCCGAAATATATTGTTTGAAAAACAAGTAAATTTAAAATCCATTATGTTCATTAAAAAATCGTAACAAATACAGATTGGGCCCGAAATGTATTTTTTGAAGGGGCTTGAACAAGTAAATTCAAAACACATTATTTCTTCTAAAAATCGTGAAAAATACAGATTGTAGCCGAAATATACTGTTTTGAGGTGGCTTTTACAAGTTAATTCAAAATCCATTATTTTCACTAAAAAGCTTGAAAAATACAGATTGTAACCGAAATATATTGTTTTGAGGAGGCTTGAACAAGTAAATTCAAAACACATTTTTTCTTCTAAAAATCGTGAAAAATACAGATTGTAGCCGAAATATACTGTTTTGAGGAGGCTTGAACAAGTTAATTCAAATCCATTATTTTCACTAAAAAGCTTGAAAAATACTGATTGTAACCGAAATATATTGTTTTGAGGAGGCTTGAACAAGTAAATTCAAAACACATTTTTGCTTCTAAAAATCGTGAAAAATACAGATTGTGGCCGCAAAATATTGTTTCAAAAACAAGTAAATATAAAATTCATTATTTTCATTAAAAAATCGTGAAAAATACAGATTGTAGCCGAAATATACTGTTTTGAAGAGGCTTGAACAAGTTAATTTAAAATCATGATTTTCACTAAAAAGCTTGAAAAATACAGATTGTAACCGAAATATATTGTTTTGAGGAGGCTTGAACAAGTAAATTCAAAACCCATATTTTCTTCTAAAAATCGTGAAAAATACAGATTGTGGTCGATATATATTGTTTTGATGGGGCTTGAAAAAGTAAATCCAAAATCCATAATTTTCATTAAAAAAACGTGAAAAATACAGTGTGGCCGAAATATATTCTTTAGAAGAAGCTTGAACAAGTAAATTCAAAATCCACTATTTTCACTAAAAATCGTGACAAATACAGATTGTGGCCGAAACATATTGTTTTGAAGGGGCTTGAACAAGTAAATACAAAATCCATAATTTTCATTAAAAAAACGTGAAAAATACAGATTGTGGCCGAAATATATTGTTTTGAATGGGCTTGAACAAGTAAATTCAAAACACATTATTTCTTCTAAAAATCGTGTAAAAAACAGATTGTGGTCGATATATATTGTTTTGATGGGGCTTGAAAAAGTAAATCCAAATTCCATAATTTTCATTAAAAAAACGTGAAAAATACAGTGTGTCCGAAATATATTCTTTAGAAGAGGCTTGAACAAGTAAATTCAAAATCCACTATTTTCACTAAAAATCGTGACAAATACAGATTGTGGCCGAAACATATTGTTTTGAAGGAGGCTTGAACAAGTAAATACAAAATCCATAATTTTCATTAAAAAAACGTGAAAAATACAGATTGTGGCCGAAATATATTGTTTTGAATGGGCTTGTACAAGTAAATTCAAAACACATTATTTCTTCTAAAAATCGTGAAAAATACAGATTGTGGCCGAAATATATTGTTTTGAAGGAGCTTGAACAAGTAAATCCAAAATCCATAATTTTCATTAAAAAAAAGTGAAAAATACAGAGTGTGGCCGAAATATATTGTTTTGAAGAGGCTTGAACAAGTAAATTCAAAATCCACTATTTTCACTAAAACTCGTGACAAATACAGAGTGTGGCCGAAATATATTGTTTTGAATGGGCTTGAAAAAGTATATTTAAAATACATTATTTTCATTAAATATCATGAAAAATACAGATTATGGCCGAAATATACTGTTTTGAGGAGGCTTGAACAAGTAAATCCAAAATCCATAATTTTCATTAAGAAAACGTTAAAAATACAGATTGTGGCCGAAATATATTGTTTGAAAAACAAGTAAATTTAAAATCCATTATGTTCATTAAAAAATCGTAACAAATACAGATTGGGCCCGAAATGTATTTTTTTAAGGGGCTTGAACAAGTAAATTCAAAATCCACTATTTTCACTAAAAATCGTGAAAAATACAGTTTGTGGCCGAAACATATTGTTTTGAAGGGGCTTGAACAAGTAAATCCAAAATCCATAACATAATTTTCATTAAAAAAACGTGCAAAATATAGATTGTGGCCGAAATATATTATTTTGAAGGGGCGTGAACAAGTAAATTCAAAGTGCATTATTTTCATTAAAAAATTGTGAAAAATACAGATTGTAGCCGAAATATATTGTTTGAAAAACAAGTAAATTTAAAATCCATTATGTTCATTAAAAAAAGTAACAAATACAGATTGGGCCCGAAATGTATTGCTTTGAAGGGGCTTGAACAAGTAATTTAAAATACATTATTTTCATTAAAAATCGTGTAAAAACAGATTTTGAAAATCGTGAAAAATACAGATTGTAGCCGAAATATATTTTTTTGAAGGGGCTTGGACAAGTAAATTCAAAATCCACTATTTTCACTAAAAATCTTGACAAATACAGTTCGTGGCAGAAACGTATTTTTTTGAAGGGGCTTGAACAAGTAAATTCAAAATTCACTATTTTCACTAAAAATCGTGAAAAATACAGTTTGTCCGAAATATATTCTTTAGAAGGGGCTTGAACAAGTAAATCCAAAATCCATAACATAATTTTCATTAAAAAAATGTGAAAAATACAGATTGTGGCCGAAACATATTGTTTTGAAGGGGCTTGAACAAGTAAATCCAAAATCCATAATTGTCATTAAAAATGGTGAAAAATACAGATTGTGGCCGAAATATATTGTTTGAAAAACAAGTAAATTTAAAATCCATTATGTTCATAAAAAAATCGTAACAAATACAGATTAGGCCCGAAATGTATTGTTTTGATGGGGCTTGAACAAGTAATTTAAAATACAGTATTTTCATTAAAAATCGTGCAAAATACAGATTGTGGCCGAAATATATTGTTTTGAAGAGGCTTGAACAAGTAAATTCAAAGTGCATTATTTTCATTAAAAAATCGTGAAAAATACAGATTGTAGCCGAAATATATTGTTTGAAAAACAAGTAAATTTAAAATCCATTATGTTCATTAAAAAAAAGTAACAAATACAGATTGGGCCCGAAATGTATTGTTTTGAAGGGGCTTGAACAAGTAATTTAAAATACATTATTTTCATTAAAAATCGTGTAATATACAGATTTTGAAAATCGTGAAAAATACAGATTGTAGCCGAAATATATTTTTTTGAAGGGGCTTGGACAAGTAAATTCAAAATCCACTATTTTCACTAAAAATCTTGACAAATACAGTTCGTGGCAGAAACGTATTTTTTTGAAGGGGCTTGAACAAGTAAATTCAAAATTCACTATTTTCACTAAAAATCGTGAAAAATACAGTTTGTCCGAAATATATTCTTTAGAAGGGGCTTGAACAAGTAAATCCAAAATCCATAACATAATTTTCATTAAAAAAATGTGAAAAATACAGATTGTGGCCGAAACATATTGTTTTGAAGGGGCTTGAACAAGTAAATCCAAAATCCATAATTGTCATTAAAAATGGTGAAAAATACAGATTGTGGCCGAAATATATTGTTTGAAAAACAAGTAAATTTAAAATCCATTATGTTCATAAAAAAATCGTAACAAATACAGATTAGGCCCGAAATGTATTGTTTTGATGGGGCTTGAACAAGTAATTTAAAATACAGTATTTTCATTAAAAATCGTGCAAAATACAGATTGTGGCCGAAATATATTGTTTGAAAAACAAGTAAATTTAAAATCCATTATGTTCATTAAAAAAAAGTAACAAATACAGATTGGGCCCGAAATGTATTGCTTTGAAGGGGCTTGAACAAGTAATTTAAAATACATTATTTTCATTAAAAATCGTGTAAAAACAGATTTTGAAAATCGTGAAAAATACAGATTGTAGCCGAAATATATTTTTTTGAAGGGGCTTGGACAAGTAAATTCAAAATCCACTATTTTCACTAAAAATCTTGACAAATACAGTTCGTGGCAGAAACGTATTTTTTTGAAGGGGCTTGAACAAGTAAATTCAAAATTCACTATTTTCACTAAAAATCGTGAAAAATACAGTTTGTCCGAAATATATTCTTTAGAAGGGGCTTGAACAAGTAAATCCAAAATCCATAACATAATTTTCATTAAAAAAATGTGAAAAATACAGATTGTGGCCGAAACATATTGTTTTGAAGGGGCTTGAACAAGTAAATCCAAAATCCATAATTGTCATTAAAAATGGTGAAAAATACAGATTGTGGCCGAAATATATTGTTTGAAAAACAAGTAAATTTAAAATCCATTATGTTCATAAAAAAATCGTAACAAATACAGATTAGGCCCGAAATGTATTGTTTTGATGGGGCTTGAACAAGTAATTTAAAATACAGTATTTTCATTAAAAATCGTGCAAAATACAGATTGTGGCCGAAATATATTGTTTTGAAGAGGCTTGAACAAGTAAATTCAAAGTGCATTATTTTCATTAAAAAATCGTGAAAAATACAGATTGTAGCCGAAATATATTGTTTGAAAAACAAGTAAATTTAAAATCCATTATGTTCATTAAAAAAAAGTAACAAATACAGATTGGGCCCGAAATGTATTGTTTTGAAGGGGCTTGAACAAGTAAATCCAAAATCCATAACATAATTTTCATTAAAAAAACGTGCAAAATATAGATTGTGGCCGAAATATATTATTTTGAAGGGGCGTGAACAAGTAAATTCAAAGTGCATTATTTTCATTAAAAAATTGTGAAAAATACAGATTGTAGCCGAAATATATTGTTTGAAAAACAAGTAAATTTAAAATCCATTATGTTCATTAAAAAAAAGTAACAAATACAGATTGGGCCCGAAATGTATTGCTTTGAAGGGGCTTGAACAAGTAATTTAAAATACATTATTTTCATTAAAAATCGTGTAAAAACAGATTTTGAAAATCGTGCAAAATACAGTTTGTGGCCGAAACATATTGTTTTGAAGGGGCTTGAACAAGTAAATCCAAAATCCATAACATAATTTTCATTAAAAAAACGTGCAAAATATAGATTGTGGCCGAAATATATTATTTTGAAGGGGCGTGAACAAGTAAATTCAAAGTGCATTATTTTCATTAAAAAATTGTGAAAAATACAGATTGTAGCCGAAATATATTGTTTGAAAAACAAGTAAATTTAAAATCCATTATGTTCATTAAAAAAAAGTAACAAATACAGATTGGGCCCGAAATGTATTGCTTTGAAGGGGCTTGAACAAGTAATTTAAAATACATTATTTTCATTAAAAATCGTGTAAAAACAGATTTTGAAAATCGTGAAAAATACAGATTGTAGCCGAAATATATTTTTTTGAAGGGGCTTGGACAAGTAAATTCAAAATCCACTATTTTCACTAAAAATCTTGACAAATACAGTTCGTGGCAGAAACGTATTTTTTTGAAGGGGCTTGAACAAGTAAATTCAAAATTCACTATTTTCACTAAAAATCGTGAAAAATACAGTTTGTCCGAAATATATTCTTTAGAAGGGGCTTGAACAAGTAAATCCAAAATCCATAACATAATTTTCATTAAAAAAATGTGAAAAATACAGATTGTGGCCGAAACATATTGTTTTGAAGGGGCTTGAACAAGTAAATCCAAAATCCATAATTGTCATTAAAAATGGTGAAAAATACAGATTGTGGCCGAAATATATTGTTTGAAAAACAAGTAAATTTAAAATCCATTATGTTCATAAAAAAATCGTAACAAATACAGATTAGGCCCGAAATGTATTGTTTTGATGGGGCTTGAACAAGTAATTTAAAATACAGTATTTTCATTAAAAATCGTGCAAAATACAGATTGTGGCCGAAATATATTGTTTTGAAGAGGCTTGAACAAGTAAATTCAAAGTGCATTATTTTCATTAAAAAATCGTGAAAAATACAGATTGTAGCCGAAATATATTGTTTGAAAAACAAGTAAATTTAAAATCCATTATGTTCATTAAAAAAAAGTAACAAATACAGATTGGGCCCGAAATGTATTGTTTTGAAGGGGCTTGAACAAGTAATTTAAAATACATTATTTTCATTAAAAATCGTGTAATATACAGATTTTGAAAATCGTGAAAAATACAGATTGTAGCCGAAATATATTTTTTTGAAGGGGCTTGGACAAGTAAATTTAAAATCCACTATTTTCACTAAAAATCGTGTAAAATACAGATTTTGAAAATCGTGAAAAATACAGATTTTGAAAATCGTGAAAAATACAGATTGTAGCCGAAATATATTGTTTCAAAAACAAGTAAATATAAAATCCATTATTTTCATTTAAAAATCGTGAAAAATACAGATTGCAGCCGAAATATACTGTTTTGAGGAGGCTTGAACAAGTGAATTCAAAATGCATTATTTTCACTAAAAATCGTGTAAAATACAGATTTTGAAAATCGTGAAAAATACAGATTTTGAAAATCGTGAAAAATACAGATTGTACCCGAAATATATTGTTTCAAAAACAAGTAAATATAAAATCCATTATTTTCATTTAAATATCGTGAAAAATAGAGATTATGGCCGAAATATACTGTTTTGAGGAGGCTTGAACAAGTAAATCCAAAATCCATAATTTTCATTAAGAAAACGTTAAAAATACAGATTGTGGCCGAAATATATTGTTTGAAAAACAAGTAAATTTAAAATCCATTATGTTCATTAAAAAATCGTAACAAATACAGATTGGGCCCGAAATGTATTTTTTTAAGGGGCTTGAACAAGTAAATTCAAAATCCACTATTTTCACTAAAAATCGTGAAAAATACAGTTTGTGGCCGAAACATATTGTTTTGAAGGGGCTTGAACAAGTTAATCCAAAATCCATAACATAATTTTCATTAAAAAAACGTGCAAAATATAGATTGTGGCCGAAATATATTGTTTTGAAGGGGCGTGAACAAGTAAATTCAAAGTGCATTATTTTCATTAAAAAATTGTGAAAAATACAGATTGTAGCCGAAATATATTGTTTGAAAAACAAGTAAATTTAAAATCCATTATGTTCATTAAAAAAAAGTAACAAATACAGATTGGGCCCGAAATGTATTGCTTTGAAGGGGCTTGAACAATTAATTTAAAATACATTATTTTCATTAAAAATCGTGTAAAAACAGATTTTGAAAATCGTGAAAAATACAGATTGTAGCCGAAATATATTTTTTTGAAGGGGCTTGGACAAGTAAATTCAAAATCCACTATTTTCACTAAAAATCGTGACAAATACAGTTCGTGGCCGAAACGTATTTTTTTGAAGGGTCTTGAACAAGTAAATTCAAAATCCACTATTTTCACTAAAAATCGTGAAAAATACAGTTTGTGGCCGAAACATATTGTTTTGAAGGGGCTTGAACAAGTAAATCCAAAATCCATAACATAATTTTCATTAAAAAAATGTGAAAAATACAGATTGTGGCCGAAACATATTGTTTTGAAGGGGCTTGAACAAGTAAATCCAAAATCCATAATTGTCATTAAAAATGGTGAAAAATACAGATTGTGGCCGAAATATATTGTTTGAAAAACAAGTAAATTTAAAATCCATTATGTTCATAAAAAAATCGTAACAAATACAGATTAGGCCCGAAATGTATTCTTTTGATGGGGCTTGAACAAGTAATTTAAAATACAGTATTTTCATTAAAAATCGTGCAAAATACAGATTGTGGCCGAAATATATTGTTTTGAAGAGGCTTGAACAAGTAAATTCAAAGTGCATTATTTTCATTAAAAAATCGTGAAAAATACAGATTGTAGCCGAAATATATTGTTTGAAAAACAAGTAAATTTAAAATCCATTATGTTCATTAAAAAAAAGTAACAAATACAGATTGGGCCCGAAATGTATTGTTTTGAAGGGGCTTGAACAAGTAATTTAAAATACATTATTTTCATTAAAAATCGTGTAAAATACAGATTTTGAAAATCGTGAAAAATACAGATTTTGAAAATCGTGAAAAATACAGATTGTAGCCGAAATATATTGTTTCAAAAACAAGTAAATATAAAATCCATTATTTTCATTTAAAAATCGTGAAAAATAGAGATTGCAGCCGAAATATACTGTTTTGAGGAGGCTTGAACAAGTTAATTCAAAATCCATTATTTTCACTAAAAATCGTGTAAAATACAGATTTTGAAAATCGTGAAAAATACAGATTTTGAAAATGTTGAAAAATACAGATTGTACCCGAAATATATTGTTTCAAAAACAAGTAAATATAAAATCCATTATTATCATTTAAATATCGTGAAAAATACAGATTATGACCGAAATATACTGTTTTGAGGAGGCTTGAACAAGTAAATCCAAAATCCATAATTTTCATTAAAAAAACGTGAAAAATACAGATTGTGGCCGAAATATATTGTTTTGAATGGGCTTGAACAAGTAAATTCAAAACACATTATTTCTTCTAAAAATCGTGTAAAAAACAGATTGTGGTCGATATATATTGTTTTGATGGGGCTTGAAAAAGTAAATCCAAATTCCATAATTTTCATTAAAAAAACGTGAAAAATACAGTGTGTCCGAAATATATTCTTTAGAAGAGGCTTGAACAAGTAAATTCAAAATCCATAATTTTCATTAAAAAAACGTGAAAAATACAGATTGTGGCCGAAATATATTGTTTTGAATGGGCTTGTACAAGTAAATTCAAAACACATTATTTCTTCTAAAAATCGTGAAAAATACAGATTGTGGCCGAAATATATTGTTTTGAAGGAGCTTGAACAAGTAAATCCAAAATCCATAATTTTCATTAAAAAAAAGTGAAAAATACAGATTGTAACCGAAATATATTGTTTTGAGGAGGCTTGAACAAGTAAATTCAAAACACATTTTTTCTTCTAAAAGTCGTGAAAAATAAAGATTGTAGCCGAAATATACTGTTTTAGGAGGCTTGAACAAGTTAATTCAAATCCATTATTTTCACTAAAAAGCTTGAAAAATACTGATTGTAACCGAAATATATTGTTTTGAGGAGGCTTGAACAAGTAAATTCAAAACACATTTTTGCTTCTAAAAATCGTGAAAAATACAGATTGTGGCCGCAAAATATTGTTTCAAAAACAAGTAAATATAAAATTCATTATTTTCATTAAAAAATCGTGAAAAATACAGATTGTAGCCGAAATATACTGTTTTGAAGAGGCTTGAACAAGTTAATTTAAAATCATGATTTTCACTAAAAAGCTTGAAAAGTACAGATTGTAACCGAAATATATTGTTTTGAGGAGGCTTGAACAAGTAAATTCAAAACCCATATTTTCTTCTAAAAATCGTGAAAAATACAGATTGTGGTCGATATATATTGTTTTGATGGGGCTTGAAAAAGTAAATCCAAAATCCATAATTTTCATTAAAAAAACGTGAAAAATACAGTGTGGCCGAAATATATTCTTTAGAAGAAGCTTGAACAAGTAAATTCAAAATCCACTATTTTCACTAAAAATCGTGACAAATACAGATTGTGGCCGAAACATATTGTTTTGAAGGGGCTTGAACAAGTAAATACAAAATCCATAATTTTCATTAAAAAAACGTGAAAAATACAGATTGTGGCCGAAATATATTGTTTTGAATGGGCTTGTACAAGTAAATTCAAAACACATTATTTCTTCTAAAAATCGTGAAAAATACAGATTGTGGCCGAAATATATTGTTTTGAAGGAGCTTGAACAAGTAAATCCAAAATCCATAATTTTCATTAAAAAAAAGTGAAAAATACAGATTGTAACCGAAATATATTGTTTTGAGGAGGCTTGAACAAGTAAATTCAAAACACATTTTTTCTTCTAAAAATCGTGAAAAATACAGATTGTAGCCGAAATATACTGTTTTGAGGAGGCTTGAACAAGTTAATTCAAATCCATTATTTTCACTAAAAAGCTTGACAAATACTGATTGTAACCGAAATATATTGTTTTGAGGAGGCTTGAACAAGTAAATTCAAAACACATTTTTGCTTCTAAAAATCGTGAAAAATACAGATTGTGGCCGCAAAATATTGTTTCAAAAACAAGTAAATATAAAATTCATTATTTTCATTAAAAAATCGTGAAAAATACAGATTGTAGCCGAAATATACTGTTTTGAAGAGGCTTGAACAAGTTAATTTAAAATCATGATTTTCACTAAAAAGCTTGAAAAGTACAGATTGTAACCGAAATATATTGTTTTGAGGAGGCTTGAACAAGTAAATTCAAAACCCATATTTTCTTCTAAAAATCGTGAAAAATACAGATTGTGGTCGATATATATTGTTTTGATGGGGCTTGAAAAAGTAAATCCAAAATCCATAATTTTCATTAAAAAAACGTGAAAAATACAGTGTGGCCGAAATATATTCTTTAGAAGAAGCTTGAACAAGTAAATTCAAAATCCACTATTTTCACTAAAAATCGTGACAAATACAGATTGTGGCCGAAACATATTGTTTTGAAGGGGCTTGAACAAGTAAATACAAAATCCATAATTTTCATTAAAAAAACGTGAAAAATACAGATTGTGGGCGAAATATATTGTTTTGAATGGGCTTGAACAAGTAAATTCAAAACACATTATTTCTTCTAAAAATCGTGAAAAATACAGATTGTGGCCGAAATATATTGTTTTGAGGAGGCTTGAACAAGTAAATCCAAAATCCATAATTTTCATTAAAAATGGTGAAAAATACAGATTGTGGCCGAAATATATTGTTTGAAAAACAAGTAAATTTAAAATCCATTATGTTCATAAAAAAATCGTAACAAATACAGATTAGGCCCGAAATGTATTGTTTTGATGGGGCTTGAACAAGTAATTTAAAATACAGTATTTTCATTAAAAATCGTGCAAAATACAGATTGTGGCCGAAATATATTGTTTTGAAGAGGCTTGAACACGTAAATTCAAAGTGCATTATTTTCATTAAAAAATCGTGAAAAATACAGATTGTAGCCGAAATATATTGTTTGAAAAACAAGTAAATTTAAAATCCATTATGTTCATTAAAAAAAAGTAACAAATACAGATTGGGCCCGAAATGTATTGTTTTGAAGGGGCTTGAACACGTAATTTAAAATACATTCATTAAAAATCGTGTAAAATACAGATTTTGAAAATCGTGAAAAATACAGATTGTAGCCGAAATATATTTTTTTGAAGGGGCTTGGACAAGTAAATTCAAAATCCACTATTTTCACTAAAAATCTTGACAAATACAGTTCGTGGCAGAAACGTATTTTTTTGAAGGGGCTTGAACAAGTAAATTCAAAATCCACTATTTTCACTAAAAATCGTGAAAAATACAGTTTGTGGCCGAAACATATTGTTTTGAAGGGGCTTGAACAAGTAAATCCAAAATCCATAACATAATTTTCATTAAAAAAATGTGAAAAATACAGATTGTGGCCGAAACATATTGTTTTGAAGGGGCTTGAACAAGTAAATCCAAAATCCATAATTGTCATTAAAAATGGTGAAAAATACAGATTGTGGCCGAAATATATTGTTTGAAAAACAAGTAAATTTAAAATCCATTATGTTCATAAAAAAATCGTAACAAATACAGATTAGGCCCGAAATGTATTGTTTTGATGGGGCTTGAACAAGTAATTTAAAATACAGTATTTTCATTAAAAATCGTGCAAAATACAGATTGTGGCCGAAATATATTGTTTTGAAGAGGCTTGAACAAGTAAATTCAAAGTGCATTATTTTCATTAAAAAATCGTGAAAAATACAGATTGTAGCCGAAATATATTGTTTGAAAAACAAGTAAATTTAAAATCCATTATGTTCATTAAAAAAAAGTAACAAATACAGATTGGGCCCGAAATGTATTGTTTTGAAGGGGCTTGAACAAGTAATTTAAAATACATTATTTTCATTAAAAATCGTGTAATATACAGATTTTGAAAATCGTGAAAAATACAGATTGTAGCCGAAATATATTTTTTTGAAGGGGCTTGGACAAGTAAATTCAAAATCCACTATTTTCACTAAAAATCGTGTAAAATACAGATTTTGAAAATCGTGAAAAATACAGATTTTGAAAATCGTGAAAAATACAGATTGTAGCCGAAATATATTGTTTCAAAAACAAGTAAATATAAAATCCATTATTTTCATTTAAAAATCGTGAAAAATACAGATTGCAGCCGAAATATACTGTTTTGAGGAGGCTTGAACAAGTTAATTCAAAATCCATTATTTTCACTAAAAATCGTGTAAAATACAGATTTTGAAAATCGTGAAAAATACAGATTTTGAAAATCGTGAAAAATACAGATTGTACCCGAAATATATTGTTTCAAAAACAAGTAAATATAAAATCCATTATTTTCATTTAAATATCGTGAAAAATACAGATTATGGCCGAAATATACTGTTTTGAGGAGGCTTGAACAAGTAAATCCAAAATCCATAATTTTCATTAAGAAAACGTTAAAAATACAGATTGTGGCCGAAATTATTGTTTGAAAAACAAGTAAATTTAAAATCCATTATGTTCATTAAAAAATCGTAACAAATACAGATTGGGCCCGAAATGTATTTTTTTAAGGGGCTTGAACAAGTAAATTCAAGATCCACTATTTTCAATAAAAATCGTGAAAAATACAGTTTGTGGCCGAAACATATTGTTTTGAAGGGGCTTGAACAAGTAAATCCAAAATCCATAACATAATTTTCATTAAAAAAACGTGCAAAATATAGATTGTGGCCGAAATATATTGTTTTGAAGGGGCGTGAACAAGTAAATTCAAAGTGCATTATTTTCATTAAAAAATTGTGAAAAATACAGATTGTAGCCGAAATATATTGTTTGAAAAACAAGTAAATTTAAAATCCATTATGTTCATTAAAAAAAAGTAACAAATACAGATTGGGCCCGAAATGTATTGCTTTGAAGGGGCTTGAACAAGTAATTTAAAATACATTATTTTCATTAAAAATCGTGTAAAAACAGATTTTGAAAATCGTGAAAAATACAGATTGTAGCCGAAATATATTTTTTTGAAGGGGCTTGGACAAGTAAATTCAAAATCCACTATTTTCACTAAAAATCGTGACAAATACAGTTCGTGGCCGAAACGTATTTGTTTGAAGGGGCTTGAACAAGTAAATTCAAAATCCACTGTTTTCACTAAAAATCGTGAAAAATACAGTTTGTGGCCGAAACATATTGTTTTGAAGGGGCTTGAACAAGTAAATCCAAAATCCATAACATAATTTTCATTAAAAAAATGTGAAAAATACAGATTGTGGCCGAAACATATTGTTTTGAAGGGGCTTGAACAAGTAAATCCAAAATCCATAATTGTCATTAAAAATGGTGAAAAATACAGATTGTGGCCGAAATATATTGTTTGAAAAACAAGTAAATTTAAAATCCATTATGTTCATAAAAAAATCGTAACAAATACAGATTAGGCCCGAAATGTATTGTTTTGATGGGGCTTGAACATTTTCATTAAAAATCGTGTAAAAACAGATTTTGAAAATCGTGAAAAATACAGATTGTAGCCGAAATATATTTTTTTGAAGGGGCTTGAACAAGTAAATTCAAGATCCACTATTTTCACTAAAAATCGTGAAAAATACAGTTTGTGGCCGAAACATATTGTTTTGAAGGGGCGTGAACAAGTAAATTCAAAGTGCATTATTTTCATTAAAAAATTGTGAAAAATACAGATTGTAGCCGAAATATATTGTTTGAAAAACAAGTAAATTTAAAATCCATTATGTTCATTAAAAAAAAGTAACAAATACAGATTGGGCCCGAAATGTATTGCTTTGAAGGGGCTTGAACAAGTAATTTAAAATACATTATTTTCATTAAAAATCGTGTAAAAACAGATTTTGAAAATCGTGAAAAATACAGATTGTAGCCGAAATATATTTTTTTGAAGGGGCTTGGACAAGTAAATTCAAAATCCACTATTTTCACTAAAAATCGTGACAAATACAGTTCGTGGCCGAAACGTATTTTTTTGAAGGGGCTTGAACAAGTAAATTCAAAATCCACTATTTTCACTAAAAATCGTGAAAAATACAGTTTGTGGCCGAAACATATTGTTTTGAAGGGGCTTGAACAAGTAAATCCAAAATCCATAACATAATTTTCATTAAAAAAATGTGAAAAATACAGATTGTGGCCGAAACATATTGTTTTGAAGGGGCTTGAACAAGTAAATCCAAAATCCATAATTGTCATTAAAAATGGTGAAAAATACAGATTGTGGCCGAAATATATTGTTTGAAAAACAAGTAAATTTAAAATCCATTATGTTCATAAAAAAATCGTAACAAATACAGATTAGGCCCGAAATGTATTCTTTTGATGGGGCTTGAACAAGTAATTTAAAATACAGTATTTTCATTAAAAATCGTGCAAAATACAGATTGTGGCCGAAATATATTGTTTTGAAGAGGCTTGAACAAGTAAATTCAAAGTGCATTATTTTCATTAAAAAATCGTGAAAAATACAGATTGTAGCCGAAATATATTGTTTGAAAAACAAGTAAATTTAAAATCCATTATGTTCATTAAAAAAAAGTAACAAATACAGATTGGGCCCGAAATGTATTGTTTTGAAGGGGCTTGAACAAGTAATTTAAAATACATTATTTTCATTAAAAATCTTTAAGCAAGCTTTAAAAAATAAAAACAACAAAGAGTTAGAAGAGCACATAGCGAAATTAACACCTGGTGAAGCGTCAGACTACTCTTTGTGGAAATCAGCAAAAAAATCAAATCGGCCAATTCTCACTGATTCCCCCATCCGTTTGAGTGACGGTAATTGGGCTAGAAGCAACTGTGAGAAGGGTTTGGCTTTTGCAAACCACCTAAAAAGTGTGTTTACACCCAATCCACCCTCTTCACAGTCCTCATTACCAATATTAACTTCTCAACCTTGCTCAGTAACGCTCAAAATTAAAAAAAAGGACATATTCAAAGCAATTTATAAAGATTTAAACCCAAAAAAATCACCTGGTCCAGATAAAATTACCGGTAAAATGATAAAAGAGCTACCTCCGGCTTCAGTAGTTCATCTGATGCACATTTTCAATGCTATCCTTCGTATTAAACACTATCCCAAATGCTGGAAAACTTCAAAAATTATTATGATAGCAAAACCAGGAAAAGACCCTACAAAAGTTGCATCGTACAGACCTATCAGCCTCCTGCCTCTACTTTCTAAAGTATTCGAAAAGCTACTTGTCATGAATATAACTCCATTTATTAATCTCAACCAGCTGATTCCTCAACATCAGTTTGGATTTAGAAAACAGCACGGCACAATAGAACAAGTCCACCGCATTGTAACTCTGATAAGGAACACTTTTGAAGAAAAAAAGTATTGCTCAGCTGTCTTTCTTGATATCACTCAAGCTTTCGATAAAGTATGGCACGATGGCCTTATTTACAAACTCAAACTATTACTGCCTGCAAATGTCTCCTCATTGCTTAGTAGCTACCTACGAAAAGACAATTTATCGTACATCACAAGGATTACACAACAAATCCATTGGATATTCACGCTGGCGTTCCTCAAGGAAGCGTTTTGGGTCCCTTACTGTATCTCTTATACACTTCAGATATGCCCAACAATAACTATACATTCATATCGACCTTTGCTGATGATACGGCAATATTGTGCTCTCGCTCTAACCCCATAGAGGCTTGAACAAGTAAATCCAAAATCTACTATTTTCACTAAAAATAGTGAAAAATATAGTTTGTGGCCGAAACATATTGTTTTGAAGGGGCTTGAACAAGTAAATCCAAAATCCAAAATTTTCATTAAAATTCGTGAAAAATACAGATTGTGGCCGAAATATACTGTTTTGAGGAGGCTTGAACAAGGAAATTCAAACCACATTATTTCTTCTATAAATCGTGAAAAATACAGATTGTGGTCGAAATATATTGTTTTGAGGAGGCTTGAACAAGTAAATTCAAAACACATTATTTCTTCTAAAAATCGTGTAAAATACAGATTGTGGTCGATATATATTGTTTTGATGGGGCTTGAAAAAGTAAATCCAAAATCCATAATTTTCATTAAAAAAACGTGAAAAATACAGTGTGGCCGAAATATATTCTTTAGAAGAGGCTTGAACAAGTAAATTCAAAATCCACTATTTTCACTAAAAATCGTGACAAATACAGATTGTGGCCGAAACATATTGTTTTGAAGGGGCTTGAACAAGTAAATCCAAAATCCATAATTTTCATTAAAAAAACGTGAAAAATACAGATTGTGGCCGAAATATATTGTTTTGAATGGGCTTGAACAAGTAAATTCAAAACACATTATTTCTTCTAAAAATCGTGAAAAATACAGATTGTGGCCGAAATATATTGTTTTGAAGGAGCTTGAACAAGTAAATCCAAAATCCATAATTTTCATTAAAAAAACGTGAAAAATACAGAGTGTGGCCGAAATATATTGTTTGAAGAGGCTTGAACAAGTAAATTCAAAATCCACTATTTTCACTAAAAATCGTGACAAATACAGAGTGTTGCCGAAATATATATTTTTAAGGGGCTTGAACAAGTAGATTCAAAATCCACTATTTTCACTAAAAATCGTGAAAAATACAGTTTGTGGCCGAAACATATTGTTTTGAAGGGGCTTGAACAAGTAAATCCAAAATCCATAACATAATTTTCATTAAAAAAACGTGCAAAATATAGATTGTGGCCGAAATATATTGTTTTGAAGGGGCGTGAACAAGTAAATTCAAAGTGCATTATTTTCATTAAAAAATTGTGAAAAATACAGATTGTAGCCGAAATATATTGTTTGAAAACAAGAAAATTTAAAATCCATTATGTTCATTAAAAAAAAGTAACAAATACAGATTGGGCCCGAAATGTATTGCTTTGAAGGGGCTTGAACAAGTAATTTAAAATACATTATTTTCATTAAAAATCGTGTAAAAACAGATTTTGAAAATCGTGAAAAATACAGATTGTAGCCGAAATATATTTTTTTGAAGGGGCTTGGACAAGTAAATTCAAAATCCACTATTTTCACTAAAAATCGTGACAAATACAGTTCGTGGCCGAAACGTATTTTTTTGAAGGGGCTTGAACAAGTAAATTCAAAATCCACTGTTTTCACTAAAAATCGTGAAAAATACAGTTTGTGGCCGAAACATATTGTTTTGAAGGGGCTTGAACAAGTAAATCCAAAATCCATAACATAATTTTCATTAAAAAAATGTGAAAAATACAGATTGTGGCCGAAACATATTGTTTTGAAGGGGCTTGAACAAGTAAATCCAAAATCCATAATTGTCATTAAAAATGGTGAAAAATACAGATTGTGGCCGAAATATATTGTTTGAAAAACAAGTAAATTTAAAATCCATTATGTTCATAAAAAAATCGTAACAATTACAGATTAGGCCCGAAATGTATTGTTTTGATGGGGCTTGAACAAGTAATTTAAAATACAGTATTTTCATTAAAAATCGTGCAAAATACAGATTGTGGCCGAAATATATTGTTTTGAAGAGGCTTGAACAAGTAAATTCAAAGTGCATTATTTTCATTAAAAAATCGTGAAAAATACAGATTGTAGCCGAAATATATTGTTTGAAAAACAAGTAAATTTAAAATCCATTATGTTCATTAAAAAAAAGTAACAAATACAGATTGGGCCCGAAATGTATTGTTTTGAAGGGGCTTGAACAAGTAATTTAAAATACATTATTTTCATTAAAAATCGTGTAAAATACAGATTTTGAAAATCGTAAAAAATACAGATTTTGAAAATCGTGAAAAATACAGATTGTAGCCGAAATATATTGTTTCAAAAACAAGTAAATATAAAATCCATGATTTTCATTTAAAAATCGTGAAAAATACAGATTGCAGCCGAAATATACTGTTTTGAGGAGGCTTGAACAAGTTAATTCAAAATCCATTATTTTCACTAAAAATCGTGTAAAATACAGATTTTGAAAATCGTGAAAAATACAGATTTTGAAAATAGTGAAAAATACAGATTGTACCCGAAATATATTGTTTCAAAAACAAGTAAATATAAAATCCATTATTTTCATTTAAAAATCGTGAAAAATACAGATTGTAACCGAAAATATTGTTTTGAGGAGGCTTGAACAAGTAATTCAAAACACATTATTTCTTCTAAAAATCGTGAAAAATACAGATTGTAGCCGAAATATATTGTTTCAAAAACAAGTAAAAATAAATCCATTATTTTCATTTATTTCACTAAAAAGCTTGAAAAATACAGATTGTGGCCGAAATATATTGTTTTGAAGGGGCTTGAACAAGTAAATCCAAAATCTACTATTTTCACTAAAAATAGTGAAAAATATAGTTTGTGGCCGAAACATATTGTTTTGAAGGGGCTTGAACAAGTAAATCCAAAATCCAAAATTTTCATTAAAATTCGTGAAAAATACAGATTGTGGCCGAAATATACTGTTTTGAGGAGGCTTGAACAAGGAAATTCAAACCGCATTATTTCTTCTATAAATCGTGAAAAATACAGATTGTGGTCGAAATATATTGTTTTGAGGAGGCTTGAACAAGTAAATTCAAAACACATTATTTTTTCTAAAAATCGTGTAAAATACAGATTGTGGTCGATATATATTGTTTTGATGGGGCTTGAAAAAGTAAATCCAAAATCCATAATTTTCATTAAAAAAACGTGAAAAATACAGTGTGGCCGAAATATATTCTTTAGAAGAGGCTTGAACAAGTAAATTCAAAATCCACTATTTTCACTAAAAATCGTGACAAATACAGATTGTGGCCGAAACATATTGTTTTGAAGGGGCTTGAACAAGTAAATCCAAAATCCATAATTTTCATTAAAAAAACGTGAAAAATACAGATTGTGGCCGAAATATATTGTTTTGAATGGGCTTGAACAAGTAAATTCAAAACACATTATTTCTTCTAAAAATCGTGAAAAATACAGATTGTGGCCGAAATATATTGTTTTGAAGGAGCTTGAACAAGTAAATCCAAAATCCAAAATTTTCATTAAAATTCGTGAAAAATACAGATTGTGGCCGAAATATACTGTTTTGAGGAGGCTTGAACAAGTAAATTCAAAACACATTATTTCTTCTAAAAATCGTGTAAAATACAGATTGTGGTCGATATATATTGTTTTGATGGGGCTTGAAAAAGTAAATCCAAAATCCATAATTTTCATTAAAAAAACGTGAAAAATACAGTGTGGCCGAAATATATTCTTTAGAAGAGGCTTGAACAAGTAAATTCAAAATCCACTATTTTCACTAAAAATCGTGAAAAATACAGTTTGTGGCCGAAACATATTGTTTTGAAGGGGCTTGAACAAGTAAATCCAAAATCCATAATTTTCATTAAAAAAACGTGAAAAATACAGTGTGGCCGAAATATATTTTTTAGAAGAGGCTTGAACAAGTAAATTCAAAATCCACTATTTTCACTAAAAATCGTGAAAAATACAGTTTGTGGCCGAAACATATTGTTTTGAAGGGGCTTGAACAAGTAAATCCAAAATCCATAACATAATTTTCATTAAAAAATTGTGAAAAATACAGATTGTAGCCGAAATATATTGTTTGAAAACAAGTAAATTTAAAATCCATTATGTTCATTAAAAAAAAGTATCAAATACAGATTGGGCCCGAAATGTATTGCTTTGAAGGGGCTTGAACAAGTAATTTAAAATACATTATTTTCATTAAAAATCGTGTAAAATACAGATTTTGAAAATCGTGAAAAATACAGATTGTAGCCGAAATATATTTTTTTGAAGGGGCTTGGACAAGTAAATTCAAAATCCACTATTTTCACTAAAAATCGTGACAAATACAGTTCGTGGCCGAAACGTATTTTTTTGAAGGGGCTTGAACAAGTAAATTCAAAATCCACTGTTTTCACTAAAAATCGTGAAAAATACAGTTTGTGGCCGAAACATATTGTTTTGAAGGGGCTTGAACAAGTAAATCCAAAATCCATAACATAATTTTCATTAAAAAAATGTGAAAAATACAGATTGTGTCCGAAAATTATTGTTTTGAAGGGGCTTGAACTAGTAAATTCAAAACACATTATTTTCATTAAAAATCGTGTAAAATACAGATTTTGAAAATCGTAAAAAATACAGATTTTGAAAATCGTGAAAAATATAGATTGTAGCCGAAATATATTGTTTCAAAAACAAGTAAATATAAAATCCATTATTTTCATTTAAAAATCGTGAAAAATTCAGATTGCAGCCGAAATATACTGTTTTGAGGAGGCTTGAACAAGTTAATTCAAAATCCATTATTTTCACTAAAAATCGTGTAAAATACAGATTTTGAAAATCGTGAAAAATACAGATTTTGAAAATAGTGAAAAATACAGATTGTACCCGAAATATATTGTTTCAAAAACAAGTAAATATAAAATCCATTATTTTCATTTAAAAATCGTGAAAAATACAGATTGTAACCGAAAATATTGTTTTGAGGAGGCTTGAACAAGTAATTCAAAACACATTATTTCTTCTAAAAATCGTGAAATATACAGATTGTAGCCGAAATATATTGTTTCAAAAACAAGTAAAAATAAATCCATTATTTTCATTTATTTCACTAAAAAGCTTGAAAAATACAGATTGTGGCCGAAATATATTGTTTTGAAGGGGCTTGAACAAGTAAATCCAAAATCTACTATTTTCACTAAAAATAGTGAAAAATATAGTTTGTGGCCGAAACATATTGTTTTGAAGGGGCTTGAACAAGTAAATCCAAAATCCAAAATTTTCATTAAAATTCGTGAAAAATACAGATTGTGGCCGAAATATACTGTTTTGAGGAGGCTTGAACAAGGAAATTCAAACCGCATTATTTCTTCTATAAATCGTGAAAAATACAGATTGTGGTCGAAATATATTGTTTTGAGGAGGCTTGAACAAGTAAATTCAAAACACATTATTTCTTCTAAAAATCGTGTAAAATACAGATTGTGGTCGATATATATTGTTTTGATGGGGCTTGAAAAAGTAAATCCAAAATCCATAATTTTCATTAAAAAAACGTGAAAAATACAGTGTGGCCGAAATATATTCTTTAGAAGAGGCTTGAACAAGTAAATTCAAAATCCACTATTTTCACTAAAAATCGTGACAAATACAGATTGTGGCCGAAACATATTGTTTTGAAGGGGCTTGAACAAGTAAATCCAAAATCCATAATTTTCATTAAAAAAACGTGAAAAATACAGATTGTGGCCGAAATATATTGTTTTGAATGGGCTTGAACAAGTAAATTCAAAACACATTATTTCTTCTAAAAATCGTGAAAAATACAGATTGTGGCCGAAATATATTGTTTTGAAGGAGCTTGAACAAGTAAATCCAAAATCCATAATTTTCATTAAAAAAACGTGAAAAATACAGGGTGTGGCCGAAATATATTGTTTTGAAGAGGCTTGAACAAGTAAATTCAAAATCCACTATTTTCACTAAAAATCGTGAAAAATACAGAGTGTTGCCGAAATATATTGTTTTGAATGGGCTTGAAAAAGTATATTTAAAATACATTATTTCCATTAAATATCGTGAAAAATACAGATTATGGCCGAAATATACTGTTTTGAGGAGGCTTGAACAAGTAAATCCAAAATCCATAATTTTCATTAAGAAAACGTGAAAAATACAGATTGTGGCCGAAATATATTGTTTGAAAAACAAGTAAATTTAAAATCCATTATGTTCATTAAAAAATCGTAACAAATACAGATTGGGCCCGAAATGTATTTTTTGAAGGGGCTTGAACAAGTAAATTCAAAACACATTATTTCTTCTAAAAATCGTGAAAAATACAGATTGTAGCCGAAATATACTGTTTTGAGGTGGCTTTTACAAGTTAATTCAAAATCCATTATTTTCACTAAAAAGCTTGAAAAATACAGATTGTAACCGAAATATATTGTTTTGAGGAGGCTTGAACAAGTAAATTCAAAACACATTTTTTCTTCTAAAAATCGTGAAAAATACAGATTGTAGCCGAAATATACTGTTTTGAGGAGGCTTGAACAAGTTAATTCAAATCCATTATTTTCACTAAAAAGCTTGAAAAATACTGATTGTAACCGAAATATATTGTTTTGAGGAGGCTTGAACAAGTAAATTCAAAACACATTTTTTCTTCTAAAAATCGTGAAAAATACAGATTGTGGCCGCAAAATATTGTTTCAAAAACAAGTAAATATAAAATTCATTATTTTCATTAAAAAATCGTGAAAAATACAGATTGTAGCCGAAATATACTGTTTTGAAGAGGCTTGAACAAGTTAATTTAAAATCATGATTTTCACTAAAAAGCTTGAAAAATACAGATTGTAACCGAAATATATTGTTTTGAGGAGGCTTGAACAAGTAAATTCAAAACCCATATTTTCTTCTAAAAATCGTGAAAAATACAGATTGTGGTCGATATATATTGTTTTGATGGGGCTTGAAAAAGTAAATCCAAAATCCATAATTTTCATTAAAAAAACGTGAAAAATACAGTGTGGCCGAAATATATTCTTTAGAAGAAGCTTGAACAAGTAAATTCAAAATCCACTATTTTCACTAAAAATCGTGACAAATACAGATTGTGGCCGAAACATATTGTTTTGAAGGGGCTTGAACAAGTAAATACAAAATCCATAATTTTCATTAAAAAAACGTGAAAAATACAGATTGTGGCCGAAATATATTGTTTTGAATGGGCTTGAACAAGTAAATTCAAAACACATTATTTCTTCTAAAAATCGTGTAAAAAACAGATTGTGGTCGATATATATTGTTTTGATGGGGCTTGAAAAAGTAAATCCAAATTCCATAATTTTCATTAAAAAAACGTGAAAAATACAGTGTGTCCGAAATATATTCTTTAGAAAATACAGTGAACTGTAAATTCAAAATCCACTATTTTCACTAAAAATCGTGACAAATACAGATTGTGGCCGAAACATATTGTTTTGAAGGGGCTTGAACAAGTAAATACAAAATCCATAATTTTCATTAAAAAAACGTGAAAAATACAGATTGTGGCCGAAATATATTGTTTTGAATGGGCTTGAACAAGTAAATTCAAAACACATTATTTCTTCTAAAAATCGTGAAAAATACAGATTGTGGCCGAAATATATTGTTTTGAAGGAGCTTGAACAAGTAAATCCAAAATCCATAATTTTCATTAAAAAAAAGTGAAAAATACAGAGTGTGGCCGAAATATATTGTTTTGAAGAGGCTTGAACAAGTAAATTTAAAATCCACTATTTTCACTAAAACTCGTGACAAATACAGAGTGTGGCCGAAATATATTGTTTTGAATGGGCTTGAAAAAGTATATTTAAAATACATTATTTTCATTAAATATCATGAAAAATACAGATTATGGCCGAAATATACTGTTTTGAGGAGGCTTGAACAAGTAAATCCAAAATCCATAATTTTCATTAAGAAAACGTTAAAAATACAGATTGTGGCCGAAATATATTGTTTGAAAAACAAGTAAATTTAAAATCCATTATGTTCATTAAAAAATCGTAACAAATACAGATTGGGCCCGAAATGTATTTTTTTAAGGGGCTTGAACAAGTAAATTCAAAATCCACTATTTTCACTAAAAATCGTGAAAAATACAGTTTATGCCCGAAACATATTGTTTTGAAGGGGCTTGAACAAGTAAATCCAAAATCCATAACATAATTTTCATTAAAAAAATGTGAAAAATACAGATTGTGGCCGAAACATATTGTTTTGAAGGGGCTTGAACAAGTAAATCCAAAATCCATAATTGTCATTAAAAATGGTGAAAAATACAGATTGTGGCCGAAATATATTGTTTGAAAAACAAGTAAATTTAAAATCCATTATGTTCATAAAAAATCGTAACAAATACAGATTAGGCCCGAAATGTATTGTTTTGATGGGGCTTGAACAAGTAATTTAAAATACAGTATTTTCATTAAAAATCGTGCAAAATACAGATTGTGGCCGAAATATATTGTTTTGAAGAGGCTTGAACAAGTAAATTCAAAGTGCATTATTTTCATTAAAAAATCGTGAAAAATACAGATTGTAGCCGAAATATATTGTTTGAAAAACAAGTAAATTTAAAATCCATTATGTTCATTAAAAAAAAGTAACAAATACAGATTGGGCCCGAAATGTATTGTTTTGAAGGGGCTTGAACAAGTAATTTAAAATACATTATTTTCATTAAAAATCGTGTAATATACAGATTTTGAAAATCGTGAAAAATACAGATTGTAGCCGAAATATATTTTTTTGAAGGGGCTTGGACAAGTAAATTCAAAATCCACTATTTTCACTAAAAATCGTGTAAAATACAGATTTTGAAAATCGTGAAAAATACAGATTTTGAAAATCGTGAAAAATACAGATTGTAGCCGAAATATATTGTTTCAAAAACAAGTAAATATAAAATCCATTATTTTCATTTAAAAATCGTGAAAAATACAGATTGCAGCCGAAATATACTGTTTTGAGGAGTCTTGAACAAGTTAATTCAAAATCCATTATTTTCACTAAAAATCGTGAAAAATACAGTTTGTGGCCGAAACATATTGTTTTGAAGGGGCTTGAACAAGTAAATTCAAAGTGCATTATTTTCATTAAAAAATCGTGAAAAATACAGATTGTAGCCGAAATATATTGTTTGAAAAACAAGTAAATTTAAAATCCATTATGTTCATTAAAAAAAAGTAACAAATACAGATTGGGCCCGAAATGTATTGTTTTGAAGGGGCTTGAACAAGTAATTTAAAATACATTATTTTCATTAAAAATCGTGTAAAATACAGATTTTGAAAATCGTGAAAAATACAGATTTTGAAAATCGTGAAAAATACAGATTGTAGCCGAAATATATTGTTTCAAAAACAAGTAAATATAAAATCCATTAATTTCATTTAAAAATCGTGAAAAATACAGATTGCAGCCGAAATATACTGTTTTGAGGAGGCTTGAACAAGTAAATTCAAAGTACATTATTTTCATTAAAAAATCGTGAAAAATACAGATTGTAGCCGAAATATATTGTTTGAAAAACAAGTAAATTTAAAATCCATTAATTTCATTTAAAAATCGTGAAAAATACAGATTGCAGCCGAAATATACTGTTTTGAGGAGGCTTGAACAAGTTAATTCAAAATCCATTATTTTCACTAAAAATCGTGTAAAATACAGATTTTGAAAATCGTGAAAAATACAGATTTTGAAAATCGTGAAAAATACAGATTGTACCCGAAATATATTGTTTCAAAAACAAGTAAATATAAAATCCATTATTTTCATTTAAATATCGTGAAAAGTACAGATTATGGCCGAAATATACTGTTTTGAGGAGGCTTGACAAGTAAATCCAAAATCCATAATTTTCATTAAGAAAACGTTAAAAATACAGATTGTGGCCGAAATTATTGTTTGAAAAACAAGTAAATTTAAAATCCATTATGTTCATTAAAAAATCGTAACAAATACAGATTGGGCCCGAAATGTATTTTTTTAAGGGGCTTGAACAAGTAAATTCAAAATCCACTATTTTCACTAAAAATCGTGAAAAATACAGTTTGTGGCCGAAACATATTGTTTTGAAGGGGCTTGAACAAGTAAATCCAAAATCCATAACATAATTTTCATTAAAAAAACGTGCAAAATATAGATTGTGGCCGAAATATATTGTTTTGAAGGGGCGTGAACAAGTAAATTCAAAGTGCATTATTTTCATTAAAAAATTGTGAAAAATACAGATTGTAGCCGAAATATATTGTTTGAAAACAAGTAAATTTAAAATCCATTATGTTCATTAAAAAAAAGTAACAAATACAGATTGGGCCCGAAATGTATTGCTTTGAAGGGGCTTGAACAAGTAATTTAAAATACATTATTTTCATTAAAAATCGTGTAAAAACAGATTTTGAAAATCGTGAAAAATACAGATTGTAGCCGAAATATATTTTTTTGAAGGGGCTTGGACAAGTAAATTCAAAATCCACTATTTTCACTAAAAATCGTGACAAATACAGTTCGTGGCCTAAACGTATTTTTTTGAAGGGGCTTGAACAAGTAAATTCAAAATCCACTGTTTTCACTAAAAATCGTGAAAAATACAGTTTGTGGCCGAAACATATTGTTTTGAAGGGGCTTGAACAAGTAAATCCAAAATCCATAACATAATTTTCATTAAAAAAATGTGAAAAATACAGATTGTGGCCGAAACATATTGTTTTGAAGGGGCTTGAACAAGTAAATCCAAAATCCATAATTGTCATTAAAAATGGTGAAAAATACAGATTGTGGCCGAAATATATTGTTTGAAAAACAAGTAAATTTAAAATCCATTATGTTCATAAAAAAATCGTAACAAATACAGATTAGGCCCGAAATGTATTGTTTTGATGGGGCTTGAACAAGTAATTTAAAATACAGTATTTTCATTAAAAATCGTGCAAAATACAGATTGTGGCCGAAATATATTGTTTTAAAGAGGCTTGAACAAGTAAATTCAAAGTGCATTATTTTCATTAAAAAATCGTGAAAAATACAGATTGTAGCCGAAATATATTGTTTGAAAAACAAGTAAATTTAAAATCCATTATGTTCATTAAAAAAAAGTAACAAATACAGATTGGGCCCGAAATGTATTGTTTTGAAGGGGCTTGAACAAGTAATTTAAAATACATTATTTTCATTAAAAATCGTGTAAAATACAGATTTTGAAAATCGTGAAAAATACAGATTTTGAAAATCGTGAAAAATACAGATTGTAGCCGAAATATATTATTTCAAAAACAAGTAAATATAAAATCCATTATTTTCATTTAAAAATCGTGAAAAATACAGATTGCAGCCGAAATATACTGTTTTGAGGAGGATTGAACAAGTTAATTCAAAATCCATTATTTTCACTAAAAATCGTGTAAAATACAGATTTTGAAAATCGTGAAAAATACAGATTTTGAAAATCGTGAAAAATACAGATTGTACCCGAAATATATTGTTTCAAAAACAAGTAAATATAAAATCCATTATTTTCATTTAAATATCTTGAAAAATACAGATTATGGCCGAAATATACTGTTTTGAGGAGGCTTGAACAAGTAAATCCAAAATCCATAATTTTCATTAAGAAAACGTTAAAAATACAGATTGTGGCCGAAATATATTGTTTGAAAAACAAGTAAATTTAAAATCCATTATGTTCATTAAAAAATCGTAACAAATACAGATTGGGCCCGAAATGTATTTTTTGAAGGGGCTTGAACAAGTAAATTCAAAACACATTATTTCTTCTAAAAATCGTGAAAATTACAGATTGTAGCCGAAATATACTGTTTTGAGGTGGCTTTTACAAGCTAATTCAAAATCCATTATTTTCACTAAAAAGCTTGAAAAATACAGATTGTAACCGAAATATATTGTTTTGAGGAGGCTTGAACAAGTAAATTCAAAACACATTTTTTCTTCTAAAAATCGTGAAAAATACAGATTGTAGCCGAAATATACTGTTTTGAGGTGGCTTTTACAAGCTAATTCAAAATCCATTATTTTCACTAAAAAGCTTGAAAAATACAGATTGTAACCGAAATATATTGTTTTGAGGAGGCTTGAACAAGTAAATTCAAAACACATTTTTTCTTCTAAAAATCGTGAAAAATACAGATTGTAGCCGAAATATACTGTTTTGAAGAGGCTTGAACAAGTTAATTTAAAATCATGATTTTCACTAAAAAGCTTGAAAAATACAGATTGTAACCGAAATATATTGTTTTGAGGAGGCTTGAACAAGTAAATTCAAAACCCATATTTTCTTCTAAAAATCGTGAAAAATACAGATTGTGGTCGATATATATTGTTTTGATGGGGCTTGAAAAAGTAAATCCAAAATCCATAATTTTCATTAAAAAAACGTGAAAAATACAGTGTGTCCGAAATATATTCTTTAGAAGAGGCTTGAACAAGTAAATTCAAAATCCATAATTTTCATTAAGAAAACGTGAAAACTACAGATTGTGGCCGAAATATATTGTTTGAAAAACAAGTAAATTTAAAATCCATTATGTTCATTAAAAAATCGTAACAAATACAGATTGGGCCCGAAATGTATTTTTTGAAGGGGCTTGAACAAGTAAATTCAAAACACATTATTTCTTCTAAAAATCGTGAAAAATACAGATTGTAGCCGAAATATACTGTTTTGAGGTGGCTTGAACAAGTAAATCCAAAATCCATAATTTTCATTAAAAATGGTGAAAAATACAGATTGTGGCCGAAATATATTGTTTGAAAAACAAGTAAATTTAAAATCCATTATGTTCATAAAAAAATCGTAACAAATACAGATTAGGCCCGAAATGTATTGTTTTGATGGGGCTTGAACAAGTAATTTAAAATACAGTATTTTCATTAAAAATCGTGTAAAATACAGATTTTGAAAATCGTGAAAAATACAGATTTTGAAAATCGTGAAAAATACAGATTGTAGCCGAAATATATTGTTTCAAAAACAAGTAAATATAAAATCCATTATTTTCATTTAAAAATCGTGAAAAATACAGATTGTAGCCGAAATATACTGTTTTGAGGTGGCTTTTACAAGTTAATTCAAAATCCATTATTTTCACTAAAAAGCTTGAAAAATACAGATTGTAACCGAAATATATTGTTTTGAGGAGGCTTGAACAAGTAAATTCAAAACTCATTTTTTCTTCTAAAAATCGTGAAAAATACAGATTGTAGCCGAAATATACTGTTTTGAGGAGGCTTGAACAAGTAATTTCAAAATCCACTATTTTCACTAAAAATCGTGACAAATACAGATTGTGGCCGAAACATATTGTTTTGAAGGGGCTTGAACAAGTAAATCCAAAATCCATAATTTTCATTAAAAAAACGTGAAAAATACAGATTGTGGCCGAAATATATTGTTTTGAATGGGCTTGAACAAGTAAATTCAAAACACATTATTTCTTCTAAAAATCGTGTAAAATACAGATTGTGGTCGATATATATTGTTTTGATGGGGCTTGAAAAAGTAAATTCAAAATCCATAATTTTCATTAAAAAAACGTGAAAAATACAGTGTGTCCGAAATATATTCTTTAGAAGAGGCTTGAACAAGTAAATTCAAAATCCACTATTTTCACTAAAAATCGTGACAAATACAGATTGTGGCCGAAACATATTGTTTTGAAGGGGCTTGAACAATCCATAATTTTCATTAAAAAAACGTGAAAAATACAGATTGTGGCCGAAATATATTGTTTTGAATGGGCTTGAACAAGTAAATTCAAAACACATTATTTCTACTAAAAATCGTGAAAAATACAGATTGTGGCCGAAATATATTGTTTTGAAGGAGCTTGAACAAGTAAATCCAAAATCCATAATTTTCATTAAAAAAAAGTGAAAAATACAGAGTGTGGCCGAAATATATTGTTTTGAAGAGGCTTGAACAAGTAAATTCAAAATCCACTATTTTCACTAAAACTCGTGACAAATACAGAGTGTGGCCGAAATATATTGTTTTGAATGGGCTTGAAAAAGTATATTTAAAATACATTATTTTCATTAAATATCGTGAAAAATACAGATTATGGCCGAAATATACTGTTTTGAGGAGGCTTGAACAAGTAAATCCAAAATCCATAATTTTCATTAAGAAAACGTTAAAAATACAGATTGTGGCCGAAATATATTGTTTGAAAAACAAGTAAATTTAAAATCCATTATGTTCATTAAAAAAAAGTAACAAATACAGATTGGGCCCGAAGTGTATTGCTTTGAAGGGGCTTGAACAAGTAATTTAAAATACATTATTTTCATTAAAAATCGTGTAAAAACAGATCTTGAAAATCGTGAAAAATACAGATTGTAGCCGAAATATATTTTTTTGAAGGGGCTTGGACAAGTAAATTCAAAATCCACTATTTTCACTAAAAATCGTGACAAATACAGTTCGTGGCCGAAACGTATTTTTTTGAAGGGGCTTGAACAAGTAAATTCAAAATCCACTATTTTCACTAAAAATCGTGAAAAATACAGTTTGTGGCCGAAGCATATTGTTTTGAAGGGGCTTGAACAAGTAAATCCAAAATCCATAACATAATTTTCATTAAAAAAATGTGAAAAATACAGATTGTGGCCGAAACATATTGTTTTGAAGGTGCTTGAACAAGTAAATCCAAAATCCATAATTTTCATTAAAAATGGTGAAAAATACAGATTGTGGCCGAAATATATTGTTTGAAAAACAAGTAAATTTAAAATCCATTATGTTCATAAAAAAATCGTAACAAATACAGATTAGGCCCGAAATGTATTGTTTTGATGGGGCTTGAACAAGTAATTTAAAATACAGTATTTTCATTAAAAATCGTGCAAAATACAGATTGTGGCCGAAATATATTGTTTTGAAGAGGCTTGAACAAGTAAATTTAAAGTGCATTATTTTCATTAAAAAATCGTGAAAAATACAGATTGTGGCCGAAATATATTGTTTGAAAAACAAGTAAATTTAAAATCCATTATGTTCATAAAAAAATCGTAACAAATACAGATTAGGCCCGAAATGTATTGTTTTGATGGGGCTTGAACAAGTAATTTAAAATACAGTATTTTCATTAAAAATCGTGTAAAATACAGATTTTGAAAATCGTGAAAAATACAGATTTTGAAAATCGTGAAAAATACAGATTTTGAAAATCGTGAAAAATACAGATTGTAGCCGAAATATATTGTTTCAAAAACAAGTAAATATAAAATCCATTATTTTCATTTAAAAATCGTGAAAAATACAGATTGCAGCCGAAATATACTGTTTTGGGGAGGCTTGAACAAGTAATTCAAAACACATTATTTCTTCTAAAAATCGTGAAAAATACAGATTGTAGCCGAAATATATTGTTTCAAAAACAAGTAAAAATAAATCCATTATTTTCATTTATTTCACTAAAAAGCTTGAAAAATACAGATTGTGGCCGAAATATATTGTTTTGAAGGGGCTTGAACAAGTAAATCCAAAATCTACTATTTTCACTAAAAATAGTGAAAAATATAGTTTGTGGCCGAAACATATTGTTTTGAAGGGGCTTGAACAAGTATATCCAAAATCCAAAATTTTCATTAAAATTCGTGAAAAATACAGATTGTGGCTGAAATATACTGTTTTGAGGAGGCTTGAACTAGGAAATTCAAACCACATTATTTCTTCTATAAATCGTGAAAAATACAGATTGTGGTCGAAATATATTGTTTTGAGGAGGCTTGAACAAGTAAATTCAAAACACATTATTTCTTCTAAAAATCGTGTAAAATACAGATTGTGGTCGATATATATTGTTTTGATGGGGCTTGAAAAAGTAAATCCAAAATCCATAATTTTCATTAAAAAAACGTGAAAAATACAGATTGTGGCCGAAATATATCGTTTTGAATGGGCTTGAACAAGTAAATTCAAAACACATTATTTCTTCTAAAAATCGTGAAAAATACAGATTGTGGTCGAAATATATTGTTTTGAGGAGGCTTGAACAAGTAAATTCAAAACACATTATTTCTTCTAAAAATCGTGTAAAATACAGATTGTGGTCGATATATATTGTTTTGATGGGGCTTGAAAAAGTAAATCCAAAATCCATAATTTTCATTAAAAAAACGTGAAAAATACAGTGCGGCCGAAATATATTTATTAGAAGAGGCTTGAACAAGTAAATTCAAAATCCACTATTTTCACTAAAAATCGTGACAAATACAGATTGTGGCCGAAACATATTGTTTTGAAGGGGCTTGAACAAGCAAATCCAAAATCCATAATTTTCATTAAAAAAACGTGAAAAATACAGAGTGTGGCCGAAATATATTGTTTTGAAGAGGCTTGAACAAGTAAATTCAAAATCCACTATTTTCACTAAAAATCGTGACAAATACAGAGTGTTGCCGAAATATATTGTTTTGAATGGGCTTGAAAAAGTATATTTAAGATACATTATTTCCATTAAATATCGTGAAAAATACAGATTATGGCCGAAATATACTGTTTTGAGGAGGCTTGAACAAGTAAATCCAAAATCCATAATTTTCATTAAGAAAACGTGAAAAATACAGATTGTGGCCGAAATATATTGTTTGAAAAACAAGTAAATTTAAAATCCATTATGTTCATTAAAAAATCGTAACAAATACAGATTGGGCCCGAAATGTATTTTTTGAAGGGGCTTGAACAAGTAAATTCAAAACACATTATTTCTTCTAAAAATCGTGAAAAATACAGATTGTAGCCGAAATATACTGTTTTGAGGTGGCTTTTACAAGTTAATTCAAAATCCATTATTTTCACTAAAAAGCTTGAAAAATACAGATTGTAACCGAAATATATTGTTTTGAGGAGGCTTGAACAAGTAAATTCAAAACACATTTTTTCTTCTAAAAATCGTGAAAAATACAGATTGTAGCCGAAATATACTGTTTTGAGGAGGCTTGAACAAGTTAATTCAAATCCATTATTTTCACTAAAAAGCTTGAAAAATACTGATTGTAACCGAAATATATTGTTTTGAGGAGGCTTGAACAAGTAAATTCAAAACACATTTTTGCTTCTAAAAATCGTGAAAAATACAGATTGTGGCCGCAAAATATTGTTTCAAAAACAAGTAAATATAAAATTCATTATTTTCATTAAAAAATCGTGAAAAATACAGATTGTAGCCGAAATATACTGTTTTGAAGAGGCTTGAACAAGTTAATTTAAAATCATGATTTTCACTAAAAAGCTTGAAAAATACAGATTGTAACCGAAATATATTGTTTTGAGGAGGCTTGAACAAGTAAATTCAAAACCCATATTTTCTTCTAAAAATCGTGAAAAATACAGATTGTGGTCGATATATATTGTTTTGATGGGGCTTGAAAAAGTAAATCCAAAATCCATAATTTTCATTAAAAAAACGTGAAAAATACAGTGTGGCCGAAATATATTCTTTAGAAGAAGCTTGAACAAGTAAATTCAAAATCCACTATTTTCACTAAAAATCGTGACAAATACAGATTGTGGCCGAAACATATTGTTATGAAGGGGCTTGAACAAGTAAATACAAAATCCATAATTTTCATTAAAAAAACGTGAAAAATACAGATTGTGGCCGAAATATATTGTTTTGAATGGGCTTGAACAAGTAAATTCAAAACACATTATTTCTTCTAAAAATCGTGTAAAAAACAGATTGTGGTCGATATATATTGTTTTGATGGGGCTTGAAAAAGTAAATCCAAATTCCATAATTTTCATTAAAAAAACGTGAAAAATACAGTGTGTCCGAAATATATTCTTTAGAAGAGGCTTGAACAAGTAAATTCAAAATCCACTATTTTCACTAAAAATCGTGACAAATACAGATTGTGGCCGAAACATATTGTTTTGAAGGAGGCTTGAACAAGTAAATACAAAATCCATAATTTTCATTAAAAAAACGTGAAAAATACAGATTGTGGCCGAAATATATTGTTTTGAATGGGCTTGTACAAGTAAATTCAAAACACATTATTTCTTCTAAAAATCGTGAAAAATACAGATTGTGGCCGAAATATATTGTTTTGAAGGAGCTTGAACAAGTAAATCCAAAATCCATAATTTTCATTAAAAAAAAGTGAAAAATACAGAGTGTGGCCGAAATATATTGTTTTGAAGAGGCTTGAACAAGTAAATTCAAAATCCACTATTTTCACTAAAACTCGTGACAAATACAGAGTGTGGCCGAAATATATTGTTTTGAATGGGCTTGAAAAAGTATATTTAAAATACATTATTTTCATTAAATATCATGAAAAATACAGATTATGGCCGAAATATACTGTTTTGAGGAGGCTTGAACAAGTAAATCCAAAATCCATAATTTTCATTAAGAAAACGTTAAAAATACAGATTGTGGCCGAAATATATTGTTTGAAAAACAAGTAAATTTAAAATCCATTATGTTCATTAAAAAATCGTAACAAATACAGATTGGGCCCGAAATGTATTTTTTTAAGGGGCTTGAACAAGTAAATTCAAAATCCACTATTTTCACTAAAAATCGTGAAAAATACAGTTTGTGGCCGAAACATATTGTTTTGAAGGGGCTTGAACAAGTAAATCCAAAATCCATAACATAATTTTCATTAAAAAAACGTGCAAAATATAGATTGTGGCCGAAATATATTATTTTGAAGGGGCGTGAACAAGTAAATTCAAAGTGCATTATTTTCATTAAAAAATTGTGAAAAATACAGATTGTAGCCGAAATATATTGTTTGAAAAACAAGTAAATTTAAAATCCATTATGTTCATTAAAAAAAAGTAACAAATACAGATTGGGCCCGAAATGTATTGCTTTGAAGGGGCTTGAACAAGTAATTTAAAATACATTATTTTCATTAAAAATCGTGTAAAAACAGATTTTGAAAATCGTGAAAAATACAGATTGTAGCCGAAATATATTTTTTTGAAGGGGCTTGGACAAGTAAATTCAAAATCCACTATTTTCACTAAAAATCTTGACAAATACAGTTCGTGGCAGAAACGTATTTTTTTGAAGGGGCTTGAACAAGTAAATTCAAAATTCACTATTTTCACTAAAAATCGTGAAAAATACAGTTTGTCCGAAATATATTCTTTAGAAGGGGCTTGAACAAGTAAATCCAAAATCCATAACATAATTTTCATTAAAAAAATGTGAAAAATACAGATTGTGGCCGAAACATATTGTTTTGAAGGGGCTTGAACAAGTAAATCCAAAATCCATAATTGTCATTAAAAATGGTGAAAAATACAGATTGTGGCCGAAATATATTGTTTGAAAAACAAGTAAATTTAAAATCCATTATGTTCATAAAAAAATCGTAACAAATACAGATTAGGCCCGAAATGTATTGTTTTGATGGGGCTTGAACAAGTAATTTAAAATACAGTATTTTCATTAAAAATCGTGCAAAATACAGATTGTGGCCGAAATATATTGTTTTGAAGAGGCTTGAACAAGTAAATTCAAAGTGCATTATTTTCATTAAAAAATCGTGAAAAATACAGATTGTAGCCGAAATATATTGTTTGAAAAACAAGTAAATTTAAAATCCATTATGTTCATTAAAAAAAAGTAACAAATACAGATTGGGCCCGAAATGTATTGTTTTGAAGGGGCTTGAACAAGTAATTTAAAATACATTATTTTCATTAAAAATCGTGTAATATACAGATTTTGAAAATCGTGAAAAATACAGATTGTAGCCGAAATATATTTTTTTGAAGGGGCTTGGACAAGTAAATTTAAAATCCACTATTTTCACTAAAAATCGTGTAAAATACAGATTTTGAAAATCGTGAAAAATACAGATTTTGAAAATCGTGAAAAATACAGATTGTAGCCGAAATATATTGTTTCAAAAACAAGTAAATATAAAATCCATTATTTTCATTTAAAAATCGTGAAAAATACAGATTGCAGCCGAAATATACTGTTTTGAGGAGGCTTGAACAAGTGAATTCAAAATGCATTATTTTCACTAAAAATCGTGTAAAATACAGATTTTGAAAATCGTGAAAAATACAGATTTTGAAAATCGTGAAAAATACAGATTGTACCCGAAATATATTGTTTCAAAAACAAGTAAATATAAAATCCATTATTTTCATTTAAATATCGTGAAAAATAGAGATTATGGCCGAAATATACTGTTTTGAGGAGGCTTGAACAAGTAAATCCAAAATCCATAATTTTCATTAAGAAAACGTTAAAAATACAGATTGTGGCCGAAATATATTGTTTGAAAAACAAGTAAATTTAAAATCCATTATGTTCATTAAAAAATCGTAACAAATACAGATTGGGCCCGAAATGTATTTTTTTAAGGGGCTTGAACAAGTAAATTCAAAATCCACTATTTTCACTAAAAATCGTGAAAAATACAGTTTGTAGCCGAAATATATTGTTTCAAAAACAAGTAAAAATAAATCCATTATTTTCATTTATTTCACTAAAAAGCTTGAAAAATACAGATTGTGGCCGAAATATATTGTTTTGAAGGGGCTTGAACAAGTAAATCCAAAATCTACTATTTTCACTAAAAATAGTGAAAAATATAGTTTGTGGCCGAAACATATTGTTTTGAAGGGGCTTGAACAAGTATATCCAAAATCCAAAATTTTCATTAAAATTCGTGAAAAATACAGATTGTGGCTGAAATATACTGTTTTGAGGAGGCTTGAACTAGGAAATTCAAACCACATTATTTCTTCTATAAATCGTGAAAAATACAGATTGTGGTCGAAATATATTGTTTTGAGGAGGCTTGAACAAGTAAATTCAAAACACATTATTTCTTCTAAAAATCGTGTAAAATACAGATTGTGGTCGATATATATTGTTTTGATGGGGCTTGAAAAAGTAAATCCAAAATCCATAATTTTCATTAAAAAAACGTGAAAAATACAGATTGTGGCCGAAATATATCGTTTTGAATGGGCTTGAACAAGTAAATTCAAAACACATTATTTCTTCTAAAAATCGTGAAAAATACAGATTGTGGTCGAAATATATTGTTTTGAGGAGGCTTGAACAAGTAAATTCAAAACACATTATTTCTTCTAAAAATCGTGTAAAATACAGATTGTGGTCGATATATATTGTTTTGATGGGGCTTGAAAAAGTAAATCCAAAATCCATAATTTTCATTAAAAAAACGTGAAAAATACAGTGCGGCCGAAATATATTTATTAGAAGAGGCTTGAACAAGTAAATTCAAAATCCACTATTTTCACTAAAAATCGTGACAAATACAGATTGTGGCCGAAACATATTGTTTTGAAGGGGCTTGAACAAGCAAATCCAAAATCCATAATTTTCATTAAAAAAACGTGAAAAATACAGAGTGTGGCCGAAATATATTGTTTTGAAGAGGCTTGAACAAGTAAATTCAAAATCCACTATTTTCACTAAAAATCGTGACAAATACAGAGTGTTGCCGAAATATATTGTTTTGAATGGGCTTGAAAAAGTATATTTAAGATACATTATTTCCATTAAATATCGTGAAAAATACAGATTATGGCCGAAATATACTGTTTTGAGGAGGCTTGAACAAGTAAATCCAAAATCCATAATTTTCATTAAGAAAACGTGAAAAATACAGATTGTGGCCGAAATATATTGTTTGAAAAACAAGTAAATTTAAAATCCATTATGTTCATTAAAAAATCGTAACAAATACAGATTGGGCCCGAAATGTATTTTTTGAAGGGGCTTGAACAAGTAAATTCAAAACACATTATTTCTTCTAAAAATCGTGAAAAATACAGATTGTAGCCGAAATATACTGTTTTGAGGTGGCTTTTACAAGTTAATTCAAAATCCATTATTTTCACTAAAAAGCTTGAAAAATACAGATTGTAACCGAAATATATTGTTTTGAGGAGGCTTGAACAAGTAAATTCAAAACACATTTTTTCTTCTAAAAATCGTGAAAAATACAGATTGTAGCCGAAATATACTGTTTTGAGGAGGCTTGAACAAGTTAATTCAAATCCATTATTTTCACTAAAAAGCTTGAAAAATACTGATTGTAACCGAAATATATTGTTTTGAGGAGGCTTGAACAAGTAAATTCAAAACACATTTTTGCTTCTAAAAATCGTGAAAAATACAGATTGTGGCCGCAAAATATTGTTTCAAAAACAAGTAAATATAAAATTCATTATTTTCATTAAAAAATCGTGAAAAATACAGATTGTAGCCGAAATATACTGTTTTGAAGAGGCTTGAACAAGTTAATTTAAAATCATGATTTTCACTAAAAAGCTTGAAAAATACAGATTGTAACCGAAATATATTGTTTTGAGGAGGCTTGAACAAGTAAATTCAAAACCCATATTTTCTTCTAAAAATCGTGAAAAATACAGATTGTGGTCGATATATATTGTTTTGATGGGGCTTGAAAAAGTAAATCCAAAATCCATAATTTTCATTAAAAAAACGTGAAAAATACAGTGTGGCCGAAATATATTCTTTAGAAGAAGCTTGAACAAGTAAATTCAAAATCCACTATTTTCACTAAAAATCGTGACAAATACAGATTGTGGCCGAAACATATTGTTTTGAAGGGGCTTGAACAAGTAAATACAAAATCCATAATTTTCATTAAAAAAACGTGAAAAATACAGATTGTGGCCGAAATATATTGTTTTGAATGGGCTTGAACAAGTAAATTCAAAATCCACTATTTTCACTAAAAATCGTGAAAAATACAGTTTGTAGCCGAAATATATTGTTTCAAAAACAAGTAAAAATAAATCCATTATTTTCATTTATTTCACTAAAAAGCTTGAAAAATACAGATTGTGGCCGAAATATATTGTTTTGAAGGGGCTTGAACAAGTAAATCCAAAATCTACTATTTTCACTAAAAATAGTGAAAAATATAGTTTGTGGCCGAAACATATTGTTTTGAAGGGGCTTGAACAAGTATATCCAAAATCCAAAATTTTCATTAAAATTCGTGAAAAATACAGATTGTGGCTGAAATATACTGTTTTGAGGAGGCTTGAACTAGGAAATTCAAACCACATTATTTCTTCTATAAATCGTGAAAAATACAGATTGTGGTCGAAATATATTGTTTTGAGGAGGCTTGAACAAGTAAATTCAAAACACATTATTTCTTCTAAAAATCGTGTAAAATACAGATTGTGGTCGATATATATTGTTTTGATGGGGCTTGAAAAAGTAAATCCAAAATCCATAATTTTCATTAAAAAAACGTGAAAAATACAGATTGTGGCCGAAATATATCGTTTTGAATGGGCTTGAACAAGTAAATTCAAAACACATTATTTCTTCTAAAAATCGTGAAAAATACAGATTGTGGTCGAAATATATTGTTTTGAGGAGGCTTGAACAAGTAAATTCAAAACACATTATTTCTTCTAAAAATCGTGTAAAATACAGATTGTGGTCGATATATATTGTTTTGATGGGGCTTGAAAAAGTAAATCCAAAATCCATAATTTTCATTAAAAAAACGTGAAAAATACAGTGCGGCCGAAATATATTTATTAGAAGAGGCTTGAACAAGTAAATTCAAAATCCACTATTTTCACTAAAAATCGTGAAAAATACAGATTGTAGCCGAAATATACTGTTTTGAGGTGGCTTTTACAAGTTAATTCAAAATCCATTATTTTCACTAAAAAGCTTGAAAAATACAGATTGTAACCGAAATATATTGTTTTGAGGAGGCTTGAACAAGTAAATTCAAAACACATTTTTTCTTCTAAAAATCGTGAAAAATACAGATTGTAGCCGAAATATACTGTTTTGAGGAGGCTTGAACAAGTTAATTCAAATCCATTATTTTCACTAAAAAGCTTGAAAAATACTGATTGTAACCGAAATATATTGTTTTGAGGAGGCTTGAACAAGTAAATTCAAAACACATTTTTGCTTCTAAAAATCGTGAAAAATACAGATTGTGGCCGCAAAATATTGTTTCAAAAACAAGTAAATATAAAATTCATTATTTTCATTAAAAAATCGTGAAAAATACAGATTGTAGCCGAAATATACTGTTTTGAAGAGGCTTGAACAAGTTAATTTAAAATCATGATTTTCACTAAAAAGCTTGAAAAATACAGATTGTAACCGAAATATATTGTTTTGAGGAGGCTTGAACAAGTAAATTCAAAACCCATATTTTCTTCTAAAAATCGTGAAAAATACAGATTGTGGTCGATATATATTGTTTTGATGGGGCTTGAAAAAGTAAATCCAAAATCCATAATTTTCATTAAAAAAACGTGAAAAATACAGTGTGGCCGAAATATATTCTTTAGAAGAAGCTTGAACAAGTAAATTCAAAATCCACTATTTTCACTAAAAATCGTGACAAATACAGATTGTGGCCGAAACATATTGTTTTGAAGGGGCTTGAACAAGTAAATACAAAATCCATAATTTTCATTAAAAAAACGTGAAAAATACAGATTGTGGCCGAAATATATTGTTTTGAATGGGCTTGAACAAGTAAATTCAAAATCCACTATTTTCACTAAAAATCGTGAAAAATACAGTTTGTAGCCGAAATATATTGTTTCAAAAACAAGTAAAAATAAATCCATTATTTTCATTTATTTCACTAAAAAGCTTGAAAAATACAGATTGTGGCCGAAATATATTGTTTTGAAGGGGCTTGAACAAGTAAATCCAAAATCTACTATTTTCACTAAAAATAGTGAAAAATATAGTTTGTGGCCGAAACATATTGTTTTGAAGGGGCTTGAACAAGTATATCCAAAATCCAAAATTTTCATTAAAATTCGTGAAAAATACAGATTGTGGCTGAAATATACTGTTTTGAGGAGGCTTGAACTAGGAAATTCAAACCACATTATTTCTTCTATAAATCGTGAAAAATACAGATTGTGGTCGAAATATATTGTTTTGAGGAGGCTTGAACAAGTAAATTCAAAACACATTATTTCTTCTAAAAATCGTGTAAAATACAGATTGTGGTCGATATATATTGTTTTGATGGGGCTTGAAAAAGTAAATCCAAAATCCATAATTTTCATTAAAAAAACGTGAAAAATACAGATTGTGGCCGAAATATATCGTTTTGAATGGGCTTGAACAAGTAAATTCAAAACACATTATTTCTTCTAAAAATCGTGAAAAATACAGATTGTGGTCGAAATATATTGTTTTGAGGAGGCTTGAACAAGTAAATTCAAAACACATTATTTCTTCTAAAAATCGTGTAAAATACAGATTGTGGTCGATATATATTGTTTTGATGGGGCTTGAAAAAGTAAATCCAAAATCCATAATTTTCATTAAAAAAACGTGAAAAATACAGTGCGGCCGAAATATATTTATTAGAAGAGGCTTGAACAAGTAAATTCAAAATCCACTATTTTCACTAAAAATCGTGACAAATACAGATTGTGGCCGAAACATATTGTTTTGAAGGGGCTTGAACAAGCAAATCCAAAATCCATAATTTTCATTAAAAAAACGTGAAAAATACAGAGTGTGGCCGAAATATATTGTTTTGAAGAGGCTTGAACAAGTAAATTCAAAATCCACTATTTTCACTAAAAATCGTGACAAATACAGAGTGTTGCCGAAATATATTGTTTTGAATGGGCTTGAAAAAGTATATTTAAGATACATTATTTCCATTAAATATCGTGAAAAATACAGATTATGGCCGAAATATACTGTTTTGAGGAGGCTTGAACAAGTAAATCCAAAATCCATAATTTTCATTAAGAAAACGTGAAAAATACAGATTGTGGCCGAAATATATTGTTTGAAAAACAAGTAAATTTAAAATCCATTATGTTCATTAAAAAATCGTAACAAATACAGATTGGGCCCGAAATGTATTTTTTGAAGGGGCTTGAACAAGTAAATTCAAAACACATTATTTCTTCTAAAAATCGTGAAAAATACAGATTGTAGCCGAAATATACTGTTTTGAGGTGGCTTTTACAAGTTAATTCAAAATCCATTATTTTCACTAAAAAGCTTGAAAAATACAGATTGTAACCGAAATATATTGTTTTGAGGAGGCTTGAACAAGTAAATTCAAAACACATTTTTTCTTCTAAAAATCGTGAAAAATACAGATTGTAGCCGAAATATACTGTTTTGAGGAGGCTTGAACAAGTTAATTCAAATCCATTATTTTCACTAAAAAGCTTGAAAAATACTGATTGTAACCGAAATATATTGTTTTGAGGAGGCTTGAACAAGTAAATTCAAAACACATTTTTGCTTCTAAAAATCGTGAAAAATACAGATTGTGGCCGCAAAATATTGTTTCAAAAACAAGTAAATATAAAATTCATTATTTTCATTAAAAAATCGTGAAAAATACAGATTGTAGCCGAAATATACTGTTTTGAAGAGGCTTGAACAAGTTAATTTAAAATCATGATTTTCACTAAAAAGCTTGAAAAATACAGATTGTAACCGAAATATATTGTTTTGAGGAGGCTTGAACAAGTAAATTCAAAACCCATATTTTCTTCTAAAAATCGTGAAAAATACAGATTGTGGTCGATATATATTGTTTTGATGGGGCTTGAAAAAGTAAATCCAAAATCCATAATTTTCATTAAAAAAACGTGAAAAATACAGTGTGGCCGAAATATATTCTTTAGAAGAAGCTTGAACAAGTAAATTCAAAATCCACTATTTTCACTAAAAATCGTGACAAATACAGATTGTGGCCGAAACATATTGTTTTGAAGGGGCTTGAACAAGTAAATACAAAATCCATAATTTTCATTAAAAAAACGTGAAAAATACAGATTGTGGCCGAAATATATTGTTTTGAATGGGCTTGAACAAGTAAATTCAAAACACATTATTTCTTCTAAAAATCGTGTAAAAAACAGATTGTGGTCGATATATATTGTTTTGATGGGGCTTGAAAAAGTAAATCCAAATTCCATAATTTTCATTAAAAAAACGTGAAAAATACAGTGTGTCCGAAATATATTCTTTAGAAGAGGCTTGAACAAGTAAATTCAAAATCCACTATTTTCACTAAAAATCGTGACAAATACAGATTGTGGCCGAAACATATTGTTTTGAAGGAGGCTTGAACAAGTAAATACAAAATCCATAATTTTCATTAAAAAAACGTGAAAAATACAGATTGTGGCCGAAATATATTGTTTTGAATGGGCTTGTACAAGTAAATTCAAAACACATTATTTCTTCTAAAAATCGTGAAAAATACAGATTGTGGCCGAAATATATTGTTTTGAAGGAGCTTGAACAAGTAAATCCAAAATCCATAATTTTCATTAAAAAAAAGAGAAAAATACAGAGTGTGGCCGAAATATATTGTTTTGAAGAGGCTTGAACAAGTAAATTCAAAATCCACTATTTTCACTAAAACTCGTGACAAATACAGAGTGTGGCCGAAATATATTGTTTTGAATGGGCTTGAAAAAGTATATTTAAAATACATTATTTTCATTAAATATCATGAAAAATACAGATTATGGCCGAAATATACTGTTTTGAGGAGGCTTGAACAAGTAAATCCAAAATCCATAATTTTCATTAAGAAAACGTTAAAAATACAGATTGTGGCCGAAATATATTGTTTGAAAAACAAGTAAATTTAAAATCCATTATGTTCATTAAAATATCGTAACAAATACAGATTGGGCCCGAAATGTATTTTTTTAAGGGGCTTGAACAAGTAAATTCAAAATCCACTATTTTCACTAAAAATCGTGAAAAATACAGTTTGTGGCCGAAACATATTGTTTTGAAGGGGCTTGAACAAGTAAATCCAAAATCCATAACATAATTTTCATTAAAAAAACGTGCAAAATATAGATTGTGGCCGAAATATATTATTTTGAAGGGGCGTGAACAAGTAAATTCAAAGTGCATTATTTTCATTAAAAAATTGTGAAAAATACAGATTGTAGCCGAAATATATTGTTTGAAAAACAAGTAAATTTAAAATCCATTATGTTCATTAAAAAAAAGTAACAAATACAGATTGGGCCCGAAATGTATTGCTTTGAAGGGGCTTGAACAAGTAATTTAAAATACATTATTTTCATTAAAAATCGTGTAAAAACAGATTTTGAAAATCGTGAAAAATACAGATTGTAGCCGAAATATATTTTTTTGAAGGGGCTTGGACAAGTAAATTCAAAATCCACTATTTTCACTAAAAATCTTGACAAATACAGTTCGTGGCAGAAACGTATTTTTTTGAAGGGGCTTGAACAAGTAAATTCAAAATTCACTATTTTCACTAAAAATCGTGAAAAATACAGTTTGTCCGAAATATATTCTTTAGAAGGGGCTTGAACAAGTAAATCCAAAATCCATAACATAATTTTCATTAAAAAAATGTGAAAAATACAGATTGTGGCCGAAACATATTGTTTTGAAGGGGCTTGAACAAGTAAATCCAAAATCCATAATTGTCATTAAAAATGGTGAAAAATACAGATTGTGGCCGAAATATATTGTTTGAAAAACAAGTAAATTTAAAATCCATTATGTTCATAAAAAAATCGTAACAAATACAGATTAGGCCCGAAATGTATTGTTTTGATGGGGCTTGAACAAGTAATTTAAAATACAGTATTTTCATTAAAAATCGTGCAAAATACAGATTGTGGCCGAAATATATTATTTTGAAGGGGCGTGAACAAGTAAATTCAAAGTGCATTATTTTCATTAAAAAATTGTGAAAAATACAGATTGTAGCCGAAATATATTGTTTGAAAAACAAGTAAATTTAAAATCCATTATGTTCATTAAAAAAAAGTAACAAATACAGATTGGGCCCGAAATGTATTGCTTTGAAGGGGCTTGAACAAGTAATTTAAAATACATTATTTTCATTAAAAATCGTGTAAAAACAGATTTTGAAAATCGTGAAAAATACAGATTGTAGCCGAAATATATTTTTTTGAAGGGGCTTGGACAAGTAAATTCAAAATCCACTATTTTCACTAAAAATCTTGACAAATACAGTTCGTGGCAGAAACGTATTTTTTTGAAGGGGCTTGAACAAGTAAATTCAAAATTCACTATTTTCACTAAAAATCGTGAAAAATACAGTTTGTCCGAAATATATTCTTTAGAAGGGGCTTGAACAAGTAAATCCAAAATCCATAACATAATTTTCATTAAAAAAATGTGAAAAATACAGATTGTGGCCGAAACATATTGTTTTGAAGGGGCTTGAACAAGTAAATCCAAAATCCATAATTGTCATTAAAAATGGTGAAAAATACAGATTGTGGCCGAAATATATTGTTTGAAAAACAAGTAAATTTAAAATCCATTATGTTCATAAAAAAATCGTAACAAATACAGATTAGGCCCGAAATGTATTGTTTTGATGGGGCTTGAACAAGTAATTTAAAATACAGTATTTTCATTAAAAATCGTGCAAAATACAGATTGTGGCCGAAATATATTGTTTGAAAAACAAGTAAATTTAAAATCCATTATGTTCATTAAAAAAAAGTAACAAATACAGATTGGGCCCGAAATGTATTGCTTTGAAGGGGCTTGAACAAGTAATTTAAAATACATTATTTTCATTAAAAATCGTGTAAAAACAGATTTTGAAAATCGTGAAAAATACAGATTGTAGCCGAAATATATTTTTTTGAAGGGGCTTGGACAAGTAAATTCAAAATCCACTATTTTCACTAAAAATCTTGACAAATACAGTTCGTGGCAGAAACGTATTTTTTTGAAGGGGCTTGAACAAGTAAATTCAAAATTCACTATTTTCACTAAAAATCGTGAAAAATACAGTTTGTCCGAAATATATTCTTTAGAAGGGGCTTGAACAAGTAAATCCAAAATCCATAACATAATTTTCATTAAAAAAATGTGAAAAATACAGATTGTGGCCGAAACATATTGTTTTGAAGGGGCTTGAACAAGTAAATCCAAAATCCATAATTGTCATTAAAAATGGTGAAAAATACAGATTGTGGCCGAAATATATTGTTTGAAAAACAAGTAAATTTAAAATCCATTATGTTCATAAAAAAATCGTAACAAATACAGATTAGGCCCGAAATGTATTGTTTTGATGGGGCTTGAACAAGTAATTTAAAATACAGTATTTTCATTAAAAATCGTGCAAAATACAGATTGTGGCCGAAATATATTGTTTTGAAGAGGCTTGAACAAGTAAATTCAAAGTGCATTATTTTCATTAAAAAATCGTGAAAAATACAGATTGTAGCCGAAATATATTGTTTGAAAAACAAGTAAATTTAAAATCCATTATGTTCATTAAAAAAAAGTAACAAATACAGATTGGGCCCGAAATGTATTGTTTTGAAGGGGCTTGAACAAGTAAATCCAAAATCCATAACATAATTTTCATTAAAAAAACGTGCAAAATATAGATTGTGGCCGAAATATATTATTTTGAAGGGGCGTGAACAAGTAAATTCAAAGTGCATTATTTTCATTAAAAAATTGTCAAAAATACAGATTGTAGCCGAAATATATTGTTTGAAAAACAAGTAAATTTAAAATCCATTATGTTCATTAAAAAAAAGTAACAAATACAGATTGGGCCCGAAATGTATTGCTTTGAAGGGGCTTGAACAAGTAATTTAAAATACATTATTTTCATTAAAAATCGTGTAAAAACAGATTTTGAAAATCGTGCAAAATACAGTTTGTGGCCGAAACATATTGTTTTGAAGGGGCTTGAACAAGTAAATCCAAAATCCATAACATAATTTTCATTAAAAAAACGTGCAAAATATAGATTGTGGCCGAAATATATTATTTTGAAGGGGCGTGAACAAGTAAATTCAAAGTGCATTATTTTCATTAAAAAATTGTGAAAAATACAGATTGTAGCCGAAATATATTGTTTGAAAAACAAGTAAATTTAAAATCCATTATGTTCATTAAAAAAAAGTAACAAATACAGATTGGGCCCGAAATGTATTGCTTTGAAGGGGCTTGAACAAGTAATTTAAAATACATTATTTTCATTAAAAATCGTGTAAAAACAGATTTTGAAAATCGTGAAAAATACAGATTGTAGCCGAAATATATTTTTTTGAAGGGGCTTGGACAAGTAAATTCAAAATCCACTATTTTCACTAAAAATCTTGACAAATACAGTTCGTGGCAGAAACGTATTTTTTTGAAGGGGCTTGAACAAGTAAATTCAAAATTCACTATTTTCACTAAAAATCGTGAAAAATACAGTTTGTCCGAAATATATTCTTTAGAAGGGGCTTGAACAAGTAAATCCAAAATCCATAACATAATTTTCATTAAAAAAATGTGAAAAATACAGATTGTGGCCGAAACATATTGTTTTGAAGGGGCTTGAACAAGTAAATCCAAAATCCATAATTGTCATTAAAAATGGTGAAAAATACAGATTGTGGCCGAAATATATTGTTTGAAAAACAAGTAAATTTAAAATCCATTATGTTCATAAAAAAATCGTAACAAATACAGATTAGGCCCGAAATGTATTGTTTTGATGGGGCTTGAACAAGTAATTTAAAATACAGTATTTTCATTAAAAATCGTGCAAAATACAGATTGTGGCCGAAATATATTGTTTTGAAGAGGCTTGAACAAGTAAATTCAAAGTGCATTATTTTCATTAAAAAATCGTGAAAAATACAGATTGTAGCCGAAATATATTGTTTGAAAAACAAGTAAATTTAAAATCCATTATGTTCATTAAAAAAAAGTAACAAATACAGATTGGGCCCGAAATGTATTGTTTTGAAGGGGCTTGAACAAGTAATTTAAAATACATTATTTTCATTAAAAATCGTGTAATATACAGATTTTGAAAATCGTGAAAAATACAGATTGTAGCCGAAATATATTTTTTTGAAGGGGCTTGGACAAGTAAATTTAAAATCCACTATTTTCACTAAAAATCGTGTAAAATACAGATTTTGAAAATCGTGAAAAATACAGATTTTGAAAATCGTGAAAAATACAGATTGTAGCCGAAATATATTGTTTCAAAAACAAGTAAATATAAAATCCATTATTTTCATTTAAAAATCGTGAAAAATACAGATTGCAGCCGAAATATACTGTTTTGAGGAGGCTTGAACAAGTGAATTCAAAATGCATTATTTTCACTAAAAATCGTGTAAAATACAGATTTTGAAAATCGTGAAAAATACAGATTTTGAAAATCGTGAAAAATACAGATTGTACCCGAAATATATTGTTTCAAAAACAAGTAAATATAAAATCCATTATTTTCATTTAAATATCGTGAAAAATAGAGATTATGGCCGAAATATACTGTTTTGAGGAGGCTTGAACAAGTAAATCCAAAATCCATAATTTTCATTAAGAAAACGTTAAAAATACAGATTGTGGCCGAAATATATTGTTTGAAAAACAAGTAAATTTAAAATCCATTATGTTCATTAAAAAATCGTAACAAATACAGATTGGGCCCGAAATGTATTTTTTTAAGGGGCTTGAACAAGTAAATTCAAAATCCACTATTTTCACTAAAAATCGTGAAAAATACAGTTTGTGGCCGAAACATATTGTTTTGAAGGGGCTTGAACAAGTTAATCCAAAATCCATAACATAATTTTCATTAAAAAAACGTGCAAAATATAGATTGTGGCCGAAATATATTGTTTTGAAGGGGCGTGAACAAGTAAATTCAAAGTGCATTATTTTCATTAAAAAATTGTGAAAAATACAGATTGTAGCCGAAATATATTGTTTGAAAAACAAGTAAATTTAAAATCCATTATGTTCATTAAAAAAAAGTAACAAATACAGATTGGGCCCGAAATGTATTGCTTTGAAGGGGCTTGAACAATTAATTTAAAATACATTATTTTCATTAAAAATCGTGTAAAAACAGATTTTGAAAATCGTGAAAAATACAGATTGTAGCCGAAATATATTTTTTTGAAGGGGCTTGGACAAGTAAATTCAAAATCCACTATTTTCACTAAAAATCGTGACAAATACAGTTCGTGGCCGAAACGTATTTTTTTGAAGGGTCTTGAACAAGTAAATTCAAAATCCACTATTTTCACTAAAAATCGTGAAAAATACAGTTTGTGGCCGAAACATATTGTTTTGAAGGGGCTTGAACAAGTAAATCCAAAATCCATAACATAATTTTCATTAAAAAAATGTGAAAAATACAGATTGTGGCCGAAACATATTGTTTTGAAGGGGCTTGAACAAGTAAATCCAAAATCCATAATTGTCATTAAAAATGGTGAAAAATACAGATTGTGGCCGAAATATATTGTTTGAAAAACAAGTAAATTTAAAATCCATTATGTTCATAAAAAAATCGTAACAAATACAGATTAGGCCCGAAATGTATTCTTTTGATGGGGCTTGAACAAGTAATTTAAAATACAGTATTTTCATTAAAAATCGTGCAAAATACAGATTGTGGCCGAAATATATTGTTTTGAAGAGGCTTGAACAAGTAAATTCAAAGTGCATTATTTTCATTAAAAAATCGTGAAAAATACAGATTGTAGCCGAAATATATTGTTTGAAAAACAAGTAAATTTAAAATCCATTATGTTCATTAAAAAAAAGTAACAAATACAGATTGGGCCCGAAATGTATTGTTTTGAAGGGGCTTGAACAAGTAATTTAAAATACATTATTTTCATTAAAAATCGTGTAAAATACAGATTTTGAAAATCGTGAAAAATACAGATTTTGAAAATCGTGAAAAATACAGATTGTAGCCGAAATATATTGTTTCAAAAACAAGTAAATATAAAATCCATTATTTTCATTTAAAAATCGTGAAAAATAGAGATTGCAGCCGAAATATACTGTTTTGAGGAGGCTTGAACAAGTTAATTCAAAATCCATTATTTTCACTAAAAATCGTGTAAAATACAGATTTTGAAAATCGTGAAAAATACAGATTTTGAAAATGTTGAAAAATACAGATTGTACCCGAAATATATTGTTTCAAAAACAAGTAAATATAAAATCCATTATTATCATTTAAATATCGTGAAAAATACAGATTATGACCGAAATATACTGTTTTGAGGAGGCTTGAACAAGTAAATCCAAAATCCATAATTTTCATTAAAAAAACGTGAAAAATACAGATTGTGGCCGAAATATATTGTTTTGAATGGGCTTGAACAAGTAAATTCAAAACACATTATTTCTTCTAAAAATCGTGTAAAAAACAGATTGTGGTCGATATATATTGTTTTGATGGGGCTTGAAAAAGTAAATCCAAATTCCATAATTTTCATTAAAAAAACGTGAAAAATACAGTGTGTCCGAAATATATTCTTTAGAAGAGGCTTGAACAAGTAAATTCAAAATCCATAATTTTCATTAAAAAAACGTGAAAAATACAGATTGTGGCCGAAATATATTGTTTTGAATGGGCTTGTACAAGTAAATTCAAAACACATTATTTCTTCTAAAAATCGTGAAAAATACAGATTGTGGCCGAAATATATTGTTTTGAAGGAGCTTGAACAAGTAAATCCAAAATCCATAATTTTCATTAAAAAAAAGTGAAAAATACAGATTGTAACCGAAATATATTGTTTTGAGGAGGCTTGGACAAGTAAATTCAAAACACATTTTTTCTTCTAAAAGTCGTGAAAAATACAGATTGTAGCCGAAATATACTGTTTTAGGAGGCTTGAACAAGTTAATTCAAATCCATTATTTTCACTAAAAAGCTTGAAAAATACTGATTGTAACCGAAATATATTGTTTTGAGGAGGCTTGAACAAGTAAATTCAAAACACATTTTTGCTTCTAAAAATCGTGAAAAATACAGATTGTGGCCGCAAAATATTGTTTCAAAAACAAGTAAATATAAAATTCATTATTTTCATTAAAAAATCGTGAAAAATACAGATTGTAGCCGAAATATACTGTTTTGAAGAGGCTTGAACAAGTTAATTTAAAATCATGATTTTCACTAAAAAGCTTGAAAAGTACAGATTGTAACCGAAATATATTGTTTTGAGGAGGCTTGAACAAGTAAATTCAAAACCCATATTTTCTTCTAAAAATCGTGAAAAATACAGATTGTGGTCGATATATATTGTTTTGATGGGGCTTGAAAAAGTAAATCCAAAATCCATAATTTTCATTAAAAAAACGTGAAAAATACAGTGTGGCCGAAATATATTCTTTAGAAGAAGCTTGAACAAGTAAATTCAAAATCCACTATTTTCACTAAAAATCGTGACAAATACAGATTGTGGCCGAAACATATTGTTTTGAAGGGGCTTGAACAAGTAAATACAAAATCCATAATTTTCATTAAAAAAACGTGAAAAATACAGATTGTGGCCGAAATATATTGTTTTGAATGGGCTTGTACAAGTAAATTCAAAACACATTATTTCTTCTAAAAATCGTGAAAAATACAGATTGTGGCCGAAATATATTGTTTTGAAGGAGCTTGAACAAGTAAATCCAAAATCCATAATTTTCATTAAAAAAAAGTGAAAAATACAGATTGTAACCGAAATATATTGTTTTGAGGAGGCTTGAACAAGTAAATTCAAAACACATTTTTTCTTCTAAAAATCGTGAAAAATACAGATTGTAGCCGAAATATACTGTTTTGAGGAGGCTTGAACAAGTTAATTCAAATCCATTATTTTCACTAAAAAGCTTGACAAATACTGATTGTAACCGAAATATATTGTTTTGAGGAGGCTTGAACAAGTAAATTCAAAACACATTTTTGCTTCTAAAAATCGTGAAAAATACAGATTGTGGCCGCAAAATATTGTTTCAAAAACAAGTAAATATAAAATTCATTATTTTCATTAAAAAATCGTGAAAAATACAGATTGTAGCCGAAATATACTGTTTTGAAGAGGCTTGAACAAGTTAATTTAAAATCATGATTTTCACTAAAAAGCTTGAAAAGTACAGATTGTAACCGAAATATATTGTTTTGAGGAGGCTTGAACAAGTAAATTCAAAACCCATATTTTCTTCTAAAAATCGTGAAAAATACAGATTGTGGTCGATATATATTGTTTTGATGGGGCTTGAAAAAGTAAATCCAAAATCCATAATTTTCATTAAAAAAACGTGAAAAATACAGTGTGGCCGAAATATATTCTTTAGAAGAAGCTTGAACAAGTAAATTCAAAATCCACTATTTTCACTAAAAATCGTGACAAATACAGATTGTGGCCGAAACATATTGTTTTGAAGGGGCTTGAACAAGTAAATACAAAATCCATAATTTTCATTAAAAAAACGTGAAAAATACAGATTGTGGGCGAAATATATTGTTTTGAATGGGCTTGAACAAGTAAATTCAAAACACATTATTTCTTCTAAAAATCGTGAAAAATACAGATTGTGGCCGAAATATATTGTTTTGAGGAGGCTTGAACAAGTAAATCCAAAATCCATAATTTTCATTAAAAATGGTGAAAAATACAGATTGTGGCCGAAATATATTGTTTGAAAAACAAGTAAATTTAAAATCCATTATGTTCATAAAAAAATCGTAACAAATACAGATTAGGCCCGAAATGTATTGTTTTGATGGGGCTTGAACAAGTAATTTAAAATACAGTATTTTCATTAAAAATCGTGCAAAATACAGATTGTGGCCGAAATATATTGTTTTGAAGAGGCTTGAACACGTAAATTCAAAGTGCATTATTTTCATTAAAAAATCGTGAAAAATACAGATTGTAGCCGAAATATATTGTTTGAAAAACAAGTAAATTTAAAATCCATTATGTTCATTAAAAAAAAGTAACAAATACAGATTGGGCCCGAAATGTATTGTTTTGAAGGGGCTTGAACACGTAATTTAAAATACATTCATTAAAAATCGTGTAAAATACAGATTTTGAAAATCGTGAAAAATACAGATTGTAGCCGAAATATATTTTTTTGAAGGGGCTTGGACAAGTAAATTCAAAATCCACTATTTTCACTAAAAATCTTGACAAATACAGTTCGTGGCAGAAACGTATTTTTTTGAAGGGGCTTGAACAAGTAAATTCAAAATCCACTATTTTCACTAAAAATCGTGAAAAATACAGTTTGTGGCCGAAACATATTGTTTTGAAGGGGCTTGAACAAGTAAATCCAAAATCCATAACATAATTTTCATTAAAAAAATGTGAAAAATACAGATTGTGGCCGAAACATATTGTTTTGAAGGGGCTTGAACAAGTAAATCCAAAATCCATAATTGTCATTAAAAATGGTGAAAAATACAGATTGTGGCCGAAATATATTGTTTGAAAAACAAGTAAATTTAAAATCCATTATGTTCATAAAAAAATCGTAACAAATACAGATTAGGCCCGAAATGTATTGTTTTGATGGGGCTTGAACAAGTAATTTAAAATACAGTATTTTCATTAAAAATCGTGCAAAATACAGATTGTGGCCGAAATATATTGTTTTGAAGAGGCTTGAACAAGTAAATTCAAAGTGCATTATTTTCATTAAAAAATCGTGAAAAATACAGATTGTAGCCGAAATATATTGTTTGAAAAACAAGTAAATTTAAAATCCATTATGTTCATTAAAAAAAAGTAACAAATACAGATTGGGCCCGAAATGTATTGTTTTGAAGGGGCTTGAACAAGTAATTTAAAATACATTATTTTCATTAAAAATCGTGTAATATACAGATTTTGAAAATCGTGAAAAATACAGATTGTAGCCGAAATATATTTTTTTGAAGGGGCTTGGACAAGTAAATTCAAAATCCACTATTTTCACTAAAAATCGTGTAAAATACAGATTTTGAAAATCGTGAAAAATACAGATTTTGAAAATCGTGAAAAATACAGATTGTAGCCGAAATATATTGTTTCAAAAACAAGTAAATATAAAATCCATTATTTTCATTTAAAAATCGTGAAAAATACAGATTGCAGCCGAAATATACTGTTTTGAGGAGGCTTGAACAAGTTAATTCAAAATCCATTATTTTCACTAAAAATCGTGTAAAATACAGATTTTGAAAATCGTGAAAAATACAGATTTTGAAAATCGTGAAAAATACAGATTGTACCCGAAATATATTGTTTCAAAAACAAGTAAATATAAAATCCATTATTTTCATTTAAATATCGTGAAAAATACAGATTATGGCCGAAATATACTGTTTTGAGGAGGCTTGAACAAGTAAATCCAAAATCCATAATTTTCATTAAGAAAACGTTAAAAATACAGATTGTGGCCGAAATTATTGTTTGAAAAACAAGTAAATTTAAAATCCATTATGTTCATTAAAAAATCGTAACAAATACAGATTGGGCCCGAAATGTATTTTTTTAAGGGGCTTGAACAAGTAAATTCAAGATCCACTATTTTCAATAAAAATCGTGAAAAATACAGTTTGTGGCCGAAACATATTGTTTTGAAGGGGCTTGAACAAGTAAATCCAAAATCCATAACATAATTTTCATTAAAAAAACGTGCAAAATATAGATTGTGGCCGAAATATATTGTTTTGAAGGGGCGTGAACAAGTAAATTCAAAGTGCATTATTTTCATTAAAAAATTGTGAAAAATACAGATTGTAGCCGAAATATATTGTTTGAAAAACAAGTAAATTTAAAATCCATTATGTTCATTAAAAAAAAGTAACAAATACAGATTGGGCCCGAAATGTATTGCTTTGAAGGGGCTTGAACAAGTAATTTAAAATACATTATTTTCATTAAAAATCGTGTAAAAACAGATTTTGAAAATCGTGAAAAATACAGATTGTAGCCGAAATATATTTTTTTGAAGGGGCTTGGACAAGTAAATTCAAAATCCACTATTTTCACTAAAAATCGTGACAAATACAGTTCGTGGCCGAAACGTATTTGTTTGAAGGGGCTTGAACAAGTAAATTCAAAATCCACTGTTTTCACTAAAAATCGTGAAAAATACAGTTTGTGGCCGAAACATATTGTTTTGAAGGGGCTTGAACAAGTAAATCCAAAATCCATAACATAATTTTCATTAAAAAAATGTGAAAAATACAGATTGTGGCCGAAACATATTGTTTTGAAGGGGCTTGAACAAGTAAATCCAAAATCCATAATTGTCATTAAAAATGGTGAAAAATACAGATTGTGGCCGAAATATATTGTTTGAAAAACAAGTAAATTTAAAATCCATTATGTTCATAAAAAAATCGTAACAAATACAGATTAGGCCCGAAATGTATTGTTTTGATGGGGCTTGAACATTTTCATTAAAAATCGTGTAAAAACAGATTTTGAAAATCGTGAAAAATACAGATTGTAGCCGAAATATATTTTTTTGAAGGGGCTTGAACAAGTAAATTCAAGATCCACTATTTTCACTAAAAATCGTGAAAAATACAGTTTGTGGCCGAAACATATTGTTTTGAAGGGGCGTGAACAAGTAAATTCAAAGTGCATTATTTTCATTAAAAAATTGTGAAAAATACAGATTGTAGCCGAAATATATTGTTTGAAAAACAAGTAAATTTAAAATCCATTATGTTCATTAAAAAAAAGTAACAAATACAGATTGGGCCCGAAATGTATTGCTTTGAAGGGGCTTGAACAAGTAATTTAAAATACATTATTTTCATTAAAAATCGTGTAAAAACAGATTTTGAAAATCGTGAAAAATACAGATTGTAGCCGAAATATATTTTTTTGAAGGGGCTTGGACAAGTAAATTCAAAATCCACTATTTTCACTAAAAATCGTGACAAATACAGTTCGTGGCCGAAACGTATTTTTTTGAAGGGGCTTGAACAAGTAAATTCAAAATCCACTATTTTCACTAAAAATCGTGAAAAATACAGTTTGTGGCCGAAACATATTGTTTTGAAGGGGCTTGAACAAGTAAATCCAAAATCCATAACATAATTTTCATTAAAAAAATGTGAAAAATACAGATTGTGGCCGAAACATATTGTTTTGAAGGGGCTTGAACAAGTAAATCCAAAATCCATAATTGTCATTAAAAATGGTGAAAAATACAGATTGTGGCCGAAATATATTGTTTGAAAAACAAGTAAATTTAAAATCCATTATGTTCATAAAAAAATCGTAACAAATACAGATTAGGCCCGAAATGTATTCTTTTGATGGGGCTTGAACAAGTAATTTAAAATACAGTATTTTCATTAAAAATCGTGCAAAATACAGATTGTGGCCGAAATATATTGTTTTGAAGAGGCTTGAACAAGTAAATTCAAAGTGCATTATTTTCATTAAAAAATCGTGAAAAATACAGATTGTAGCCGAAATATATTGTTTGAAAAACAAGTAAATTTAAAATCCATTATGTTCATTAAAAAAAAGTAACAAATACAGATTGGGCCCGAAATGTATTGTTTTGAAGGGGCTTGAACAAGTAATTTAAAATACATTATTTTCATTAAAAATCTTTAAGCAAGCTTTAAAAAATAAAAACAACAAAGAGTTAGAAGAGCACATAGCGAAATTAACACCTGGTGAAGCGTCAGACTACTCTTTGTGGAAATCAGCAAAAAAATCAAATCGGCCAATTCTCACTGATTCCCCCATCCGTTTGAGTGACGGTAATTGGGCTAGAAGCAACTGTGAGAAGGGTTTGGCTTTTGCAAACCACCTAAAAAGTGTGTTTACACCCAATCCACCCTCTTCACAGTCCTCATTACCAATATTAACTTCTCAACCTTGCTCAGTAACGCTCAAAATTAAAAAAAAGGACATATTCAAAGCAATTTATAAAGATTTAAACCCAAAAAAATCACCTGGTCCAGATAAAATTACCGGTAAAATGATAAAAGAGCTACCTCCGGCTTCAGTAGTTCATCTGATGCACATTTTCAATGCTATCCTTCGTATTAAACACTATCCCAAATGCTGGAAAACTTCAAAAATTATTATGATAGCAAAACCAGGAAAAGACCCTACAAAAGTTGCATCGTACAGACCTATCAGCCTCCTGCCTCTACTTTCTAAAGTATTCGAAAAGCTACTTGTCATGAATATAACTCCATTTATTAATCTCAACCAGCTGATTCCTCAACATCAGTTTGGATTTAGAAAACAGCACGGCACAATAGAACAAGTCCACCGCATTGTAACTCTGATAAGGAACACTTTTGAAGAAAAAAAGTATTGCTCAGCTGTCTTTCTTGATATCACTCAAGCTTTCGATAAAGTATGGCACGATGGCCTTATTTACAAACTCAAACTATTACTGCCTGCAAATGTCTCCTCATTGCTTAGTAGCTACCTACGAAAAGACAATTTATCGTACATCACAAGGATTACACAACAAATCCATTGGATATTCACGCTGGCGTTCCTCAAGGAAGCGTTTTGGGTCCCTTACTGTATCTCTTATACACTTCAGATATGCCCAACAATAACTATACATTCATATCGACCTTTGCTGATGATACGGCAATATTGTGCTCTCGCTCTAACCCCATAGAGGCTTGAACAAGTAAATCCAAAATCTACTATTTTCACTAAAAATAGTGAAAAATATAGTTTGTGGCCGAAACATATTGTTTTGAAGGGGCTTGAACAAGTAAATCCAAAATCCAAAATTTTCATTAAAATTCGTGAAAAATACAGATTGTGGCCGAAATATACTGTTTTGAGGAGGCTTGAACAAGGAAATTCAAACCACATTATTTCTTCTATAAATCGTGAAAAATACAGATTGTGGTCGAAATATATTGTTTTGAGGAGGCTTGAACAAGTAAATTCAAAACACATTATTTCTTCTAAAAATCGTGTAAAATACAGATTGTGGTCGATATATATTGTTTTGATGGGGCTTGAAAAAGTAAATCCAAAATCCATAATTTTCATTAAAAAAACGTGAAAAATACAGTGTGGCCGAAATATATTCTTTAGAAGAGGCTTGAACAAGTAAATTCAAAATCCACTATTTTCACTAAAAATCGTGACAAATACAGATTGTGGCCGAAACATATTGTTTTGAAGGGGCTTGAACAAGTAAATCCAAAATCCATAATTTTCATTAAAAAAACGTGAAAAATACAGATTGTGGCCGAAATATATTGTTTTGAATGGGCTTGAACAAGTAAATTCAAAACACATTATTTCTTCTAAAAATCGTGAAAAATACAGATTGTGGCCGAAATATATTGTTTTGAAGGAGCTTGAACAAGTAAATCCAAAATCCATAATTTTCATTAAAAAAACGTGAAAAATACAGAGTGTGGCCGAAATATATTGTTTGAAGAGGCTTGAACAAGTAAATTCAAAATCCACTATTTTCACTAAAAATCGTGACAAATACAGAGTGTTGCCGAAATATATATTTTTAAGGGGCTTGAACAAGTAGATTCAAAATCCACTATTTTCACTAAAAATCGTGAAAAATACAGTTTGTGGCCGAAACATATTGTTTTGAAGGGGCTTGAACAAGTAAATCCAAAATCCATAACATAATTTTCATTAAAAAAACGTGCAAAATATAGATTGTGGCCGAAATATATTGTTTTGAAGGGGCGTGAACAAGTAAATTCAAAGTGCATTATTTTCATTAAAAAATTGTGAAAAATACAGATTGTAGCCGAAATATATTGTTTGAAAACAAGAAAATTTAAAATCCATTATGTTCATTAAAAAAAAGTAACAAATACAGATTGGGCCCGAAATGTATTGCTTTGAAGGGGCTTGAACAAGTAATTTAAAATACATTATTTTCATTAAAAATCGTGTAAAAACAGATTTTGAAAATCGTGAAAAATACAGATTGTAGCCGAAATATATTTTTTTGAAGGGGCTTGGACAAGTAAATTCAAAATCCACTATTTTCACTAAAAATCGTGACAAATACAGTTCGTGGCCGAAACGTATTTTTTTGAAGGGGCTTGAACAAGTAAATTCAAAATCCACTGTTTTCACTAAAAATCGTGAAAAATACAGTTTGTGGCCGAAACATATTGTTTTGAAGGGGCTTGAACAAGTAAATCCAAAATCCATAACATAATTTTCATTAAAAAAATGTGAAAAATACAGATTGTGGCCGAAACATATTGTTTTGAAGGGGCTTGAACAAGTAAATCCAAAATCCATAATTGTCATTAAAAATGGTGAAAAATACAGATTGTGGCCGAAATATATTGTTTGAAAAACAAGTAAATTTAAAATCCATTATGTTCATAAAAAAATCGTAACAATTACAGATTAGGCCCGAAATGTATTGTTTTGATGGGGCTTGAACAAGTAATTTAAAATACAGTATTTTCATTAAAAATCGTGCAAAATACAGATTGTGGCCGAAATATATTGTTTTGAAGAGGCTTGAACAAGTAAATTCAAAGTGCATTATTTTCATTAAAAAATCGTGAAAAATACAGATTGTAGCCGAAATATATTGTTTGAAAAACAAGTAAATTTAAAATCCATTATGTTCATTAAAAAAAAGTAACAAATACAGATTGGGCCCGAAATGTATTGTTTTGAAGGGGCTTGAACAAGTAATTTAAAATACATTATTTTCATTAAAAATCGTGTAAAATACAGATTTTGAAAATCGTAAAAAATACAGATTTTGAAAATCGTGAAAAATACAGATTGTAGCCGAAATATATTGTTTCAAAAACAAGTAAATATAAAATCCATGATTTTCATTTAAAAATCGTGAAAAATACAGATTGCAGCCGAAATATACTGTTTTGAGGAGGCTTGAACAAGTTAATTCAAAATCCATTATTTTCACTAAAAATCGTGTAAAATACAGATTTTGAAAATCGTGAAAAATACAGATTTTGAAAATAGTGAAAAATACAGATTGTACCCGAAATATATTGTTTCAAAAACAAGTAAATATAAAATCCATTATTTTCATTTAAAAATCGTGAAAAATACAGATTGTAACCGAAAATATTGTTTTGAGGAGGCTTGAACAAGTAATTCAAAACACATTATTTCTTCTAAAAATCGTGAAAAATACAGATTGTAGCCGAAATATATTGTTTCAAAAACAAGTAAAAATAAATCCATTATTTTCATTTATTTCACTAAAAAGCTTGAAAAATACAGATTGTGGCCGAAATATATTGTTTTGAAGGGGCTTGAACAAGTAAATCCAAAATCTACTATTTTCACTAAAAATAGTGAAAAATATAGTTTGTGGCCGAAACATATTGTTTTGAAGGGGCTTGAACAAGTAAATCCAAAATCCAAAATTTTCATTAAAATTCGTGAAAAATACAGATTGTGGCCGAAATATACTGTTTTGAGGAGGCTTGAACAAGGAAATTCAAACCGCATTATTTCTTCTATAAATCGTGAAAAATACAGATTGTGGTCGAAATATATTGTTTTGAGGAGGCTTGAACAAGTAAATTCAAAACACATTATTTTTTCTAAAAATCGTGTAAAATACAGATTGTGGTCGATATATATTGTTTTGATGGGGCTTGAAAAAGTAAATCCAAAATCCATAATTTTCATTAAAAAAACGTGAAAAATACAGTGTGGCCGAAATATATTCTTTAGAAGAGGCTTGAACAAGTAAATTCAAAATCCACTATTTTCACTAAAAATCGTGACAAATACAGATTGTGGCCGAAACATATTGTTTTGAAGGGGCTTGAACAAGTAAATCCAAAATCCATAATTTTCATTAAAAAAACGTGAAAAATACAGATTGTGGCCGAAATATATTGTTTTGAATGGGCTTGAACAAGTAAATTCAAAACACATTATTTCTTCTAAAAATCGTGAAAAATACAGATTGTGGCCGAAATATATTGTTTTGAAGGAGCTTGAACAAGTAAATCCAAAATCCAAAATTTTCATTAAAATTCGTGAAAAATACAGATTGTGGCCGAAATATACTGTTTTGAGGAGGCTTGAACAAGTAAATTCAAAACACATTATTTCTTCTAAAAATCGTGTAAAATACAGATTGTGGTCGATATATATTGTTTTGATGGGGCTTGAAAAAGTAAATCCAAAATCCATAATTTTCATTAAAAAAACGTGAAAAATACAGTGTGGCCGAAATATATTCTTTAGAAGAGGCTTGAACAAGTAAATTCAAAATCCACTATTTTCACTAAAAATCGTGAAAAATACAGTTTGTGGCCGAAACATATTGTTTTGAAGGGGCTTGAACAAGTAAATCCAAAATCCATAATTTTCATTAAAAAAACGTGAAAAATACAGTGTGGCCGAAATATATTTTTTAGAAGAGGCTTGAACAAGTAAATTCAAAATCCACTATTTTCACTAAAAATCGTGAAAAATACAGTTTGTGGCCGAAACATATTGTTTTGAAGGGGCTTGAACAAGTAAATCCAAAATCCATAACATAATTTTCATTAAAAAATTGTGAAAAATACAGATTGTAGCCGAAATATATTGTTTGAAAACAAGTAAATTTAAAATCCATTATGTTCATTAAAAAAAAGTATCAAATACAGATTGGGCCCGAAATGTATTGCTTTGAAGGGGCTTGAACAAGTAATTTAAAATACATTATTTTCATTAAAAATCGTGTAAAAACAGATTTTGAAAATCGTGAAAAATACAGATTGTAGCCGAAATATATTTTTTTGAAGGGGCTTGGACAAGTAAATTCAAAATCCACTATTTTCACTAAAAATCGTGACAAATACAGTTCGTGGCCGAAACGTATTTTTTTGAAGGGGCTTGAACAAGTAAATTCAAAATCCACTGTTTTCACTAAAAATCGTGAAAAATACAGTTTGTGGCCGAAACATATTGTTTTGAAGGGGCTTGAACAAGTAAATCCAAAATCCATAACATAATTTTCATTAAAAAAATGTGAAAAATACAGATTGTGTCCGAAAATTATTGTTTTGAAGGGGCTTGAACTAGTAAATTCAAAACACATTATTTTCATTAAAAATCGTGTAAAATACAGATTTTGAAAATCGTAAAAAATACAGATTTTGAAAATCGTGAAAAATATAGATTGTAGCCGAAATATATTGTTTCAAAAACAAGTAAATATAAAATCCATTATTTTCATTTAAAAATCGTGAAAAATTCAGATTGCAGCCGAAATATACTGTTTTGAGGAGGCTTGAACAAGTTAATTCAAAATCCATTATTTTCACTAAAAATCGTGTAAAATACAGATTTTGAAAATCGTGAAAAATACAGATTTTGAAAATAGTGAAAAATACAGATTGTACCCGAAATATATTGTTTCAAAAACAAGTAAATATAAAATCCATTATTTTCATTTAAAAATCGTGAAAAATACAGATTGTAACCGAAAATATTGTTTTGAGGAGGCTTGAACAAGTAATTCAAAACACATTATTTCTTCTAAAAATCGTGAAATATACAGATTGTAGCCGAAATATATTGTTTCAAAAACAAGTAAAAATAAATCCATTATTTTCATTTATTTCACTAAAAAGCTTGAAAAATACAGATTGTGGCCGAAATATATTGTTTTGAAGGGGCTTGAACAAGTAAATCCAAAATCTACTATTTTCACTAAAAATAGTGAAAAATATAGTTTGTGGCCGAAACATATTGTTTTGAAGGGGCTTGAACAAGTAAATCCAAAATCCAAAATTTTCATTAAAATTCGTGAAAAATACAGATTGTGGCCGAAATATACTGTTTTGAGGAGGCTTGAACAAGGAAATTCAAACCGCATTATTTCTTCTATAAATCGTGAAAAATACAGATTGTGGTCGAAATATATTGTTTTGAGGAGGCTTGAACAAGTAAATTCAAAACACATTATTTCTTCTAAAAATCGTGTAAAATACAGATTGTGGTCGATATATATTGTTTTGATGGGGCTTGAAAAAGTAAATCCAAAATCCATAATTTTCATTAAAAAAACGTGAAAAATACAGTGTGGCCGAAATATATTCTTTAGAAGAGGCTTGAACAAGTAAATTCAAAATCCACTATTTTCACTAAAAATCGTGACAAATACAGATTGTGGCCGAAACATATTGTTTTGAAGGGGCTTGAACAAGTAAATCCAAAATCCATAATTTTCATTAAAAAAACGTGAAAAATACAGATTGTGGCCGAAATATATTGTTTTGAATGGGCTTGAACAAGTAAATTCAAAACACATTATTTCTTCTAAAAATCGTGAAAAATACAGATTGTGGCCGAAATATATTGTTTTGAAGGAGCTTGAACAAGTAAATCCAAAATCCATAATTTTCATTAAAAAAACGTGAAAAATACAGGGTGTGGCCGAAATATATTGTTTTGAAGAGGCTTGAACAAGTAAATTCAAAATCCACTATTTTCACTAAAAATCGTGAAAAATACAGAGTGTTGCCGAAATATATTGTTTTGAATGGGCTTGAAAAAGTATATTTAAAATACATTATTTCCATTAAATATCGTGAAAAATACAGATTATGGCCGAAATATACTGTTTTGAGGAGGCTTGAACAAGTAAATCCAAAATCCATAATTTTCATTAAGAAAACGTGAAAAATACAGATTGTGGCCGAAATATATTGTTTGAAAAACAAGTAAATTTAAAATCCATTATGTTCATTAAAAAATCGTAACAAATACAGATTGGGCCCGAAATGTATTTTTTGAAGGGGCTTGAACAAGTAAATTCAAAACACATTATTTCTTCTAAAAATCGTGAAAAATACAGATTGTAGCCGAAATATACTGTTTTGAGGTGGCTTTTACAAGTTAATTCAAAATCCATTATTTTCACTAAAAAGCTTGAAAAATACAGATTGTAACCGAAATATATTGTTTTGAGGAGGCTTGAACAAGTAAATTCAAAACACATTTTTTCTTCTAAAAATCGTGAAAAATACAGATTTTAGCCGAAATATACTGTTTTGAGGAGGCTTGAACAAGTTAATTCAAATCCATTATTTTCACTAAAAAGCTTGAAAAATACTGATTGTAACCGAAATATATTGTTTTGAGGAGGCTTGAACAAGTAAATTCAAAACACATTTTTGCTTCTAAAAATCGTGAAAAATACAGATTGTGGCCGCAAAATATTGTTTCAAAAACAAGTAAATATAAAATTCATTATTTTCATTAAAAAATCGTGAAAAATACAGATTGTAGCCGAAATATACTGTTTTGAAGAGGCTTGAACAAGTTAATTTAAAATCATGATTTTCACTAAAAAGCTTGAAAAATACAGATTGTAACCGAAATATATTGTTTTGAGGAGGCTTGAACAAGTAAATTCAAAACCCATATTTTCTTCTAAAAATCGTGAAAAATACAGATTGTGGTCGATATATATTGTTTTGATGGGGCTTGAAAAAGTAAATCCAAAATCCATAATTTTCATTAAAAAAACGTGAAAAATACAGTGTGGCCGAAATATATTCTTTAGAAGAAGCTTGAACAAGTAAATTCAAAATCCACTATTTTCACTAAAAATCGTGACAAATACAGATTGTGGCCGAAACATATTGTTTTGAAGGGGCTTGAACAAGTAAATACAAAATCCATAATTTTCATTAAAAAAACGTGAAAAATACAGATTGTGGCCGAAATATATTGTTTTGAATGGGCTTGAACAAGTAAATTCAAAACACATTATTTCTTCTAAAAATCGTGTAAAAAACAGATTGTGGTCGATATATATTGTTTTGATGGGGCTTGAAAAAGTAAATCCAAATTCCATAATTTTCATTAAAAAAACGTGAAAAATACAGTGTGTCCGAAATATATTCTTTAGAAAATACAGTGAACTGTAAATTCAAAATCCACTATTTTCACTAAAAATCGTGACAAATACAGATTGTGGCCGAAACATATTGTTTTGAAGGGGCTTGAACAAGTAAATACAAAATCCATAATTTTCATTAAAAAAACGTGAAAAATACAGATTGTGGCCGAAATATATTGTTTTGAATGGGCTTGAACAAGTAAATTCAAAACACATTATTTCTTCTAAAAATCGTGAAAAATACAGATTGTGGCCGAAATATATTGTTTTGAAGGAGCTTGAACAAGTAAATCCAAAATCCATAATTTTCATTAAAAAAAAGTGAAAAATACAGAGTGTGGCCGAAATATATTGTTTTGAAGAGGCTTGAACAAGTAAATTTAAAATCCACTATTTTCACTAAAACTCGTGACAAATACAGAGTGTGGCCGAAATATATTGTTTTGAATGGGCTTGAAAAAGTATATTTAAAATACATTATTTTCATTAAATATCATGAAAAATACAGATTATGGCCGAAATATACTGTTTTGAGGAGGCTTGAACAAGTAAATCCAAAATCCATAATTTTCATTAAGAAAACGTTAAAAATACAGATTGTGGCCGAAATATATTGTTTGAAAAACAAGTAAATTTAAAATCCATTATGTTCATTAAAAAATCGTAACAAATACAGATTGGGCCCGAAATGTATTTTTTTAAGGGGCTTGAACAAGTAAATTCAAAATCCACTATTTTCACTAAAAATCGTGAAAAATACAGTTTATGCCCGAAACATATTGTTTTGAAGGGGCTTGAACAAGTAAATCCAAAATCCATAACATAATTTTCATTAAAAAAATGTGAAAAATACAGATTGTGGCCGAAACATATTGTTTTGAAGGGGCTTGAACAAGTAAATCCAAAATCCATAATTGTCATTAAAAATGGTGAAAAATACAGATTGTGGCCGAAATATATTGTTTGAAAAACAAGTAAATTTAAAATCCATTATGTTCATAAAAAATCGTAACAAATACAGATTAGGCCCGAAATGTATTGTTTTGATGGGGCTTGAACAAGTAATTTAAAATACAGTATTTTCATTAAAAATCGTGCAAAATACAGATTGTGGCCGAAATATATTGTTTTGAAGAGGCTTGAACAAGTAAATTCAAAGTGCATTATTTTCATTAAAAAATCGTGAAAAATACAGATTGTAGCCGAAATATATTGTTTGAAAAACAAGTAAATTTAAAATCCATTATGTTCATTAAAAAAAAGTAACAAATACAGATTGGGCCCGAAATGTATTGTTTTGAAGGGGCTTGAACAAGTAATTTAAAATACATTATTTTCATTAAAAATCGTGTAATATACAGATTTTGAAAATCGTGAAAAATACAGATTGTAGCCGAAATATATTTTTTTGAAGGGGCTTGGACAAGTAAATTCAAAATCCACTATTTTCACTAAAAATCGTGTAAAATACAGATTTTGAAAATCGTGAAAAATACAGATTTTGAAAATCGTGAAAAATACAGATTGTAGCCGAAATATATTGTTTCAAAAACAAGTAAATATAAAATCCATTATTTTCATTTAAAAATCGTGAAAAATACAGATTGCAGCCGAAATATACTGTTTTGAGGAGTCTTGAACAAGTTAATTCAAAATCCATTATTTTCACTAAAAATCGTGAAAAATACAGTTTGTGGCCGAAACATATTGTTTTGAAGGGGCTTGAACAAGTAAATTCAAAGTGCATTATTTTCATTAAAAAATCGTGAAAAATACAGATTGTAGCCGAAATATATTGTTTGAAAAACAAGTAAATTTAAAATCCATTATGTTCATTAAAAAAAAGTAACAAATACAGATTGGGCCCGAAATGTATTGTTTTGAAGGGGCTTGAACAAGTAATTTAAAATACATTATTTTCATTAAAAATCGTGTAAAATACAGATTTTGAAAATCGTGAAAAATACAGATTTTGAAAATCGTGAAAAATACAGATTGTAGCCGAAATATATTGTTTCAAAAACAAGTAAATATAAAATCCATTAATTTCATTTAAAAATCGTGAAAAATACAGATTGCAGCCGAAATATACTGTTTTGAGGAGGCTTGAACAAGTAAATTCAAAGTACATTATTTTCATTAAAAAATCGTGAAAAATACAGATTGTAGCCGAAATATATTGTTTGAAAAACAAGTAAATTTAAAATCCATTAATTTCATTTAAAAATCGTGAAAAATACAGATTGCAGCCGAAATATACTGTTTTGAGGAGGCTTGAACAAGTTAATTCAAAATCCATTATTTTCACTAAAAATCGTGTAAAATACAGATTTTGAAAATCGTGAAAAATACAGATTTTGAAAATCGTGAAAAATACAGATTGTACCCGAAATATATTGTTTCAAAAACAAGTAAATATAAAATCCATTATTTTCATTTAAATATCGTGAAAAGTACAGATTATGGCCGAAATATACTGTTTTGAGGAGGCTTGACAAGTAAATCCAAAATCCATAATTTTCATTAAGAAAACGTTAAAAATACAGATTGTGGCCGAAATTATTGTTTGAAAAACAAGTAAATTTAAAATCCATTATGTTCATTAAAAAATCGTAACAAATACAGATTGGGCCCGAAATGTATTTTTTTAAGGGGCTTGAACAAGTAAATTCAAAATCCACTATTTTCACTAAAAATCGTGAAAAATACAGTTTGTGGCCGAAACATATTGTTTTGAAGGGGCTTGAACAAGTAAATCCAAAATCCATAACATAATTTTCATTAAAAAAACGTGCAAAATATAGATTGTGGCCGAAATATATTGTTTTGAAGGGGCGTGAACAAGTAAATTCAAAGTGCATTATTTTCATTAAAAAATTGTGAAAAATACAGATTGTAGCCGAAATATATTGTTTGAAAACAAGTAAATTTAAAATCCATTATGTTCATTAAAAAAAAGTAACAAATACAGATTGGGCCCGAAATGTATTGCTTTGAAGGGGCTTGAACAAGTAATTTAAAATACATTATTTTCATTAAAAATCGTGTAAAAACAGATTTTGAAAATCGTGAAAAATACAGATTGTAGCCGAAATATATTTTTTTGAAGGGGCTTGGACAAGTAAATTCAAAATCCACTATTTTCACTAAAAATCGTGACAAATACAGTTCGTGGCCTAAACGTATTTTTTTGAAGGGGCTTGAACAAGTAAATTCAAAATCCACTGTTTTCACTAAAAATCGTGAAAAATACAGTTTGTGGCCGAAACATATTGTTTTGAAGGGGCTTGAACAAGTAAATCCAAAATCCATAACATAATTTTCATTAAAAAAATGTGAAAAATACAGATTGTGGCCGAAACATATTGTTTTGAAGGGGCTTGAACAAGTAAATCCAAAATCCATAATTGTCATTAAAAATGGTGAAAAATACAGATTGTGGCCGAAATATATTGTTTGAAAAACAAGTAAATTTAAAATCCATTATGTTCATAAAAAAATCGTAACAAATACAGATTAGGCCCGAAATGTATTGTTTTGATGGGGCTTGAACAAGTAATTTAAAATACAGTATTTTCATTAAAAATCGTGCAAAATACAGATTGTGGCCGAAATATATTGTTTTAAAGAGGCTTGAACAAGTAAATTCAAAGTGCATTATTTTCATTAAAAAATCGTGAAAAATACAGATTGTAGCCGAAATATATTGTTTGAAAAACAAGTAAATTTAAAATCCATTATGTTCATTAAAAAAAAGTAACAAATACAGATTGGGCCCGAAATGTATTGTTTTGAAGGGGCTTGAACAAGTAATTTAAAATACATTATTTTCATTAAAAATCGTGTAAAATACAGATTTTGAAAATCGTGAAAAATACAGATTTTGAAAATCGTGAAAAATACAGATTGTAGCCGAAATATATTATTTCAAAAACAAGTAAATATAAAATCCATTATTTTCATTTAAAAATCGTGAAAAATACAGATTGCAGCCGAAATATACTGTTTTGAGGAGGATTGAACAAGTTAATTCAAAATCCATTATTTTCACTAAAAATCGTGTAAAATACAGATTTTGAAAATCGTGAAAAATACAGATTTTGAAAATCGTGAAAAATACAGATTGTACCCGAAATATATTGTTTCAAAAACAAGTAAATATAAAATCCATTATTTTCATTTAAATATCTTGAAAAATACAGATTATGGCCGAAATATACTGTTTTGAGGAGGCTTGAACAAGTAAATCCAAAATCCATAATTTTCATTAAGAAAACGTTAAAAATACAGATTGTGGCCGAAATATATTGTTTGAAAAACAAGTAAATTTAAAATCCATTATGTTCATTAAAAAATCGTAACAAATACAGATTGGGCCCGAAATGTATTTTTTGAAGGGGCTTGAACAAGTAAATTCAAAACACATTATTTCTTCTAAAAATCGTGAAAATTACAGATTGTAGCCGAAATATACTGTTTTGAGGTGGCTTTTACAAGCTAATTCAAAATCCATTATTTTCACTAAAAAGCTTGAAAAATACAGATTGTAACCGAAATATATTGTTTTGAGGAGGCTTGAACAAGTAAATTCAAAACACATTTTTTCTTCTAAAAATCGTGAAAAATACAGATTGTAGCCGAAATATACTGTTTTGAGGTGGCTTTTACAAGCTAATTCAAAATCCATTATTTTCACTAAAAAGCTTGAAAAATACAGATTGTAACCGAAATATATTGTTTTGAGGAGGCTTGAACAAGTAAATTCAAAACACATTTTTTCTTCTAAAAATCGTGAAAAATACAGATTGTAGCCGAAATATACTGTTTTGAAGAGGCTTGAACAAGTTAATTTAAAATCATGATTTTCACTAAAAAGCTTGAAAAATACAGATTGTAACCGAAATATATTGTTTTGAGGAGGCTTGAACAAGTAAATTCAAAACCCATATTTTCTTCTAAAAATCGTGAAAAATACAGATTGTGGTCGATATATATTGTTTTGATGGGGCTTGAAAAAGTAAATCCAAAATCCATAATTTTCATTAAAAAAACGTGAAAAATACAGTGTGTCCGAAATATATTCTTTAGAAGAGGCTTGAACAAGTAAATTCAAAATCCATAATTTTCATTAAGAAAACGTGAAAACTACAGATTGTGGCCGAAATATATTGTTTGAAAAACAAGTAAATTTAAAATCCATTATGTTCATTAAAAAATCGTAACAAATACAGATTGGGCCCGAAATGTATTTTTTGAAGGGGCTTGAACAAGTAAATTCAAAACACATTATTTCTTCTAAAAATCGTGAAAAATACAGATTGTAGCCGAAATATACTGTTTTGAGGTGGCTTGAACAAGTAAATCCAAAATCCATAATTTTCATTAAAAATGGTGAAAAATACAGATTGTGGCCGAAATATATTGTTTGAAAAACAAGTAAATTTAAAATCCATTATGTTCATAAAAAAATCGTAACAAATACAGATTAGGCCCGAAATGTATTGTTTTGATGGGGCTTGAACAAGTAATTTAAAATACAGTATTTTCATTAAAAATCGTGTAAAATACAGATTTTGAAAATCGTGAAAAATACAGATTTTGAAAATCGTGAAAAATACAGATTGTAGCCGAAATATATTGTTTCAAAAACAAGTAAATATAAAATCCATTATTTTCATTTAAAAATCGTGAAAAATACAGATTGTAGCCGAAATATACTGTTTTGAGGTGGCTTTTACAAGTTAATTCAAAATCCATTATTTTCACTAAAAAGCTTGAAAAATACAGATTGTAACCGAAATATATTGTTTTGAGGAGGCTTGAACAAGTAAATTCAAAACTCATTTTTTCTTCTAAAAATCGTGAAAAATACAGATTGTAGCCGAAATATACTGTTTTGAGGAGGCTTGAACAAGTAATTTCAAAATCCACTATTTTCACTAAAAATCGTGACAAATACAGATTGTGGCCGAAACATATTGTTTTGAAGGGGCTTGAACAAGTAAATCCAAAATCCATAATTTTCATTAAAAAAACGTGAAAAATACAGATTGTGGCCGAAATATATTGTTTTGAATGGGCTTGAACAAGTAAATTCAAAACACATTATTTCTTCTAAAAATCGTGTAAAATACAGATTGTGGTCGATATATATTGTTTTGATGGGGCTTGAAAAAGTAAATTCAAAATCCATAATTTTCATTAAAAAAACGTGAAAAATACAGTGTGTCCGAAATATATTCTTTAGAAGAGGCTTGAACAAGTAAATTCAAAATCCACTATTTTCACTAAAAATCGTGACAAATACAGATTGTGGCCGAAACATATTGTTTTGAAGGGGCTTGAACAATCCATAATTTTCATTAAAAAAACGTGAAAAATACAGATTGTGGCCGAAATATATTGTTTTGAATGGGCTTGAACAAGTAAATTCAAAACACATTATTTCTACTAAAAATCGTGAAAAATACAGATTGTGGCCGAAATATATTGTTTTGAAGGAGCTTGAACAAGTAAATCCAAAATCCATAATTTTCATTAAAAAAAAGTGAAAAATACAGAGTGTGGCCGAAATATATTGTTTTGAAGAGGCTTGAACAAGTAAATTCAAAATCCACTATTTTCACTAAAACTCGTGACAAATACAGAGTGTGGCCGAAATATATTGTTTTGAATGGGCTTGAAAAAGTATATTTAAAATACATTATTTTCATTAAATATCGTGAAAAATACAGATTATGGCCGAAATATACTGTTTTGAGGAGGCTTGAACAAGTAAATCCAAAATCCATAATTTTCATTAAGAAAACGTTAAAAATACAGATTGTGGCCGAAATATATTGTTTGAAAAACAAGTAAATTTAAAATCCATTATGTTCATTAAAAAAAAGTAACAAATACAGATTGGGCCCGAAGTGTATTGCTTTGAAGGGGCTTGAACAAGTAATTTAAAATACATTATTTTCATTAAAAATCGTGTAAAAACAGATCTTGAAAATCGTGAAAAATACAGATTGTAGCCGAAATATATTTTTTTGAAGGGGCTTGGACAAGTAAATTCAAAATCCACTATTTTCACTAAAAATCGTGACAAATACAGTTCGTGGCCGAAACGTATTTTTTTGAAGGGGCTTGAACAAGTAAATTCAAAATCCACTATTTTCACTAAAAATCGTGAAAAATACAGTTTGTGGCCGAAGCATATTGTTTTGAAGGGGCTTGAACAAGTAAATCCAAAATCCATAACATAATTTTCATTAAAAAAATGTGAAAAATACAGATTGTGGCCGAAACATATTGTTTTGAAGGTGCTTGAACAAGTAAATCCAAAATCCATAATTTTCATTAAAAATGGTGAAAAATACAGATTGTGGCCGAAATATATTGTTTGAAAAACAAGTAAATTTAAAATCCATTATGTTCATAAAAAAATCGTAACAAATACAGATTAGGCCCGAAATGTATTGTTTTGATGGGGCTTGAACAAGTAATTTAAAATACAGTATTTTCATTAAAAATCGTGCAAAATACAGATTGTGGCCGAAATATATTGTTTTGAAGAGGCTTGAACAAGTAAATTTAAAGTGCATTATTTTCATTAAAAAATCGTGAAAAATACAGATTGTGGCCGAAATATATTGTTTGAAAAACAAGTAAATTTAAAATCCATTATGTTCATAAAAAAATCGTAACAAATACAGATTAGGCCCGAAATGTATTGTTTTGATGGGGCTTGAACAAGTAATTTAAAATACAGTATTTTCATTAAAAATCGTGTAAAATACAGATTTTGAAAATCGTGAAAAATACAGATTTTGAAAATCGTGAAAAATACAGATTTTGAAAATCGTGAAAAATACAGATTGTAGCCGAAATATATTGTTTCAAAAACAAGTAAATATAAAATCCATTATTTTCATTTAAAAATCGTGAAAAATACAGATTGCAGCCGAAATATACTGTTTTGGGGAGGCTTGAACAAGTAATTCAAAACACATTATTTCTTCTAAAAATCGTGAAAAATACAGATTGTAGCCGAAATATATTGTTTCAAAAACAAGTAAAAATAAATCCATTATTTTCATTTATTTCACTAAAAAGCTTGAAAAATACAGATTGTGGCCGAAATATATTGTTTTGAAGGGGCTTGAACAAGTAAATCCAAAATCTACTATTTTCACTAAAAATAGTGAAAAATATAGTTTGTGGCCGAAACATATTGTTTTGAAGGGGCTTGAACAAGTATATCCAAAATCCAAAATTTTCATTAAAATTCGTGAAAAATACAGATTGTGGCTGAAATATACTGTTTTGAGGAGGCTTGAACTAGGAAATTCAAACCACATTATTTCTTCTATAAATCGTGAAAAATACAGATTGTGGTCGAAATATATTGTTTTGAGGAGGCTTGAACAAGTAAATTCAAAACACATTATTTCTTCTAAAAATCGTGTAAAATACAGATTGTGGTCGATATATATTGTTTTGATGGGGCTTGAAAAAGTAAATCCAAAATCCATAATTTTCATTAAAAAAACGTGAAAAATACAGATTGTGGCCGAAATATATCGTTTTGAATGGGCTTGAACAAGTAAATTCAAAACACATTATTTCTTCTAAAAATCGTGAAAAATACAGATTGTGGTCGAAATATATTGTTTTGAGGAGGCTTGAACAAGTAAATTCAAAACACATTATTTCTTCTAAAAATCGTGTAAAATACAGATTGTGGTCGATATATATTGTTTTGATGGGGCTTGAAAAAGTAAATCCAAAATCCATAATTTTCATTAAAAAAACGTGAAAAATACAGTGCGGCCGAAATATATTTATTAGAAGAGGCTTGAACAAGTAAATTCAAAATCCACTATTTTCACTAAAAATCGTGACAAATACAGATTGTGGCCGAAACATATTGTTTTGAAGGGGCTTGAACAAGCAAATCCAAAATCCATAATTTTCATTAAAAAAACGTGAAAAATACAGAGTGTGGCCGAAATATATTGTTTTGAAGAGGCTTGAACAAGTAAATTCAAAATCCACTATTTTCACTAAAAATCGTGACAAATACAGAGTGTTGCCGAAATATATTGTTTTGAATGGGCTTGAAAAAGTATATTTAAGATACATTATTTCCATTAAATATCGTGAAAAATACAGATTATGGCCGAAATATACTGTTTTGAGGAGGCTTGAACAAGTAAATCCAAAATCCATAATTTTCATTAAGAAAACGTGAAAAATACAGATTGTGGCCGAAATATATTGTTTGAAAAACAAGTAAATTTAAAATCCATTATGTTCATTAAAAAATCGTAACAAATACAGATTGGGCCCGAAATGTATTTTTTGAAGGGGCTTGAACAAGTAAATTCAAAACACATTATTTCTTCTAAAAATCGTGAAAAATACAGATTGTAGCCGAAATATACTGTTTTGAGGTGGCTTTTACAAGTTAATTCAAAATCCATTATTTTCACTAAAAAGCTTGAAAAATACAGATTGTAACCGAAATATATTGTTTTGAGGAGGCTTGAACAAGTAAATTCAAAACACATTTTTTCTTCTAAAAATCGTGAAAAATACAGATTGTAGCCGAAATATACTGTTTTGAGGAGGCTTGAACAAGTTAATTCAAATCCATTATTTTCACTAAAAAGCTTGAAAAATACTGATTGTAACCGAAATATATTGTTTTGAGGAGGCTTGAACAAGTAAATTCAAAACACATTTTTGCTTCTAAAAATCGTGAAAAATACAGATTGTGGCCGCAAAATATTGTTTCAAAAACAAGTAAATATAAAATTCATTATTTTCATTAAAAAATCGTGAAAAATACAGATTGTAGCCGAAATATACTGTTTTGAAGAGGCTTGAACAAGTTAATTTAAAATCATGATTTTCACTAAAAAGCTTGAAAAATACAGATTGTAACCGAAATATATTGTTTTGAGGAGGCTTGAACAAGTAAATTCAAAACCCATATTTTCTTCTAAAAATCGTGAAAAATACAGATTGTGGTCGATATATATTGTTTTGATGGGGCTTGAAAAAGTAAATCCAAAATCCATAATTTTCATTAAAAAAACGTGAAAAATACAGTGTGGCCGAAATATATTCTTTAGAAGAAGCTTGAACAAGTAAATTCAAAATCCACTATTTTCACTAAAAATCGTGACAAATACAGATTGTGGCCGAAACATATTGTTTTGAAGGGGCTTGAACAAGTAAATACAAAATCCATAATTTTCATTAAAAAAACGTGAAAAATACAGATTGTGGCCGAAATATATTGTTTTGAATGGGCTTGAACAAGTAAATTCAAAACACATTATTTCTTCTAAAAATCGTGTAAAAAACAGATTGTGGTCGATATATATTGTTTTGATGGGGCTTGAAAAAGTAAATCCAAATTCCATAATTTTCATTAAAAAAACGTGAAAAATACAGTGTGTCCGAAATATATTCTTTAGAAGAGGCTTGAACAAGTAAATTCAAAATCCACTATTTTCACTAAAAATCGTGACAAATACAGATTGTGGCCGAAACATATTGTTTTGAAGGAGGCTTGAACAAGTAAATACAAAATCCATAATTTTCATTAAAAAAACGTGAAAAATACAGATTGTGGCCGAAATATATTGTTTTGAATGGGCTTGTACAAGTAAATTCAAAACACATTATTTCTTCTAAAAATCGTGAAAAATACAGATTGTGGCCGAAATATATTGTTTTGAAGGAGCTTGAACAAGTAAATCCAAAATCCATAATTTTCATTAAAAAAAAGTGAAAAATACAGAGTGTGGCCGAAATATATTGTTTTGAAGAGGCTTGAACAAGTAAATTCAAAATCCACTATTTTCACTAAAACTCGTGACAAATACAGAGTGTGGCCGAAATATATTGTTTTGAATGGGCTTGAAAAAGTATATTTAAAATACATTATTTTCATTAAATATCATGAAAAATACAGATTATGGCCGAAATATACTGTTTTGAGGAGGCTTGAACAAGTAAATCCAAAATCCATAATTTTCATTAAGAAAACGTTAAAAATACAGATTGTGGCCGAAATATATTGTTTGAAAAACAAGTAAATTTAAAATCCATTATGTTCATTAAAAAATCGTAACAAATACAGATTGGGCCCGAAATGTATTTTTTTAAGGGGCTTGAACAAGTAAATTCAAAATCCACTATTTTCACTAAAAATCGTGAAAAATACAGTTTGTGGCCGAAACATATTGTTTTGAAGGGGCTTGAACAAGTAAATTCAAAACACATTATTTCTTCTAAAAATCGTGTAAAAAACAGATTGTGGTCGATATATATTGTTTTGATGGGGCTTGAAAAAGTAAATCCAAATTCCATAATTTTCATTAAAAAAACGTGAAAAATACAGTGTGTCCGAAATATATTCTTTAGAAGAGGCTTGAACAAGTAAATTCAAAATCCACTATTTTCACTAAAAATCGTGACAAATACAGATTGTGGCCGAAACATATTGTTTTGAAGGAGGCTTGAACAAGTAAATACAAAATCCATAATTTTCATTAAAAAAACGTGAAAAATACAGATTGTGGCCGAAATATATTGTTTTGAATGGGCTTGTACAAGTAAATTCAAAACACATTATTTCTTCTAAAAATCGTGAAAAATACAGATTGTGGCCGAAATATATTGTTTTGAAGGAGCTTGAACAAGTAAATCCAAAATCCATAATTTTCATTAAAAAAAAGTGAAAAATACAGAGTGTGGCCGAAATATATTGTTTTGAAGAGGCTTGAACAAGTAAATTCAAAATCCACTATTTTCACTAAAACTCGTGACAAATACAGAGTGTGGCCGAAATATATTGTTTTGAATGGGCTTGAAAAAGTATATTTAAAATACATTATTTTCATTAAATATCATGAAAAATACAGATTATGGCCGAAATATACTGTTTTGAGGAGGCTTGAACAAGTAAATCCAAAATCCATAATTTTCATTAAGAAAACGTTAAAAATACAGATTGTGGCCGAAATATATTGTTTGAAAAACAAGTAAATTTAAAATCCATTATGTTCATTAAAAAATCGTAACAAATACAGATTGGGCCCGAAATGTATTTTTTTAAGGGGCTTGAACAAGTAAATTCAAAATCCACTATTTTCACTAAAAATCGTGAAAAATACAGTTTGTGGCCGAAACATATTGTTTTGAAGGGGCTTGAACAAGTAAATCCAAAATCCATAACATAATTTTCATTAAAAAAACGTGCAAAATAAAGATTGTGGCCGAAATATATTATTTTGAAGGGGCGTGAACAAGTAAATTCAAAGTGCATTATTTTCATTAAAAAATTGTGAAAAATACAGATTGTAGCCGAAATATATTGTTTGAAAAACAAGTAAATTTAAAATCCATTATGTTCATTAAAAAAAAGTAACAAATACAGATTGGGCCCGAAATGTATTGCTTTGAAGGGGCTTGAACAAGTAATTTAAAATACATTATTTTCATTAAAAATCGTGTAAAAACAGATTTTGAAAATCGTGAAAAATACAGATTGTAGCCGAAATATATTTTTTTGAAGGGGCTTGGACAAGTAAATTCAAAATCCACTATTTTCACTAAAAATCTTGACAAATACAGTTCGTGGCAGAAACGTATTTTTTTGAAGGGGCTTGAACAAGTAAATTCAAAATTCACTATTTTCACTAAAAATCGTGAAAAATACAGTTTGTCCGAAATATATTCTTTAGAAGGGGCTTGAACAAGTAAATCCAAAATCCATAACATAATTTTCATTAAAAAAATGTGAAAAATACAGATTGTGGCCGAAACATATTGTTTTGAAGGGGCTTGAACAAGTAAATCCAAAATCCATAATTGTCATTAAAAATGGTGAAAAATACAGATTGTGGCCGAAATATATTGTTTGAAAAACAAGTAAATTTAAAATCCATTATGTTCATAAAAAAATCGTAACAAATACAGATTAGGCCCGAAATGTATTGTTTTGATGGGGCTTGAACAAGTAATTTAAAATACAGTATTTTCATTAAAAATCGTGCAAAATACAGATTGTGGCCGAAATATATTGTTTTGAAGAGGCTTGAACAAGTAAATTCAAAGTGCATTATTTTCATTAAAAAATCGTGAAAAATACAGATTGTAGCCGAAATATATTGTTTGAAAAACAAGTAAATTTAAAATCCATTATGTTCATTAAAAAAAAGTAACAAATACAGATTGGGCCCGAAATGTATTGTTTTGAAGGGGCTTGAACAAGTAATTTAAAATACATTATTTTCATTAAAAATCGTGTAATATACAGATTTTGAAAATCGTGAAAAATACAGATTGTAGCCGAAATATATTTTTTTGAAGGGGCTTGGACAAGTAAATTTAAAATCCACTATTTTCACTAAAAATCGTGTAAAATACAGATTTTGAAAATCGTGAAAAATACAGATTTTGAAAATCGTGAAAAATACAGATTGTAGCCGAAATATATTGTTTCAAAAACAAGTAAATATAAAATCCATTATTTTCATTTAAAAATCGTGAAAAATACAGATTGCAGCCGAAATATACTGTTTTGAGGAGGCTTGAACAAGTGAATTCAAAATGCATTATTTTCACTAAAAATCGTGTAAAATACAGATTTTGAAAATCGTGAAAAATACAGATTTTGAAAATCGTGAAAAATACAGATTGTACCCGAAATATATTGTTTCAAAAACAAGTAAATATAAAATCCATTATTTTCATTTAAATATCGTGAAAAATAGAGATTATGGCCGAAATATACTGTTTTGAGGAGGCTTGAACAAGTAAATCCAAAATCCATAATTTTCATTAAGAAAACGTTAAAAATACAGATTGTGGCCGAAATATATTGTTTGAAAAACAAGTAAATTTAAAATCCATTATGTTCATTAAAAAATCGTAACAAATACAGATTGGGCCCGAAATGTATTTTTTTAAGGGGCTTGAACAAGTAAATTCAAAATCCACTATTTTCACTAAAAATCGTGAAAAATACAGTTTGTAGCCGAAATATATTGTTTCAAAAACAAGTAAAAATAAATCCATTATTTTCATTTATTTCACTAAAAAGCTTGAAAAATACAGATTGTGGCCGAAATATATTGTTTTGAAGGGGCTTGAACAAGTAAATCCAAAATCTACTATTTTCACTAAAAATAGTGAAAAATATAGTTTGTGGCCGAAACATATTGTTTTGAAGGGGCTTGAACAAGTATATCCAAAATCCAAAATTTTCATTAAAATTCGTGAAAAATACAGATTGTGGCTGAAATATACTGTTTTGAGGAGGCTTGAACTAGGAAATTCAAACCACATTATTTCTTCTATAAATCGTGAAAAATACAGATTGTGGTCGAAATATATTGTTTTGAGGAGGCTTGAACAAGTAAATTCAAAACACATTATTTCTTCTAAAAATCGTGTAAAATACAGATTGTGGTCGATATATATTGTTTTGATGGGGCTTGAAAAAGTAAATCCAAAATCCATAATTTTCATTAAAAAAACGTGAAAAATACAGATTGTGGCCGAAATATATCGTTTTGAATGGGCTTGAACAAGTAAATTCAAAACACATTATTTCTTCTAAAAATCGTGAAAAATACAGATTGTGGTCGAAATATATTGTTTTGAGGAGGCTTGAACAAGTAAATTCAAAACACATTATTTCTTCTAAAAATCGTGTAAAATACAGATTGTGGTCGATATATATTGTTTTGATGGGGCTTGAAAAAGTAAATCCAAAATCCATAATTTTCATTAAAAAAACGTGAAAAATACAGTGCGGCCGAAATATATTTATTAGAAGAGGCTTGAACAAGTAAATTCAAAATCCACTATTTTCACTAAAAATCGTGACAAATACAGATTGTGGCCGAAACATATTGTTTTGAAGGGGCTTGAACAAGCAAATCCAAAATCCATAATTTTCATTAAAAAAACGTGAAAAATACAGAGTGTGGCCGAAATATATTGTTTTGAAGAGGCTTGAACAAGTAAATTCAAAATCCACTATTTTCACTAAAAATCGTGACAAATACAGAGTGTTGCCGAAATATATTGTTTTGAATGGGCTTGAAAAAGTATATTTAAGATACATTATTTCCATTAAATATCGTGAAAAATACAGATTATGGCCGAAATATACTGTTTTGAGGAGGCTTGAACAAGTAAATCCAAAATCCATAATTTTCATTAAGAAAACGTGAAAAATACAGATTGTGGCCGAAATATATTGTTTGAAAAACAAGTAAATTTAAAATCCATTATGTTCATTAAAAAATCGTAACAAATACAGATTGGGCCCGAAATGTATTTTTTGAAGGGGCTTGAACAAGTAAATTCAAAACACATTATTTCTTCTAAAAATCGTGAAAAATACAGATTGTAGCCGAAATATACTGTTTTGAGGTGGCTTTTACAAGTTAATTCAAAATCCATTATTTTCACTAAAAAGCTTGAAAAATACAGATTGTAACCGAAATATATTGTTTTGAGGAGGCTTGAACAAGTAAATTCAAAACACATTTTTTCTTCTAAAAATCGTGAAAAATACAGATTGTAGCCGAAATATACTGTTTTGAGGAGGCTTGAACAAGTTAATTCAAATCCATTATTTTCACTAAAAAGCTTGAAAAATACTGATTGTAACCGAAATATATTGTTTTGAGGAGGCTTGAACAAGTAAATTCAAAACACATTTTTGCTTCTAAAAATCGTGAAAAATACAGATTGTGGCCGCAAAATATTGTTTCAAAAACAAGTAAATATAAAATTCATTATTTTCATTAAAAAATCGTGAAAAATACAGATTGTAGCCGAAATATACTGTTTTGAAGAGGCTTGAACAAGTTAATTTAAAATCATGATTTTCACTAAAAAGCTTGAAAAATACAGATTGTAACCGAAATATATTGTTTTGAGGAGGCTTGAACAAGTAAATTCAAAACCCATATTTTCTTCTAAAAATCGTGAAAAATACAGATTGTGGTCGATATATATTGTTTTGATGGGGCTTGAAAAAGTAAATCCAAAATCCATAATTTTCATTAAAAAAACGTGAAAAATACAGTGTGGCCGAAATATATTCTTTAGAAGAAGCTTGAACAAGTAAATTCAAAATCCACTATTTTCACTAAAAATCGTGACAAATACAGATTGTGGCCGAAACATATTGTTTTGAAGGGGCTTGAACAAGTAAATACAAAATCCATAATTTTCATTAAAAAAACGTGAAAAATACAGATTGTGGCCGAAATATATTGTTTTGAATGGGCTTGAACAAGTAAATTCAAAATCCACTATTTTCACTAAAAATCGTGAAAAATACAGTTTGTAGCCGAAATATATTGTTTCAAAAACAAGTAAAAATAAATCCATTATTTTCATTTATTTCACTAAAAAGCTTGAAAAATACAGATTGTGGCCGAAATATATTGTTTTGAAGGGGCTTGAACAAGTAAATCCAAAATCTACTATTTTCACTAAAAATAGTGAAAAATATAGTTTGTGGCCGAAACATATTGTTTTGAAGGGGCTTGAACAAGTATATCCAAAATCCAAAATTTTCATTAAAATTCGTGAAAAATACAGATTGTGGCTGAAATATACTGTTTTGAGGAGGCTTGAACTAGGAAATTCAAACCACATTATTTCTTCTATAAATCGTGAAAAATACAGATTGTGGTCGAAATATATTGTTTTGAGGAGGCTTGAACAAGTAAATTCAAAACACATTATTTCTTCTAAAAATCGTGTAAAATACAGATTGTGGTCGATATATATTGTTTTGATGGGGCTTGAAAAAGTAAATCCAAAATCCATAATTTTCATTAAAAAAACGTGAAAAATACAGATTGTGGCCGAAATATATCGTTTTGAATGGGCTTGAACAAGTAAATTCAAAACACATTATTTCTTCTAAAAATCGTGAAAAATACAGATTGTAGCCGAAATATACTGTTTTGAGGAGGCTTGAACAAGTTAATTCAAATCCATTATTTTCACTAAAAAGCTTGAAAAATACTGATTGTAACCGAAATATATTGTTTTGAGGAGGCTTGAACAAGTAAATTCAAAACACATTTTTGCTTCTAAAAATCGTGAAAAATACAGATTGTGGCCGCAAAATATTGTTTCAAAAACAAGTAAATATAAAATTCATTATTTTCATTAAAAAATCGTGAAAAATACAGATTGTAGCCGAAATATACTGTTTTGAAGAGGCTTGAACAAGTTAATTTAAAATCATGATTTTCACTAAAAAGCTTGAAAAATACAGATTGTAACCGAAATATATTGTTTTGAGGAGGCTTGAACAAGTAAATTCAAAACCCATATTTTCTTCTAAAAATCGTGAAAAATACAGATTGTGGTCGATATATATTGTTTTGATGGGGCTTGAAAAAGTAAATCCAAAATCCATAATTTTCATTAAAAAAACGTGAAAAATACAGTGTGGCCGAAATATATTCTTTAGAAGAAGCTTGAACAAGTAAATTCAAAATCCACTATTTTCACTAAAAATCGTGACAAATACAGATTGTGGCCGAAACATATTGTTTTGAAGGGGCTTGAACAAGTAAATACAAAATCCATAATTTTCATTAAAAAAACGTGAAAAATACAGATTGTGGCCGAAATATATTGTTTTGAATGGGCTTGAACAAGTAAATTCAAAATCCACTATTTTCACTAAAAATCGTGAAAAATACAGTTTGTAGCCGAAATATATTGTTTCAAAAACAAGTAAAAATAAATCCATTATTTTCATTTATTTCACTAAAAAGCTTGAAAAATACAGATTGTGGCCGAAATATATTGTTTTGAAGGGGCTTGAACAAGTAAATCCAAAATCTACTATTTTCACTAAAAATAGTGAAAAATATAGTTTGTGGCCGAAACATATTGTTTTGAAGGGGCTTGAACAAGTATATCCAAAATCCAAAATTTTCATTAAAATTCGTGAAAAATACAGATTGTGGCTGAAATATACTGTTTTGAGGAGGCTTGAACTAGGAAATTCAAACCACATTATTTCTTCTATAAATCGTGAAAAATACAGATTGTGGTCGAAATATATTGTTTTGAGGAGGCTTGAACAAGTAAATTCAAAACACATTATTTCTTCTAAAAATCGTGTAAAATACAGATTGTGGTCGATATATATTGTTTTGATGGGGCTTGAAAAAGTAAATCCAAAATCCATAATTTTCATTAAAAAAACGTGAAAAATACAGATTGTGGCCGAAATATATCGTTTTGAATGGGCTTGAACAAGTAAATTCAAAACACATTATTTCTTCTAAAAATCGTGAAAAATACAGATTGTGGTCGAAATATATTGTTTTGAGGAGGCTTGAACAAGTAAATTCAAAACACATTATTTCTTCTAAAAATCGTGTAAAATACAGATTGTGGTCGATATATATTGTTTTGATGGGGCTTGAAAAAGTAAATCCAAAATCCATAATTTTCATTAAAAAAACGTGAAAAATACAGTGCGGCCGAAATATATTTATTAGAAGAGGCTTGAACAAGTAAATTCAAAATCCACTATTTTCACTAAAAATCGTGAAAAATACAGATTGTAGCCGAAATATACTGTTTTGAGGTGGCTTTTACAAGTTAATTCAAAATCCATTATTTTCACTAAAAAGCTTGAAAAATACAGATTGTAACCGAAATATATTGTTTTGAGGAGGCTTGAACAAGTAAATTCAAAACACATTTTTTCTTCTAAAAATCGTGAAAAATACAGATTGTAGCCGAAATATACTGTTTTGAGGAGGCTTGAACAAGTTAATTCAAATCCATTATTTTCACTAAAAAGCTTGAAAAATACTGATTGTAACCGAAATATATTGTTTTGAGGAGGCTTGAACAAGTAAATTCAAAACACATTTTTGCTTCTAAAAATCGTGAAAAATACAGATTGTGGCCGCAAAATATTGTTTCAAAAACAAGTAAATATAAAATTCATTATTTTCATTAAAAAATCGTGAAAAATACAGATTGTAGCCGAAATATACTGTTTTGAAGAGGCTTGAACAAGTTAATTTAAAATCATGATTTTCACTAAAAAGCTTGAAAAATACAGATTGTAACCGAAATATATTGTTTTGAGGAGGCTTGAACAAGTAAATTCAAAACCCATATTTTCTTCTAAAAATCGTGAAAAATACAGATTGTGGTCGATATATATTGTTTTGATGGGGCTTGAAAAAGTAAATCCAAAATCCATAATTTTCATTAAAAAAACGTGAAAAATACAGTGTGGCCGAAATATATTCTTTAGAAGAAGCTTGAACAAGTAAATTCAAAATCCACTATTTTCACTAAAAATCGTGACAAATACAGATTGTGGCCGAAACATATTGTTTTGAAGGGGCTAGAACAAGTAAATACAAAATCCATAATTTTCATTAAAAAAACGTGAAAAATACAGATTGTGGCCGAAATATATTGTTTTGAATGGGCTTGAACAAGTAAATTCAAAATCCACTATTTTCACTAAAAATCGTGAAAAATACAGTTTGTAGCCGAAATATATTGTTTCAAAAACAAGTAAAAATAAATCCATTATTTTCATTTATTTCACTAAAAAGCTTGAAAAATACAGATTGTGGCCGAAATATATTGTTTTGAAGGGGCTTGAACAAGTAAATCCAAAATCTACTATTTTCACTAAAAATAGTGAAAAATATAGTTTGTGGCCGAAACATATTGTTTTGAAGGGGCTTGAACAAGTATATCCAAAATCCAAAATTTTCATTAAAATTCGTGAAAAATACAGATTGTGGCTGAAATATACTGTTTTGAGGAGGCTTGAACTAGGAAATTCAAACCACATTATTTCTTCTATAAATCGTGAAAAATACAGATTGTGGTCGAAATATATTGTTTTGAGGAGGCTTGAACAAGTAAATTCAAAACACATTATTTCTTCTAAAAATCGTGTAAAATACAGATTGTGGTCGATATATATTGTTTTGATGGGGCTTGAAAAAGTAAATCCAAAATCCATAATTTTCATTAAAAAAACGTGAAAAATACAGATTGTGGCCGAAATATATCGTTTTGAATGGGCTTGAACAAGTAAATTCAAAACACATTATTTCTTCTAAAAATCGTGAAAAATACAGATTGTGGTCGAAATATATTGTTTTGAGGAGGCTTGAACAAGTAAATTCAAAACACATTATTTCTTCTAAAAATCGTGTAAAATACAGATTGTGGTCGATATATATTGTTTTGATGGGGCTTGAAAAAGTAAATCCAAAATCCATAATTTTCATTAAAAAAACGTGAAAAATACAGTGCGGCCGAAATATATTTATTAGAAGAGGCTTGAACAAGTAAATTCAAAATCCACTATTTTCACTAAAAATCGTGACAAATACAGATTGTGGCCGAAACATATTGTTTTGAAGGGGCTTGAACAAGCAAATCCAAAATCCATAATTTTCATTAAAAAAACGTGAAAAATACAGAGTGTGGCCGAAATATATTGTTTTGAAGAGGCTTGAACAAGTAAATTCAAAATCCACTATTTTCACTAAAAATCGTGACAAATACAGAGTGTTGCCGAAATATATTGTTTTGAATGGGCTTGAAAAAGTATATTTAAGATACATTATTTCCATTAAATATCGTGAAAAATACAGATTATGGCCGAAATATACTGTTTTGAGGAGGCTTGAACAAGTAAATCCAAAATCCATAATTTTCATTAAGAAAACGTGAAAAATACAGATTGTGGCCGAAATATATTGTTTGAAAAACAAGTAAATTTAAAATCCATTATGTTCATTAAAAAATCGTAACAAATACAGATTGGGCCCGAAATGTATTTTTTGAAGGGGCTTGAACAAGTAAATTCAAAACACATTATTTCTTCTAAAAATCGTGAAAAATACAGATTGTAGCCGAAATATACTGTTTTGAGGTGGCTTTTACAAGTTAATTCAAAATCCATTATTTTCACTAAAAAGCTTGAAAAATACAGATTGTAACCGAAATATATTGTTTTGAGGAGGCTTGAACAAGTAAATTCAAAACACATTTTTTCTTCTAAAAATCGTGAAAAATACAGATTGTAGCCGAAATATACTGTTTTGAGGAGGCTTGAACAAGTTAATTCAAATCCATTATTTTCACTAAAAAGCTTGAAAAATACTGATTGTAACCGAAATATATTGTTTTGAGGAGGCTTGAACAAGTAAATTCAAAACACATTTTTGCTTCTAAAAATCGTGAAAAATACAGATTGTGGCCGCAAAATATTGTTTCAAAAACAAGTAAATATAAAATTCATTATTTTCATTAAAAAATCGTGAAAAATACAGATTGTAGCCGAAATATACTGTTTTGAAGAGGCTTGAACAAGTTAATTTAAAATCATGATTTTCACTAAAAAGCTTGAAAAATACAGATTGTAACCGAAATATATTGTTTTGAGGAGGCTTGAACAAGTAAATTCAAAACCCATATTTTCTTCTAAAAATCGTGAAAAATACAGATTGTGGTCGATATATATTGTTTTGATGGGGCTTGAAAAAGTAAATCCAAAATCCATAATTTTCATTAAAAAAACGTGAAAAATACAGTGTGGCCGAAATATATTCTTTAGAAGAAGCTTGAACAAGTAAATTCAAAATCCACTATTTTCACTAAAAATCGTGACAAATACAGATTGTGGCCGAAACATATTGTTTTGAAGGGGCTTGAACAAGTAAATACAAAATCCATAATTTTCATTAAAAAAACGTGAAAAATACAGATTGTGGCCGAAATATATTGTTTTGAATGGGCTTGAACAAGTAAATTCAAAACACATTATTTCTTCTAAAAATCGTGTAAAAAACAGATTGTGGTCGATATATATTGTTTTGATGGGGCTTGAAAAAGTAAATCCAAATTCCATAATTTTCATTAAAAAAACGTGAAAAATACAGTGTGTCCGAAATATATTCTTTAGAAGAGGCTTGAACAAGTAAATTCAAAATCCACTATTTTCACTAAAAATCGTGACAAATACAGATTGTGGCCGAAACATATTGTTTTGAAGGAGGCTTGAACAAGTAAATACAAAATCCATAATTTTCATTAAAAAAACGTGAAAAATACAGATTGTGGCCGAAATATATTGTTTTGAATGGGCTTGTACAAGTAAATTCAAAACACATTATTTCTTCTAAAAATCGTGAAAAATACAGATTGTGGCCGAAATATATTGTTTTGAAGGAGCTTGAACAAGTAAATCCAAAATCCATAATTTTCATTAAAAAAAAGAGAAAAATACAGAGTGTGGCCGAAATATATTGTTTTGAAGAGGCTTGAACAAGTAAATTCAAAATCCACTATTTTCACTAAAACTCGTGACAAATACAGAGTGTGGCCGAAATATATTGTTTTGAATGGGCTTGAAAAAGTATATTTAAAATACATTATTTTCATTAAATATCATGAAAAATACAGATTATGGCCGAAATATACTGTTTTGAGGAGGCTTGAACAAGTAAATCCAAAATCCATAATTTTCATTAAGAAAACGTTAAAAATACAGATTGTGGCCGAAATATATTGTTTGAAAAACAAGTAAATTTAAAATCCATTATGTTCATTAAAATATCGTAACAAATACAGATTGGGCCCGAAATGTATTTTTTTAAGGGGCTTGAACAAGTAAATTCAAAATCCACTATTTTCACTAAAAATCGTGAAAAATACAGTTTGTGGCCGAAACATATTGTTTTGAAGGGGCTTGAACAAGTAAATCCAAAATCCATAACATAATTTTCATTAAAAAAACGTGCAAAATATAGATTGTGGCCGAAATATATTATTTTGAAGGGGCGTGAACAAGTAAATTCAAAGTGCATTATTTTCATTAAAAAATTGTGAAAAATACAGATTGTAGCCGAAATATATTGTTTGAAAAACAAGTAAATTTAAAATCCATTATGTTCATTAAAAAAAAGTAACAAATACAGATTGGGCCCGAAATGTATTGCTTTGAAGGGGCTTGAACAAGTAATTTAAAATACATTATTTTCATTAAAAATCGTGTAAAAACAGATTTTGAAAATCGTGAAAAATACAGATTGTAGCCGAAATATATTTTTTTGAAGGGGCTTGGACAAGTAAATTCAAAATCCACTATTTTCACTAAAAATCTTGACAAATACAGTTCGTGGCAGAAACGTATTTTTTTGAAGGGGCTTGAACAAGTAAATTCAAAATTCACTATTTTCACTAAAAATCGTGAAAAATACAGTTTGTCCGAAATATATTCTTTAGAAGGGGCTTGAACAAGTAAATCCAAAATCCATAACATAATTTTCATTAAAAAAATGTGAAAAATACAGATTGTGGCCGAAACATATTGTTTTGAAGGGGCTTGAACAAGTAAATCCAAAATCCATAATTGTCATTAAAAATGGTGAAAAATACAGATTGTGGCCGAAATATATTGTTTGAAAAACAAGTAAATTTAAAATCCATTATGTTCATAAAAAAATCGTAACAAATACAGATTAGGCCCGAAATGTATTGTTTTGATGGGGCTTGAACAAGTAATTTAAAATACAGTATTTTCATTAAAAATCGTGCAAAATACAGATTGTGGCCGAAATATATTATTTTGAAGGGGCGTGAACAAGTAAATTCAAAGTGCATTATTTTCATTAAAAAATTGTGAAAAATACAGATTGTAGCCGAAATATATTGTTTGAAAAACAAGTAAATTTAAAATCCATTATGTTCATTAAAAAAAAGTAACAAATACAGATTGGGCCCGAAATGTATTGCTTTGAAGGGGCTTGAACAAGTAATTTAAAATACATTATTTTCATTAAAAATCGTGTAAAAACAGATTTTGAAAATCGTGAAAAATACAGATTGTAGCCGAAATATATTTTTTTGAAGGGGCTTGGACAAGTAAATTCAAAATCCACTATTTTCACTAAAAATCTTGACAAATACAGTTCGTGGCAGAAACGTATTTTTTTGAAGGGGCTTGAACAAGTAAATTCAAAATTCACTATTTTCACTAAAAATCGTGAAAAATACAGTTTGTCCGAAATATATTCTTTAGAAGGGGCTTGAACAAGTAAATCCAAAATCCATAACATAATTTTCATTAAAAAAATGTGAAAAATACAGATTGTGGCCGAAACATATTGTTTTGAAGGGGCTTGAACAAGTAAATCCAAAATCCATAATTGTCATTAAAAATGGTGAAAAATACAGATTGTGGCCGAAATATATTGTTTGAAAAACAAGTAAATTTAAAATCCATTATGTTCATAAAAAAATCGTAACAAATACAGATTAGGCCCGAAATGTATTGTTTTGATGGGGCTTGAACAAGTAATTTAAAATACAGTATTTTCATTAAAAATCGTGCAAAATACAGATTGTGGCCGAAATATATTGTTTGAAAAACAAGTAAATTTAAAATCCATTATGTTCATTAAAAAAAAGTAACAAATACAGATTGGGCCCGAAATGTATTGCTTTGAAGGGGCTTGAACAAGTAATTTAAAATACATTATTTTCATTAAAAATCGTGTAAAAACAGATTTTGAAAATCGTGAAAAATACAGATTGTAGCCGAAATATATTTTTTTGAAGGGGCTTGGACAAGTAAATTCAAAATCCACTATTTTCACTAAAAATCTTGACAAATACAGTTCGTGGCAGAAACGTATTTTTTTGAAGGGGCTTGAACAAGTAAATTCAAAATTCACTATTTTCACTAAAAATCGTGAAAAATACAGTTTGTCCGAAATATATTCTTTAGAAGGGGCTTGAACAAGTAAATCCAAAATCCATAACATAATTTTCATTAAAAAAATGTGAAAAATACAGATTGTGGCCGAAACATATTGTTTTGAAGGGGCTTGAACAAGTAAATCCAAAATCCATAATTGTCATTAAAAATGGTGAAAAATACAGATTGTGGCCGAAATATATTGTTTGAAAAACAAGTAAATTTAAAATCCATTATGTTCATAAAAAAATCGTAACAAATACAGATTAGGCCCGAAATGTATTGTTTTGATGGGGCTTGAACAAGTAATTTAAAATACAGTATTTTCATTAAAAATCGTGCAAAATACAGATTGTGGCCGAAATATATTGTTTTGAAGAGGCTTGAACAAGTAAATTCAAAGTGCATTATTTTCATTAAAAAATCGTGAAAAATACAGATTGTAGCCGAAATATATTGTTTGAAAAACAAGTAAATTTAAAATCCATTATGTTCATTAAAAAAAAGTAACAAATACAGATTGGGCCCGAAATGTATTGTTTTGAAGGGGCTTGAACAAGTAAATCCAAAATCCATAACATAATTTTCATTAAAAAAACGTGCAAAATATAGATTGTGGCCGAAATATATTATTTTGAAGGGGCGTGAACAAGTAAATTCAAAGTGCATTATTTTCATTAAAAAATTGTGAAAAATACAGATTGTAGCCGAAATATATTGTTTGAAAAACAAGTAAATTTAAAATCCATTATGTTCATTAAAAAAAAGTAACAAATACAGATTGGGCCCGAAATGTATTGCTTTGAAGGGGCTTGAACAAGTAATTTAAAATACATTATTTTCATTAAAAATCGTGTAAAAACAGATTTTGAAAATCGTGCAAAATACAGTTTGTGGCCGAAACATATTGTTTTGAAGGGGCTTGAACAAGTAAATCCAAAATCCATAACATAATTTTCATTAAAAAAACGTGCAAAATATAGATTGTGGCCGAAATATATTATTTTGAAGGGGCGTGAACAAGTAAATTCAAAGTGCATTATTTTCATTAAAAAATTGTGAAAAATACAGATTGTAGCCGAAATATATTGTTTGAAAAACAAGTAAATTTAAAATCCATTATGTTCATTAAAAAAAAGTAACAAATACAGATTGGGCCCGAAATGTATTGCTTTGAAGGGGCTTGAACAAGTAATTTAAAATACATTATTTTCATTAAAAATCGTGTAAAAACAGATTTTGAAAATCGTGAAAAATACAGATTGTAGCCGAAATATATTTTTTTGAAGGGGCTTGGACAAGTAAATTCAAAATCCACTATTTTCACTAAAAATCTTGACAAATACAGTTCGTGGCAGAAACGTATTTTTTTGAAGGGGCTTGAACAAGTAAATTCAAAATTCACTATTTTCACTAAAAATCGTGAAAAATACAGTTTGTCCGAAATATATTCTTTAGAAGGGGCTTGAACAAGTAAATCCAAAATCCATAACATAATTTTCATTAAAAAAATGTGAAAAATACAGATTGTGGCCGAAACATATTGTTTTGAAGGGGCTTGAACAAGTAAATCCAAAATCCATAATTGTCATTAAAAATGGTGAAAAATACAGATTGTGGCCGAAATATATTGTTTGAAAAACAAGTAAATTTAAAATCCATTATGTTCATAAAAAAATCGTAACAAATACAGATTAGGCCCGAAATGTATTGTTTTGATGGGGCTTGAACAAGTAATTTAAAATACAGTATTTTCATTAAAAATCGTGCAAAATACAGATTGTGGCCGAAATATATTGTTTTGAAGAGGCTTGAACAAGTAAATTCAAAGTGCATTATTTTCATTAAAAAATCGTGAAAAATACAGATTGTAGCCGAAATATATTGTTTGAAAAACAAGTAAATTTAAAATCCATTATGTTCATTAAAAAAAAGTAACAAATACAGATTGGGCCCGAAATGTATTGTTTTGAAGGGGCTTGAACAAGTAATTTAAAATACATTATTTTCATTAAAAATCGTGTAATATACAGATTTTGAAAATCGTGAAAAATACAGATTGTAGCCGAAATATATTTTTTTGAAGGGGCTTGGACAAGTAAATTTAAAATCCACTATTTTCACTAAAAATCGTGTAAAATACAGATTTTGAAAATCGTGAAAAATACAGATTTTGAAAATCGTGAAAAATACAGATTGTAGCCGAAATATATTGTTTCAAAAACAAGTAAATATAAAATCCATTATTTTCATTTAAAAATCGTGAAAAATACAGATTGCAGCCGAAATATACTGTTTTGAGGAGGCTTGAACAAGTGAATTCAAAATGCATTATTTTCACTAAAAATCGTGTAAAATACAGATTTTGAAAATCGTGAAAAATACAGATTTTGAAAATCGTGAAAAATACAGATTGTACCCGAAATATATTGTTTCAAAAACAAGTAAATATAAAATCCATTATTTTCATTTAAATATCGTGAAAAATAGAGATTATGGCCGAAATATACTGTTTTGAGGAGGCTTGAACAAGTAAATCCAAAATCCATAATTTTCATTAAGAAAACGTTAAAAATACAGATTGTGGCCGAAATATATTGTTTGAAAAACAAGTAAATTTAAAATCCATTATGTTAATTAAAAAATCGTAACAAATACAGATTGGGCCCGAAATGTATTTTTTTAAGGGGCTTGAACAAGTAAATTCAAAATCCACTATTTTCACTAAAAATCGTGAAAAATACAGTTTGTGGCCGAAACATATTGTTTTGAAGGGGCTTGAACAAGTTAATCCAAAATCCATAACATAATTTTCATTAAAAAAACGTGCAAAATATAGATTGTGGCCGAAATATATTGTTTTGAAGGGGCGTGAACAAGTAAATTCAAAGTGCATTATTTTCATTAAAAAATTGTGAAAAATACAGATTGTAGCCGAAATATATTGTTTGAAAAACAAGTAAATTTAAAATCCATTATGTTCATTAAAAAAAAGTAACAAATACAGATTGGGCCCGAAATGTATTGCTTTGAAGGGGCTTGAACAATTAATTTAAAATACATTATTTTCATTAAAAATCGTGTAAAAACAGATTTTGAAAATCGTGAAAAATACAGATTGTAGCCGAAATATATTTTTTTGAAGGGGCTTGGACAAGTAAATTCAAAATCCACTATTTTCACTAAAAATCGTGACAAATACAGTTCGTGGCCGAAACGTATTTTTTTGAAGGGTCTTGAACAAGTAAATTCAAAATCCACTATTTTCACTAAAAATCGTGAAAAATACAGTTTGTGGCCGAAACATATTGTTTTGAAGGGGCTTGAACAAGTAAATCCAAAATCCATAACATAATTTTCATTAAAAAAATGTGAAAAATACAGATTGTGGCCGAAACATATTGTTTTGAAGGGGCTTGAACAAGTAAATCCAAAATCCATAATTGTCATTAAAAATGGTGAAAAATACAGATTGTGGCCGAAATATATTGTTTGAAAAACAAGTAAATTTAAAATCCATTATGTTCATAAAAAAATCGTAACAAATACAGATTAGGCCCGAAATGTATTCTTTTGATGGGGCTTGAACAAGTAATTTAAAATACAGTATTTTCATTAAAAATCGTGCAAAATACAGATTGTGGCCGAAATATATTGTTTTGAAGAGGCTTGAACAAGTAAATTCAAAGTGCATTATTTTCATTAAAAAATCGTGAAAAATACAGATTGTAGCCGAAATATATTGTTTGAAAAACAAGTAAATTTAAAATCCATTATGTTCATTAAAAAAAAGTAACAAATACAGATTGGGCCCGAAATGTATTGTTTTGAAGGGGCTTGAACAAGTAATTTAAAATACATTATTTTCATTAAAAATCGTGTAAAATACAGATTTTGAAAATCGTGAAAAATACAGATTTTGAAAATCGTGAAAAATACAGATTGTAGCCGAAATATATTGTTTCAAAAACAAGTAAATATAAAATCCATTATTTTCATTTAAAAATCGTGAAAAATAGAGATTGCAGCCGAAATATACTGTTTTGAGGAGGCTTGAACAAGTTAATTCAAAATCCATTATTTTCACTAAAAATCGTGTAAAATACAGATTTTGAAAATCGTGAAAAATACAGATTGTAGCCGAAATATATTGTTTCAAAAACAAGTAAATATAAAATCCATTATTATCATTTAAATATCGTGAAAAATACAGATTATGACCGAAATATACTGTTTTGAGGAGGCTTGAACAAGTAAATCCAAAATCCATAATTTTCATTAAAAAAACGTGAAAAATACAGATTGTGGCCGAAATATATTGTTTTGAATGGGCTTGAACAAGTAAATTCAAAACACATTATTTCTTCTAAAAATCGTGTAAAAAACAGATTGTGGTCGATATATATTGTTTTGATGGGGCTTGAAAAAGTAAATCCAAATTCCATAATTTTCATTAAAAAAACGTGAAAAATATAGTGTGTCCGAAATATATTCTTTAGAAGAGGCTTGAACAAGTAAATTCAAAATCCATAATTTTCATTAAAAAAACGTGAAAAATACAGATTGTGGCCGAAATATATTGTTTTGAATGGGCTTGTACAAGTAAATTCAAAACACATTATTTCTTCTAAAAATCGTGAAAAATACAGATTGTGGCCGAAATATATTGTTTTGAAGGAGCTTGAACAAGTAAATCCAAAATCCATAATTTTCATTAAAAAAAAGTGAAAAATACAGATTGTAACCGAAATATATTGTTTTGAGGAGGCTTGAACAAGTAAATTCAAAACACATTTTTTCTTCTAAAAGTCGTGAAAAATACAGATTGTAGCCGAAATATACTGTTTTAGGAGGCTTGAACAAGTTAATTCAAATCCATTATTTTCACTAAAAAGCTTGAAAAATACTGATTGTAACCGAAATATATTGTTTTGAGGAGGCTTGAACAAGTAAATTCAAAACACATTTTTGCTTCTAAAAATCGTGAAAAATACAGATTGTGGCCGCAAAATATTGTTTCAAAAACAAGTAAATATAAAATTCATTATTTTCATTAAAAAATCGTGAAAAATACAGATTGTAGCCGAAATATACTGTTTTGAAGAGGCTTGAACAAGTTAATTTAAAATCATGATTTTCACTAAAAAGCTTGAAAAGTACAGATTGTAACCGAAATATATTGTTTTGAGGAGGCTTGAACAAGTAAATTCAAAACCCATATTTTCTTCTAAAAATCGTGAAAAATACAGATTGTGGTCGATATATATTGTTTTGATGGGGCTTGAAAAAGTAAATCCAAAATCCATAATTTTCATTAAAAAAACGTGAAAAATACAGTGTGGCCGAAATATATTCTTTAGAAGAAGCTTGAACAAGTAAATTCAAAATCCACTATTTTCACTAAAAATCGTGACAAATACAGATTGTGGCCGAAACATATTGTTTTGAAGGGGCTTGAACAAGTAAATACAAAATCCATAATTTTCATTAAAAAAACGTGAAAAATACAGATTGTGGCCGAAATATATTGTTTTGAATGGGCTTGTACAAGTAAATTCAAAACACATTATTTCTTCTAAAAATCGTGAAAAATACAGATTGTGGCCGAAATATATTGTTTTGAAGGAGCTTGAACAAGTAAATCCAAAATCCATAATTTTCATTAAAAAAAAGTGAAAAATACAGATTGTAACCGAAATATATTGTTTTGAGGAGGCTTGAACAAGTAAATTCAAAACACATTTTTTCTTCTAAAAATCGTGAAAAATACAGATTGTAGCCGAAATATACTGTTTTGAGGAGGCTTGAACAAGTTAATTCAAATCCATTATTTTCACTAAAAAGCTTGACAAATACTGATTGTAACCGAAATATATTGTTTTGAGGAGGCTTGAACAAGTAAATTCAAAACACATTTTTGCTTCTAAAAATCGTGAAAAATACAGATTGTGGCCGCAAAATATTGTTTCAAAAACAAGTAAATATAAAATTCATTATTTTCATTAAAAAATCGTGAAAAATACAGATTGTAGCCGAAATATACTGTTTTGAAGAGGCTTGAACAAGTTAATTTAAAATCATGATTTTCACTAAAAAGCTTGAAAAGTACAGATTGTAACCGAAATATATTGTTTTGAGGAGGCTTGAACAAGTAAATTCAAAACCCATATTTTCTTCTAAAAATCGTGAAAAATACAGATTGTGGTCGATATATATTGTTTTGATGGGGCTTGAAAAAGTAAATCCAAAATCCATAATTTTCATTAAAAAAACGTGAAAAATACAGTGTGGCCGAAATATATTCTTTAGAAGAAGCTTGAACAAGTAAATTCAAAATCCACTATTTTCACTAAAAATCGTGACAAATACAGATTGTGGCCGAAACATATTGTTTTGAAGGGGCTTGAACAAGTAAATACAAAATCCATAATTTTCATTAAAAAAACGTGAAAAATACAGATTGTGGGCGAAATATATTGTTTTGAATGGGCTTGAACAAGTAAATTCAAAACACATTATTTCTTCTAAAAATCGTGAAAAATACAGATTGTGGCCGAAATATATTGTTTTGAGGAGGCTTGAACAAGTAAATCCAAAATCCATAATTTTCATTAAAAATGGTGAAAAATACAGATTGTGGCCGAAATATATTGTTTGAAAAACAAGTAAATTTAAAATCCATTATGTTCATAAAAAAATCGTAACAAATACAGATTAGGCCCGAAATGTATTGTTTTGATGGGGCTTGAACAAGTAATTTAAAATACAGTATTTTCATTAAAAATCGTGCAAAATACAGATTGTGGCCGAAATATATTGTTTTGAAGAGGCTTGAACACGTAAATTCAAAGTGCATTATTTTCATTAAAAAATCGTGAAAAATACAGATTGTAGCCGAAATATATTGTTTGAAAAACAAGTAAATTTAAAATCCATTATGTTCATTAAAAAAAAGTAACAAATACAGATTGGGCCCGAAATGTATTGTTTTGAAGGGGCTTGAACACGTAATTTAAAATACATTCATTAAAAATCGTGTAAAATACAGATTTTGAAAATCGTGAAAAATACAGATTGTAGCCGAAATATATTTTTTTGAAGGGGCTTGGACAAGTAAATTCAAAATCCACTATTTTCACTAAAAATCTTGACAAATACAGTTCGTGGCAGAAACGTATTTTTTTGAAGGGGCTTGAACAAGTAAATTCAAAATCCACTATTTTCACTAAAAATCGTGAAAAATACAGTTTGTGGCCGAAACATATTGTTTTGAAGGGGCTTGAACAAGTAAATCCAAAATCCATAACATAATTTTCATTAAAAAAATGTGAAAAATACAGATTGTGGCCGAAACATATTGTTTTGAAGGGGCTTGAACAAGTAAATCCAAAATCCATAATTGTCATTAAAAATGGTGAAAAATACAGATTGTGGCCGAAATATATTGTTTGAAAAACAAGTAAATTTAAAATCCATTATGTTCATAAAAAAATCGTAACAAATACAGATTAGGCCCGAAATGTATTGTTTTGATGGGGCTTGAACAAGTAATTTAAAATACAGTATTTTCATTAAAAATCGTGCAAAATACAGATTGTGGCCGAAATATATTGTTTTGAAGAGGCTTGAACAAGTAAATTCAAAGTGCATTATTTTCATTAAAAAATCGTGAAAAATACAGATTGTAGCCGAAATATATTGTTTGAAAAACAAGTAAATTTAAAATCCATTATGTTCATTAAAAAAAAGTAACAAATACAGATTGGGCCCGAAATGTATTGTTTTGAAGGGGCTTGAACAAGTAATTTAAAATACATTATTTTCATTAAAAATCGTGTAATATACAGATTTTGAAAATCGTGAAAAATACAGATTGTAGCCGAAATATATTTTTTTGAAGGGGCTTGGACAAGTAAATTCAAAATCCACTATTTTCACTAAAAATCGTGTAAAATACAGATTTTGAAAATCGTGAAAAATACAGATTTTGAAAATCGTGAAAAATACAGATTGTAGCCGAAATATATTGTTTCAAAAACAAGTAAATATAAAATCCATTATTTTCATTTAAAAATCGTGAAAAATACAGATTGCAGCCGAAATATACTGTTTTGAGGAGGCTTGAACAAGTTAATTCAAAATCCATTATTTTCACTAAAAATCGTGTAAAATACAGATTTTGAAAATCGTGAAAAATACAGATTTTGAAAATCGTGAAAAATACAGATTGTACCCGAAATATATTGTTTCAAAAACAAGTAAATATAAAATCCATTATTTTCATTTAAATATCGTGAAAAATACAGATTATGGCCGAAATATACTGTTTTGAGGAGGCTTGAACAAGTAAATCCAAAATCCATAATTTTCATTAAGAAAACGTTAAAAATACAGATTGTGGCCGAAATTATTGTTTGAAAAACAAGTAAATTTAAAATCCATTATGTTCATTAAAAAATCGTAACAAATACAGATTGGGCCCGAAATGTATTTTTTTAAGGGGCTTGAACAAGTAAATTCAAGATCCACTATTTTCAATAAAAATCGTGAAAAATACAGTTTGTGGCCGAAACATATTGTTTTGAAGGGGCTTGAACAAGTAAATCCAAAATCCATAACATAATTTTCATTAAAAAAACGTGCAAAATATAGATTGTGGCCGAAATATATTGTTTTGAAGGGGCGTGAACAAGTAAATTCAAAGTGCATTATTTTCATTAAAAAATTGTGAAAAATACAGATTGTAGCCGAAATATATTGTTTGAAAAACAAGTAAATTTAAAATCCATTATGTTCATTAAAAAAAAGTAACAAATACAGATTGGGCCCGAAATGTATTGCTTTGAAGGGGCTTGAACAAGTAATTTAAAATACATTATTTTCATTAAAAATCGTGTAAAAACAGATTTTGAAAATCGTGAAAAATACAGATTGTAGCCGAAATATATTTTTTTGAAGGGGCTTGGACAAGTAAATTCAAAATCCACTATTTTCACTAAAAATCGTGACAAATACAGTTCGTGGCCGAAACGTATTTGTTTGAAGGGGCTTGAACAAGTAAATTCAAAATCCACTGTTTTCACTAAAAATCGTGAAAAATACAGTTTGTGGCCGAAACATATTGTTTTGAAGGGGCTTGAACAAGTAAATCCAAAATCCATAACATAATTTTCATTAAAAAAATGTGAAAAATACAGATTGTGGCCGAAACATATTGTTTTGAAGGGGCTTGAACAAGTAAATCCAAAATCCATAATTGTCATTAAAAATGGTGAAAAATACAGATTGTGGCCGAAATATATTGTTTGAAAAACAAGTAAATTTAAAATCCATTATGTTCATAAAAAAATCGTAACAAATACAGATTAGGCCCGAAATGTATTGTTTTGATGGGGCTTGAACATTTTCATTAAAAATCGTGTAAAAACAGATTTTGAAAATCGTGAAAAATACAGATTGTAGCCGAAATATATTTTTTTGAAGGGGCTTGAACAAGTAAATTCAAGATCCACTATTTTCACTAAAAATCGTGAAAAATACAGTTTGTGGCCGAAACATATTGTTTTGAAGGGGCGTGAACAAGTAAATTCAAAGTGCATTATTTTCATTAAAAAATTGTGAAAAATACAGATTGTAGCCGAAATATATTGTTTGAAAAACAAGTAAATTTAAAATCCATTATGTTCATTAAAAAAAAGTAACAAATACAGATTGGGCCCGAAATGTATTGCTTTGAAGGGGCTTGAACAAGTAATTTAAAATACATTATTTTCATTAAAAATCGTGTAAAAACAGATTTTGAAAATCGTGAAAAATACAGATTGTAGCCGAAATATATTTTTTTGAAGGGGCTTGGACAAGTAAATTCAAAATCCACTATTTTCACTAAAAATCGTGACAAATACAGTTCGTGGCCGAAACGTATTTTTTTGAAGGGGCTTGAACAAGTAAATTCAAAATCCACTATTTTCACTAAAAATCGTGAAAAATACAGTTTGTGGCCGAAACATATTGTTTTGAAGGGGCTTGAACAAGTAAATCCAAAATCCATAACATAATTTTCATTAAAAAAATGTGAAAAATACAGATTGTGGCCGAAACATATTGTTTTGAAGGGGCTTGAACAAGTAAATCCAAAATCCATAATTGTCATTAAAAATGGTGAAAAATACAGATTGTGGCCGAAATATATTGTTTGAAAAACAAGTAAATTTAAAATCCATTATGTTCATAAAAAAATCGTAACAAATACAGATTAGGCCCGAAATGTATTCTTTTGATGGGGCTTGAACAAGTAATTTAAAATACAGTATTTTCATTAAAAATCGTGCAAAATACAGATTGTGGCCGAAATATATTGTTTTGAAGAGGCTTGAACAAGTAAATTCAAAGTGCATTATTTTCATTAAAAAATCGTGAAAAATACAGATTGTAGCCGAAATATATTGTTTGAAAAACAAGTAAATTTAAAATCCATTATGTTCATTAAAAAAAAGTAACAAATACAGATTGGGCCCGAAATGTATTGTTTTGAAGGGGCTTGAACAAGTAATTTAAAATACATTATTTTCATTAAAAATCTTTAAGCAAGCTTTAAAAAATAAAAACAACAAAGAGTTAGAAGAGCACATAGCGAAATTAACACCTGGTGAAGCGTCAGACTACTCTTTGTGGAAATCAGCAAAAAAATCAAATCGGCCAATTCTCACTGATTCCCCCATCCGTTTGAGTGACGGTAATTGGGCTAGAAGCAACTGTGAGAAGGGTTTGGCTTTTGCAAACCACCTAAAAAGTGTGTTTACACCCAATCCACCCTCTTCACAGTCCTCATTACCAATATTAACTTCTCAACCTTGCTCAGTAACGCTCAAAATTAAAAAAAAGGACATATTCAAAGCAATTTATAAAGATTTAAACCCAAAAAAATCACCTGGTCCAGATAAAATTACCGGTAAAATGATAAAAGAGCTACCTCCGGCTTCAGTAGTTCATCTGATGCACATTTTCAATGCTATCCTTCGTATTAAACACTATCCCAAATGCTGGAAAACTTCAAAAATTATTATGATAGCAAAACCAGGAAAAGACCCTACAAAAGTTGCATCGTACAGACCTATCAGCCTCCTGCCTCTACTTTCTAAAGTATTCGAAAAGCTACTTGTCATGAATATAACTCCATTTATTAATCTCAACCAGCTGATTCCTCAACATCAGTTTGGATTTAGAAAACAGCACGGCACAATAGAACAAGTCCACCGCATTGTAACTCTGATAAGGAACACTTTTGAAGAAAAAAAGTATTGCTCAGCTGTCTTTCTTGATATCACTCAAGCTTTCGATAAAGTATGGCACGATGGCCTTATTTACAAACTCAAACTATTACTGCCTGCAAATGTCTCCTCATTGCTTAGTAGCTACCTACGAAAAGACAATTTATCGTACATCACAAGGATTACACAACAAATCCATTGGATATTCACGCTGGCGTTCCTCAAGGAAGCGTTTTGGGTCCCTTACTGTATCTCTTATACACTTCAGATATGCCCAACAATAACTATACATTCATATCGACCTTTGCTGATGATACGGCAATATTGTGCTCTCGCTCTAACCCCATAGAGGCTTGAACAAGTAAATCCAAAATCTACTATTTTCACTAAAAATAGTGAAAAATATAGTTTGTGGCCGAAACATATTGTTTTGAAGGGGCTTGAACAAGTAAATCCAAAATCCAAAATTTTCATTAAAATTCGTGAAAAATACAGATTGTGGCCGAAATATACTGTTTTGAGGAGGCTTGAACAAGGAAATTCAAACCACATTATTTCTTCTATAAATCGTGAAAAATACAGATTGTGGTCGAAATATATTGTTTTGAGGAGGCTTGAACAAGTAAATTCAAAACACATTATTTCTTCTAAAAATCGTGTAAAATACAGATTGTGGTCGATATATATTGTTTTGATGGGGCTTGAAAAAGTAAATCCAAAATCCATAATTTTCATTAAAAAAACGTGAAAAATACAGTGTGGCCGAAATATATTCTTTAGAAGAGGCTTGAACAAGTAAATTCAAAATCCACTATTTTCACTAAAAATCGTGACAAATACAGATTGTGGCCGAAACATATTGTTTTGAAGGGGCTTGAACAAGTAAATCCAAAATCCATAATTTTCATTAAAAAAACGTGAAAAATACAGATTGTGGCCGAAATATATTGTTTTGAATGGGCTTGAACAAGTAAATTCAAAACACATTATTTCTTCTAAAAATCGTGAAAAATACAGATTGTGGCCGAAATATATTGTTTTGAAGGAGCTTGAACAAGTAAATCCAAAATCCATAATTTTCATTAAAAAAACGTGAAAAATACAGAGTGTGGCCGAAATATATTGTTTGAAGAGGCTTGAACAAGTAAATTCAAAATCCACTATTTTCACTAAAAATCGTGACAAATACAGAGTGTTGCCGAAATATATATTTTTAAGGGGCTTGAACAAGTAGATTCAAAATCCACTATTTTCACTAAAAATCGTGAAAAATACAGTTTGTGGCCGAAACATATTGTTTTGAAGGGGCTTGAACAAGTAAATCCAAAATCCATAACATAATTTTCATTAAAAAAACGTGCAAAATATAGATTGTGGCCGAAATATATTGTTTTGAAGGGGCGTGAACAAGTAAATTCAAAGTGCATTATTTTCATTAAAAAATTGTGAAAAATACAGATTGTAGCCGAAATATATTGTTTGAAAACAAGAAAATTTAAAATCCATTATGTTCATTAAAAAAAAGTAACAAATACAGATTGGGCCCGAAATGTATTGCTTTGAAGGGGCTTGAACAAGTAATTTAAAATACATTATTTTCATTAAAAATCGTGTAAAAACAGATTTTGAAAATCGTGAAAAATACAGATTGTAGCCGAAATATATTTTTTTGAAGGGGCTTGGACAAGTAAATTCAAAATCCACTATTTTCACTAAAAATCGTGACAAATACAGTTCGTGGCCGAAACGTATTTTTTTGAAGGGGCTTGAACAAGTAAATTCAAAATCCACTGTTTTCACTAAAAATCGTGAAAAATACAGTTTGTGGCCGAAACATATTGTTTTGAAGGGGCTTGAACAAGTAAATCCAAAATCCATAACATAATTTTCATTAAAAAAATGTGAAAAATACAGATTGTGGCCGAAACATATTGTTTTGAAGGGGCTTGAACAAGTAAATCCAAAATCCATAATTGTCATTAAAAATGGTGAAAAATACAGATTGTGGCCGAAATATATTGTTTGAAAAACAAGTAAATTTAAAATCCATTATGTTCATAAAAAAATCGTAACAATTACAGATTAGGCCCGAAATGTATTGTTTTGATGGGGCTTGAACAAGTAATTTAAAATACAGTATTTTCATTAAAAATCGTGCAAAATACAGATTGTGGCCGAAATATATTGTTTTGAAGAGGCTTGAACAAGTAAATTCAAAGTGCATTATTTTCATTAAAAAATCGTGAAAAATACAGATTGTAGCCGAAATATATTGTTTGAAAAACAAGTAAATTTAAAATCCATTATGTTCATTAAAAAAAAGTAACAAATACAGATTGGGCCCGAAATGTATTGTTTTGAAGGGGCTTGAACAAGTAATTTAAAATACATTATTTTCATTAAAAATCGTGTAAAATACAGATTTTGAAAATCGTAAAAAATACAGATTTTGAAAATCGTGAAAAATACAGATTGTAGCCGAAATATATTGTTTCAAAAACAAGTAAATATAAAATCCATGATTTTCATTTAAAAATCGTGAAAAATACAGATTGCAGCCGAAATATACTGTTTTGAGGAGGCTTGAACAAGTTAATTCAAAATCCATTATTTTCACTAAAAATCGTGTAAAATACAGATTTTGAAAATCGTGAAAAATACAGATTTTGAAAATAGTGAAAAATACAGATTGTACCCGAAATATATTGTTTCAAAAACAAGTAAATATAAAATCCATTATTTTCATTTAAAAATCGTGAAAAATACAGATTGTAACCGAAAATATTGTTTTGAGGAGGCTTGAACAAGTAATTCAAAACACATTATTTCTTCTAAAAATCGTGAAAAATACAGATTGTAGCCGAAATATATTGTTTCAAAAACAAGTAAAAATAAATCCATTATTTTCATTTATTTCACTAAAAAGCTTGAAAAATACAGATTGTGGCCGAAATATATTGTTTTGAAGGGGCTTGAACAAGTAAATCCAAAATCTACTATTTTCACTAAAAATAGTGAAAAATATAGTTTGTGGCCGAAACATATTGTTTTGAAGGGGCTTGAACAAGTAAATCCAAAATCCAAAATTTTCATTAAAATTCGTGAAAAATACAGATTGTGGCCGAAATATACTGTTTTGAGGAGGCTTGAACAAGGAAATTCAAACCGCATTATTTCTTCTATAAATCGTGAAAAATACAGATTGTGGTCGAAATATATTGTTTTGAGGAGGCTTGAACAAGTAAATTCAAAACACATTATTTTTTCTAAAAATCGTGTAAAATACAGATTGTGGTCGATATATATTGTTTTGATGGGGCTTGAAAAAGTAAATCCAAAATCCATAATTTTCATTAAAAAAACGTGAAAAATACAGTGTGGCCGAAATATATTCTTTAGAAGAGGCTTGAACAAGTAAATTCAAAATCCACTATTTTCACTAAAAATCGTGACAAATACAGATTGTGGCCGAAACATATTGTTTTGAAGGGGCTTGAACAAGTAAATCCAAAATCCATAATTTTCATTAAAAAAACGTGAAAAATACAGATTGTGGCCGAAATATATTGTTTTGAATGGGCTTGAACAAGTAAATTCAAAACACATTATTTCTTCTAAAAATCGTGAAAAATACAGATTGTGGCCGAAATATATTGTTTTGAAGGAGCTTGAACAAGTAAATCCAAAATCCAAAATTTTCATTAAAATTCGTGAAAAATACAGATTGTGGCCGAAATATACTGTTTTGAGGAGGCTTGAACAAGTAAATTCAAAACACATTATTTCTTCTAAAAATCGTGTAAAATACAGATTGTGGTCGATATATATTGTTTTGATGGGGCTTGAAAAAGTAAATCCAAAATCCATAATTTTCATTAAAAAAACGTGAAAAATACAGTGTGGCCGAAATATATTCTTTAGAAGAGGCTTGAACAAGTAAATTCAAAATCCACTATTTTCACTAAAAATCGTGAAAAATACAGTTTGTGGCCGAAACATATTGTTTTGAAGGGGCTTGAACAAGTAAATCCAAAATCCATAATTTTCATTAAAAAAACGTGAAAAATACAGTGTGGCCGAAATATATTCTTTAGAAGAGGCTTGAACAAGTAAATTCAAAATCCACTATTTTCACTAAAAATCGTGAAAAATACAGTTTGTGGCCGAAACATATTGTTTTGAAGGGGCTTGAACAAGTAAATCCAAAATCCATAACATAATTTTCATTAAAAAATTGTGAAAAATACAGATTGTAGCCGAAATATATTGTTTGAAAACAAGTAAATTTAAAATCCATTATGTTCATTAAAAAAAAGTATCAAATACAGATTGGGCCCGAAATGTATTGCTTTGAAGGGGCTTGAACAAGTAATTTAAAATACATTATTTTCATTAAAAATCGTGTAAAAACAGATTTTGAAAATCGTGAAAAATACAGATTGTAGCCGAAATATATTTTTTTGAAGGGGCTTGGACAAGTAAATTCAAAATCCACTATTTTCACTAAAAATCGTGACAAATACAGTTCGTGGCCGAAACGTATTTTTTTGAAGGGGCTTGAACAAGTAAATTCAAAATCCACTGTTTTCACTAAAAATCGTGAAAAATACAGTTTGTGGCCGAAACATATTGTTTTGAAGGGGCTTGAACAAGTAAATCCAAAATCCATAACATAATTTTCATTAAAAAAATGTGAAAAATACAGATTGTGTCCGAAAATTATTGTTTTGAAGGGGCTTGAACTAGTAAATTCAAAACACATTATTTTCATTAAAAATCGTGTAAAATACAGATTTTGAAAATCGTAAAAAATACAGATTTTGAAAATCGTGAAAAATATAGATTGTAGCCGAAATATATTGTTTCAAAAACAAGTAAATATAAAATCCATTATTTTCATTTAAAAATCGTGAAAAATTCAGATTGCAGCCGAAATATACTGTTTTGAGGAGGCTTGAACAAGTTAATTCAAAATCCATTATTTTCACTAAAAATCGTGTAAAATACAGATTTTGAAAATCGTGAAAAATACAGATTTTGAAAATAGTGAAAAATACAGATTGTACCCGAAATATATTGTTTCAAAAACAAGTAAATATAAAATCCATTATTTTCATTTAAAAATCGTGAAAAATACAGATTGTAACCGAAAATATTGTTTTGAGGAGGCTTGAACAAGTAATTCAAAACACATTATTTCTTCTAAAAATCGTGAAATATACAGATTGTAGCCGAAATATATTGTTTCAAAAACAAGTAAAAATAAATCCATTATTTTCATTTATTTCACTAAAAAGCTTGAAAAATACAGATTGTGGCCGAAATATATTGTTTTGAAGGGGCTTGAACAAGTAAATCCAAAATCTACTATTTTCACTAAAAATAGTGAAAAATATAGTTTGTGGCCGAAACATATTGTTTTGAAGGGGCTTGAACAAGTAAATCCAAAATCCAAAATTTTCATTAAAATTCGTGAAAAATACAGATTGTGGCCGAAATATACTGTTTTGAGGAGGCTTGAACAAGGAAATTCAAACCGCATTATTTCTTCTATAAATCGTGAAAAATACAGATTGTGGTCGAAATATATTGTTTTGAGGAGGCTTGAACAAGTAAATTCAAAACACATTATTTCTTCTAAAAATCGTGTAAAATACAGATTGTGGTCGATATATATTGTTTTGATGGGGCTTGAAAAAGTAAATCCAAAATCCATAATTTTCATTAAAAAAACGTGAAAAATACAGTGTGGCCGAAATATATTCTTTAGAAGAGGCTTGAACAAGTAAATTCAAAATCCACTATTTTCACTAAAAATCGTGACAAATACAGATTGTGGCCGAAACATATTGTTTTGAAGGGGCTTGAACAAGTAAATCCAAAATCCATAATTTTCATTAAAAAAACGTGAAAAATACAGATTGTGGCCGAAATATATTGTTTTGAATGGGCTTGAACAAGTAAATTCAAAACACATTATTTCTTCTAAAAATCGTGAAAAATACAGATTGTGGCCGAAATATATTGTTTTGAAGGAGCTTGAACAAGTAAATCCAAAATCCATAATTTTCATTAAAAAAACGTGAAAAATACAGGGTGTGGCCGAAATATATTGTTTTGAAGAGGCTTGAACAAGTAAATTCAAAATCCACTATTTTCACTAAAAATCGTGAAAAATACAGAGTGTTGCCGAAATATATTGTTTTGAATGGGCTTGAAAAAGTATATTTAAAATACATTATTTCCATTAAATATCGTGAAAAATACAGATTATGGCCGAAATATACTGTTTTGAGGAGGCTTGAACAAGTAAATCCAAAATCCATAATTTTCATTAAGAAAACGTGAAAAATACAGATTGTGGCCGAAATATATTGTTTGAAAAACAAGTAAATTTAAAATCCATTATGTTCATTAAAAAATCGTAACAAATACAGATTGGGCCCGAAATGTATTTTTTGAAGGGGCTTGAACAAGTAAATTCAAAACACATTATTTCTTCTAAAAATCGTGAAAAATACAGATTGTAGCCGAAATATACTGTTTTGAGGTGGCTTTTACAAGTTAATTCAAAATCCATTATTTTCACTAAAAAGCTTGAAAAATACAGATTGTAACCGAAATATATTGTTTTGAGGAGGCTTGAACAAGTAAATTCAAAACACATTTTTTCTTCTAAAAATCGTGAAAAATACAGATTGTAGCCGAAATATACTGTTTTGAGGAGGCTTGAACAAGTTAATTCAAATCCATTATTTTCACTAAAAAGCTTGAAAAATACTGATTGTAACCGAAATATATTGTTTTGAGGAGGCTTGAACAAGTAAATTCAAAACACATTTTTGCTTCTAAAAATCGTGAAAAATACAGATTGTGGCCGCAAAATATTGTTTCAAAAACAAGTAAATATAAAATTCATTATTTTCATTAAAAAATCGTGAAAAATACAGATTGTAGCCGAAATATACTGTTTTGAAGAGGCTTGAACAAGTTAATTTAAAATCATGATTTTCACTAAAAAGCTTGAAAAATACAGATTGTAACCGAAATATATTGTTTTGAGGAGGCTTGAACAAGTAAATTCAAAACCCATATTTTCTTCTAAAAATCGTGAAAAATACAGATTGTGGTCGATATATATTGTTTTGATGGGGCTTGAAAAAGTAAATCCAAAATCCATAATTTTCATTAAAAAAACGTGAAAAATACAGTGTGGCCGAAATATATTCTTTAGAAGAAGCTTGAACAAGTAAATTCAAAATCCACTATTTTCACTAAAAATCGTGACAAATACAGATTGTGGCCGAAACATATTGTTTTGAAGGGGCTTGAACAAGTAAATACAAAATCCATAATTTTCATTAAAAAAACGTGAAAAATACAGATTGTGGCCGAAATATATTGTTTTGAATGGGCTTGAACAAGTAAATTCAAAACACATTATTTCTTCTAAAAATCGTGTAAAAAACAGATTGTGGTCGATATATATTGTTTTGATGGGGCTTGAAAAAGTAAATCCAAATTCCATAATTTTCATTAAAAAAACGTGAAAAATACAGTGTGTCCGAAATATATTCTTTAGAAGAGGCTTGAACAAGTAAATTCAAAATCCACTATTTTCACTAAAAATCGTGACAAATACAGATTGTGGCCGAAACATATTGTTTTGAAGGGGCTTGAACAAGTAAATACAAAATCCATAATTTTCATTAAAAAAACGTGAAAAATACAGATTGTGGCCGAAATATATTGTTTTGAATGGGCTTGAACAAGTAAATTCAAAACACATTATTTCTTCTAAAAATCGTGAAAAATACAGATTGTGGCCGAAATATATTGTTTTGAAGGAGCTTGAACAAGTAAATCCAAAATCCATAATTTTCATTAAAAAAAAGTGAAAAATCCAGAGTGTGGCCGAAATATATTGTTTTGAATGGGCTTGAAAAAGTATATTTAAAATACATTATTTTCATTAAATATCATGAAAAATACAGATTATGGCCGAAATATACTGTTTTGAGGAGGCTTGAACAAGTAAATCCAAAATCCATAATTTTCATTAAGAAAACGTTAAAAATACAGATTGTGGCCGAAATATATTGTTTGAAAAACAAGTAAATTTAAAATCCATTATGTTCATTAAAAAATCGTAACAAATACAGATTGGGCCCGAAATGTATTTTTTTAAGGGGCTTGAACAAGTAAATTCAAAATCCACTATTTTCACTAAAAATCGTGAAAAATACAGTTTATGCCCGAAACATATTGTTTTGAAGGGGCTTGAACAAGTAAATCCAAAATCCATAACATAATTTTCATTAAAAAAATGTGAAAAATACAGATTGTGGCCGAAACATATTGTTTTGAAGGGGCTTGAACAAGTAAATCCAAAATCCATAATTGTCATTAAAAATGGTGAAAAATACAGATTGTGGCCGAAATATATTGTTTGAAAAACAAGTAAATTTAAAATCCATTATGTTCATAAAAAATCGTAACAAATACAGATTAGGCCCGAAATGTATTGTTTTGATGGGGCTTGAACAAGTAATTTAAAATACAGTATTTTCATTAAAAATCGTGCAAAATACAGATTGTGGCCGAAATATATTGTTTTGAAGAGGCTTGAACAAGTAAATTCAAAGTGCATTATTTTCATTAAAAAATCGTGAAAAATACAGATTGTAGCCGAAATATATTGTTTGAAAAACAAGTAAATTTAAAATCCATTATGTTCATTAAAAAAAAGTAACAAATACAGATTGGGCCCGAAATGTATTGTTTTGAAGGGGCTTGAACAAGTAATTTAAAATACATTATTTTCATTAAAAATCGTGTAATATACAGATTTTGAAAATCGTGAAAAATACAGATTGTAGCCGAAATATATTTTTTTGAAGGGGCTTGGACAAGTAAATTCAAAATCCACTATTTTCACTAAAAATCGTGTAAAATACAGATTTTGAAAATCGTGAAAAATACAGATTTTGAAAATCGTGAAAAATACAGATTGTAGCCGAAATATATTGTTTCAAAAACAAGTAAATATAAAATCCATTATTTTCATTTAAAAATCGTGAAAAATACAGATTGCAGCCGAAATATACTGTTTTGAGGAGTCTTGAACAAGTTAATTCAAAATCCATTATTTTCACTAAAAATCGTGAAAAATACAGTTTGTGGCCGAAACATATTGTTTTGAAGGGGCTTGAACAAGTAAATTCAAAGTGCATTATTTTCATTAAAAAATCGTGAAAAATACAGATTGTAGCCGAAATATATTGTTTGAAAAACAAGTAAATTTAAAATCCATTATGTTCATTAAAAAAAAGTAACAAATACAGATTGGGCCCGAAATGTATTGTTTTGAAGGGGCTTGAACAAGTAATTTAAAATACATTATTTTCATTAAAAATCGTGTAAAATACAGATTTTGAAAATCGTGAAAAATACAGATTTTGAAAATCGTGAAAAATACAGATTGTAGCCGAAATATATTGTTTCAAAAACAAGTAAATATAAAATCCATTAATTTCATTTAAAAATCGTGAAAAATACAGATTGCAGCCGAAATATACTGTTTTGAGGAGGCTTGAACAAGTAAATTCAAAGTACATTATTTTCATTAAAAAATCGTGAAAAATACAGATTGTAGCCGAAATATATTGTTTGAAAAACAAGTAAATTTAAAATCCATTAATTTCATTTAAAAATCGTGAAAAATACAGATTGCAGCCGAAATATACTGTTTTGAGGAGGCTTGAACAAGTTAATTCAAAATCCATTATTTTCACTAAAAATCGTGTAAAATACAGATTTTGAAAATCGTGAAAAATACAGATTTTGAAAATCGTGAAAAATACAGATTGTACCCGAAATATATTGTTTCAAAAACAAGTAAATATAAAATCCATTATTTTCATTTAAATATCGTGAAAAGTACAGATTATGGCCGAAATATACTGTTTTGAGGAGGCTTGACAAGTAAATCCAAAATCCATAATTTTCATTAAGAAAACGTTAAAAATACAGATTGTGGCCGAAATTATTGTTTGAAAAACAAGTAAATTTAAAATCCATTATGTTCATTAAAAAATCGTAACAAATACAGATTGGGCCCGAAATGTATTTTTTTAAGGGGCTTGAACAAGTAAATTCAAAATCCACTATTTTCACTAAAAATCGTGAAAAATACAGTTTGTGGCCGAAACATATTGTTTTGAAGGGGCTTGAACAAGTAAATCCAAAATCCATAACATAATTTTCATTAAAAAAACGTGCAAAATATAGATTGTGGCCGAAATATATTGTTTTGAAGGGGCGTGAACAAGTAAATTCAAAGTGCATTATTTTCATTAAAAAATTGTGAAAAATACAGATTGTAGCCGAAATATATTGTTTGAAAACAAGTAAATTTAAAATCCATTATGTTCATTAAAAAAAAGTAACAAATACAGATTGGGCCCGAAATGTATTGCTTTGAAGGGGCTTGAACAAGTAATTTAAAATACATTATTTTCATTAAAAATCGTGTAAAAACAGATTTTGAAAATCGTGAAAAATACAGATTGTAGCCGAAATATATTTTTTTGAAGGGGCTTGGACAAGTAAATTCAAAATCCACTATTTTCACTAAAAATCGTGACAAATACAGTTCGTGGCCTAAACGTATTTTTTTGAAGGGGCTTGAACAAGTAAATTCAAAATCCACTGTTTTCACTAAAAATCGTGAAAAATACAGTTTGTGGCCGAAACATATTGTTTTGAAGGGGCTTGAACAAGTAAATCCAAAATCCATAACATAATTTTCATTAAAAAAATGTGAAAAATACAGATTGTGGCCGAAACATATTGTTTTGAAGGGGCTTGAACAAGTAAATCCAAAATCCATAATTGTCATTAAAAATGGTGAAAAATACAGATTGTGGCCGAAATATATTGTTTGAAAAACAAGTAAATTTAAAATCCATTATGTTCATAAAAAAATCGTAACAAATACAGATTAGGCCCGAAATGTATTGTTTTGATGGGGCTTGAACAAGTAATTTAAAATACAGTATTTTCATTAAAAATCGTGCAAAATACAGATTGTGGCCGAAATATATTGTTTTAAAGAGGCTTGAACAAGTAAATTCAAAGTGCATTATTTTCATTAAAAAATCGTGAAAAATACAGATTGTAGCCGAAATATATTGTTTGAAAAACAAGTAAATTTAAAATCCATTATGTTCATTAAAAAAAAGTAACAAATACAGATTGGGCCCGAAATGTATTGTTTTGAAGGGGCTTGAACAAGTAATTTAAAATACATTATTTTCATTAAAAATCGTGTAAAATACAGATTTTGAAAATCGTGAAAAATACAGATTTTGAAAATCGTGAAAAATACAGATTGTAGCCGAAATATATTATTTCAAAAACAAGTAAATATAAAATCCATTATTTTCATTTAAAAATCGTGAAAAATACAGATTGCAGCCGAAATATACTGTTTTGAGGAGGATTGAACAAGTTAATTCAAAATCCATTATTTTCACTAAAAATCGTGTAAAATACAGATTTTGAAAATCGTGAAAAATACAGATTTTGAAAATCGTGAAAAATACAGATTGTACCCGAAATATATTGTTTCAAAAACAAGTAAATATAAAATCCATTATTTTCATTTAAATATCTTGAAAAATACAGATTATGGCCGAAATATACTGTTTTGAGGAGGCTTGAACAAGTAAATCCAAAATCCATAATTTTCATTAAGAAAACGTTAAAAATACAGATTGTGGCCGAAATATATTGTTTGAAAAACAAGTAAATTTAAAATCCATTATGTTCATTAAAAAATCGTAACAAATACAGATTGGGCCCGAAATGTATTTTTTTAAGGGGCTTGAACAAGTAAATTCAAAATCCACTATTTTCACTAAAAATCGTGAAAAATACAGTTTGTGGCCGAAACATATTGTTTTGAAGTGGCTTGAACAAGTAAATCCAAAATCCATAACATAATTTTCATTAAAAAAACGTGCAAAATATAGATTGTGGCCGAAATATATTGTTTTGAAGGGGCGTGAACAAGTAAATTCAAAGTGCATTATTTTCATTAAAAAATTGTCAAAAATACAGATTGTAGCCGAAATATATTGTTTGAAAAACAAGTAAATTTAAAATCCATTATGTTAATTAAAAAAAAGTAACAAATACATATTGGGCCCGAAATGTATTGCTTTGAAGGGGCTTGAACAAGTAATTTAAAATACATTATTTTCATTAAAAATCGTGTAAAAACAGATTTTGAAAATCGTGAAAAATACAGATTGTAGCCGAAATATATTTTTTTGAAGGGGCTTGGACAAGTAAATTCAAAATCCACTATTTTCACTAAAAATCGTGACAAATACAGTCCGTGGCCGAAACGTATTTTTTTGAAGGGGCTTGAACAAGTAAATTCAAAATCCACTATTTTCACTAAAAATCGTGAAAAATACAGTTTGTGGCCGAAACATATTGTTTTGAAGGGGCTTGAACAAGTAAATCCAAAATCCATAACATAATTTTCATTAAAAAAATGTGAAAAATACTGATTGTGGCCGAAACATATTGTTTTGAAGGGGCTTGAACAAGTAAATCCAAAATCCATAATTGTCATTAAAAATGGTGAAAAATACAGATTGTGGCCGAAATATATTGTTTGAAAAACAAGTAAATTTAAAATCCATTATGTTCACAAAAAAATCGTAACAAATACAGATTAGGCCCGAAATGTATTGTTTTGATGGGGCTTGAACAAGTAATATAAAATACAGTATTTTCATTAAAAATCGTGCAAAATACAGATTGTGGCCGAAATATATTGTTTTGAAGAGGCTTGAACAAGTAAATTCAAAGTGCATTATTTTCATTAAAAAATCGTGAAAAATACAGATTGTAGCCGAAATATATTGTTTGAAAAACAAGTAAATTTAAAATCCATTATGTTCATTAAAAAAAAGTAACAAATACAGATTGGGCCCGAAATGTATTGTTTTGAAGGGGCTTGAACAAGTAATTTAAAATACATTATTTTCATTAAAAATCGTGTAAAATACAGATTTTGAAAATCGTGAAAAATACAGATTTTGAAAATCGTGAAAACTACAGATTGTAGCCGAAATATATTGTTTCAAAAACAAGTAAATATAAAATCCATTATTTTCATTTAAAAATCGTGAAAAATACAGATTGCAGCCGAAATATACTGTTTTGAGGAGGCTTGAACAAGTTAATTCAAAATCCATTATTTTCACTCAAAATCGTGTAAAATACAGATTTTGAAAATCGTGAAAAATACAGATTTTGAAAATCGTGAAAAATACAGATTGTGGCCGAAATATATTGTTTGAAAAACAAGTAAATTTAAAATCCATTATGTTCATTAAAAAAAAGTAACAAATACAGATTGGGCCCGAAATGTATTGTTTTGAAGGGGCTTGAACAAGTAAATCCAAAATCCATAACATAATTTTCATTAAAAAAATGTGAAAAATACAGATTGTGTCATTAAAAATGGTGAAAAATACAGATTGTGGCCGAAATATATTGTATGAAAAACAAGTAAATTTAAAATCCATTATGTTCATAAAAAAATCGTAACAAATACAGATTAGGCCCGAAATGTATTGTTTTGATGGGGCTTGAACAAGTAATTTAAAATACAGTATTTTCATTAAAAATCGTGCAAAATACAGATTGTGGCCGAAATATATTGTTTTGAAGAGGCTTGAACAAGTAACTTCAAAGTGCATTATTTTCATTAAAAAATCGTGAAAAATACAGATTGTAGCCGAAATATATTGTTTGAAAAACAATTAAATTTAAAATCCATTATGTTCATTAAAAAAAAGTAACAAATACAGATTGGGCCCGAAATGTATTGTTTTGAAGGGGCTTGAACAAGTAATTTAAAATACATTATTTTCATTAAAAATCGTGTAAAATACAGATTTTGAAAATCGTGAAAAATACAGATTTTGAAAATCGTGAAAACTACAGATTGTAGCCGAAATATATTGTTTCAAAAACAAGTAAATATAAAATCCATTATTTTCATTTAAAAATCGTGAAAAATACAGATTGCAGCCGAAATATACTGTTTTGAGGAGGCTTGAACAAGTTAATTCAAAATCCATTATTTTCACTAAAAATCGTGTAAAATACAGATTTTGAAAATCGTGAAAAATACAGATTTTGAAAATCGTGAAAAATACAGATTGTAGCCGAAATATATTGTTTGAAAAACAAGTAAATTTAAAATCCATTATGTTCATTAAAAAAAAGTAACAAATACAGATTGGGCCCGAAATGTATTGTTTTGAAGGGGCTTGAACAAGTAATTTAAAATACATTATTTTCATTAAAAATCGTGTAAAATACAGATTTTGAAAATCGTGAAAAATACAGATTTTGAAAATCGTGAAAACTACAGATTGTAGCCGAAATATATTGTTTCAAAAACAAGTAAATATAAAATCCATTATTTTCATTTAAATATCGTGAAAAATACAGATTATGGCCGAAATATACTGTTTTGAGGAGGCTTGAACAAGTAAATCCAAAATCCATAATTTTCATTAAGAAAACGTTAAAAATACAGATTGTGGCCGAAATATATTGTTTGAAAAACAAGTAAATTTAAAATCCATTATGTTCATAAAAAATCGTAACAAATACAGATTAGGCCCGAAATGTATTGTTTTGATGGGGCTTGAACAAGTAATTTAAAATACAGTATTTTCATTAAAAATCGTGCAAAATACAGATTGTGGCCGAAATATATTGTTTTGAAGAGGCTTGAACAAGTAAATTCAAAGTGCATTATTTTCATTAAAAAATCGTGAAAAATACAGATTGTAGCCGAAATATATTGTTTGAAAAACAAGTAAATTTAAAATCCATTATGTTCATTAAAAAAAAGTAACAAATACAGATTGGGCCCGAAATGTATTGTTTTGAAGGGGCTTGAACAAGTAATTTAAAATACAGTATTTTCATTAAAAATCGTGTAATATACAGATTTTGAAAATCGTGAAAAATACAGATTGTAGCCGAAATATATTTTTTTGAAGGGGCTTGGACAAGTAAATTCAAAATCCACTATTTACACTAAAAATCGTGTAAAATACAGATTTTGAAAATCGTGAAAAATACAGATTTTGAAAATCGTGAAAAATACAGATTGTAGCCGAAATATATTGTTTCAAAAACAAGTAAATATAAAATCCATTATTTTCATTTAAAAATCGTGAAAAATACAGATTGCAGCCGAAATATACTGTTTTGAGGAGTCTTGAACAAGTTAATTCAAAATCCATTATTTTCACTAAAAATCGTGAAAAATACAGTTTGTGGCCGAAACATATTGTTTTGAAGGGGCTTGAACAAGTAAATTCAAAGTGCATTATTTTCATTAAAAAATCGTGAAAAATACAGATTGTAGCCGAAATATATTGTTTGAAAAACAAGTAAATTTAAAATCCATTATGTTCATTAAAAAAAAGTAACAAATACAGATTGGGCCCGAAATGTATTGTTTTGAAGGGGCTTGAACAAGTAATTTAAAATACATTATTTTCATTAAAAATCGTGTAAAATACAGATTTTGAAAATCGTGAAAAATACAGATTTTGAAAATCGTGAAAAATACAGATTGTAGCCGAAATATATTGTTTCAAAAACAAGTAAATATAAAATCCATTATTTTCATTTAAAAATCGTGAAAAATACAGATTGCAGCCGAAATATACTGTTTTGAGGAGGCTTGAACAAGTTAATTCAAAATCCATTATTTTCACTAAAAATCGTGTAAAATACAGATTTTGAAAATCGTGAAAAATACAGATTTTGAAAATCGTGAAAAATACAGATTGTACCCGAAATATATTGTTTCAAAAACAAGTAAATATAAAATCCATTATTTTCATTTAAATATCGTGAAAAGTACAGATTATGGCCGAAATATACTGTTTTGAGGAGGCTTGACAAGTAAATCCAAAATCCATAATTTTCATTAAGAAAACGTTAAAAATACAGATTGTGGCCGAAATTATTGTTTGAAAAACAAGTAAATTTAAAATCCATTATGTTCATTAAAAAATCGTAACAAATACAGATTGGGCCCGAAATGTATTTTTTTAAGGGGCTTGAACAAGTAAATTCAAAATCCACTATTTTCACTAAAAATCGTGAAAAATACAGTTTGTGGCCGAAACATATTGTTTTGAAGGGGCTTGAACAAGTAAATCCAAAATCCATAACATAATTTTCATTAAAAAAACGTGCAAAATATAGATTGTGGCCGAAATATATTGTTTTGAAGGGGCGTGAACAAGTAAATTCAAAGTGCATTATTTTCATTAAAAAATTGTGAAAAATACAGATTGTAGCCGAAATATATTGTTTGAAAACAAGTAAATTTAAAATCCATTATGTTCATTAAAAAAAAGTAACAAATACAGATTGGGCCCGAAATGTATTGCTTTGAAGGGGCTTGAACAAGTAATTTAAAATACATTATTTTCATTAAAAATCGTGTAAAAACAGATTTTGAAAATCGTGAAAAATACAGATTGTAGCCGAAATATATTTTTTTGAAGGGGCTTGGACAAGTAAATTCAAAATCCACTATTTTCACTAAAAATCGTGACAAATACAGTTCGTGGCCTAAACGTATTTTTTTGAAGGGGCTTGAACAAGTAAATTCAAAATCCACTGTTTTCACTAAAAATCGTGAAAAATACAGTTTGTGGCCGAAACATATTGTTTTGAAGGGGCTTGAACAAGTAAATCCAAAATCCATAACATAATTTTCATTAAAAAAATGTGAAAAATACAGATTGTGGCCGAAACATATTGTTTTGAAGGGGCTTGAACAAGTAAATCCAAAATCCATAATTGTCATTAAAAATGGTGAAAAATACAGATTGTGGCCGAAATATATTGTTTGAAAAACAAGTAAATTTAAAATCCATTATGTTCATAAAAAAATCGTAACAAATACAGATTAGGCCCGAAATGTATTGTTTTGATGGGGCTTGAACAAGTAATTTAAAATACAGTATTTTCATTAAAAATCGTGCAAAATACAGATTGTGGCCGAAATATATTGTTTTAAAGAGGCTTGAACAAGTAAATTCAAAGTGCATTATTTTCATTAAAAAATCGTGAAAAATACAGATTGTAGCCGAAATATATTGTTTGAAAAACAAGTAAATTTAAAATCCATTATGTTCATTAAAAAAAAGTAACAAATACAGATTGGGCCCGAAATGTATTGTTTTGAAGGGGCTTGAACAAGTAATTTAAAATACATTATTTTCATTAAAAATCGTGTAAAATACAGATTTTGAAAATCGTGAAAAATACAGATTTTGAAAATCGTGAAAAATACAGATTGTAGCCGAAATATATTATTTCAAAAACAAGTAAATATAAAATCCATTATTTTCATTTAAAAATCGTGAAAAATACAGATTGCAGCCGAAATATACTGTTTTGAGGAGGATTGAACAAGTTAATTCAAAATCCATTATTTTCACTAAAAATCGTGTAAAATACAGATTTTGAAAATCGTGAAAAATACAGATTTTGAAAATCGTGAAAAATACAGATTGTACCCGAAATATATTGTTTCAAAAACAAGTAAATATAAAATCCATTATTTTCATTTAAATATCTTGAAAAATACAGATTATGGCCGAAATATACTGTTTTGAGGAGGCTTGAACAAGTAAATCCAAAATCCATAATTTTCATTAAGAAAACGTTAAAAATACAGATTGTGGCCGAAATATATTGTTTGAAAAACAAGTAAATTTAAAATCCATTATGTTCATTAAAAAATCGTAACAAATACAGATTGGGCCCGAAATGTATTTTTTTAAGGGGCTTGAACAAGTAAATTCAAAATCCACTATTTTCACTAAAAATCGTGAAAAATACAGTTTGTGGCCGAAACATATTGTTTTGAAGTGGCTTGAACAAGTAAATCCAAAATCCATAACATAATTTTCATTAAAAAAACGTGCAAAATATAGATTGTGGCCGAAATATATTGTTTTGAAGGGGCGTGAACAAGTAAATTCAAAGTGCATTATTTTCATTAAAAAATTGTCAAAAATACAGATTGTAGCCGAAATATATTGTTTGAAAAACAAGTAAATTTAAAATCCATTATGTTAATTAAAAAAAAGTAACAAATACATATTGGGCCCGAAATGTATTGCTTTGAAGGGGCTTGAACAAGTAATTTAAAATACATTATTTTCATTAAAAATCGTGTAAAAACAGATTTTGAAAATCGTGAAAAATACAGATTGTAGCCGAAATATATTTTTTTGAAGGGGCTTGGACAAGTAAATTCAAAATCCACTATTTTCACTAAAAATCGTGACAAATACAGTCCGTGGCCGAAACGTATTTTTTTGAAGGGGCTTGAACAAGTAAATTCAAAATCCACTATTTTCACTAAAAATCGTGAAAAATACAGTTTGTGGCCGAAACATATTGTTTTGAAGGGGCTTGAACAAGTAAATCCAAAATCCATAACATAATTTTCATTAAAAAAATGTGAAAAATACTGATTGTGGCCGAAACATATTGTTTTGAAGGGGCTTGAACAAGTAAATCCAAAATCCATAATTGTCATTAAAAATGGTGAAAAATACAGATTGTGGCCGAAATATATTGTTTGAAAAACAAGTAAATTTAAAATCCATTATGTTCACAAAAAAATCGTAACAAATACAGATTAGGCCCGAAATGTATTGTTTTGATGGGGCTTGAACAAGTAATATAAAATACAGTATTTTCATTAAAAATCGTGCAAAATACAGATTGTGGCCGAAATATATTGTTTTGAAGAGGCTTGAACAAGTAAATTCAAAGTGCATTATTTTCATTAAAAAATCGTGGAAAATACAGATTGTAGCCGAAATATATTGTTTGAAAAACAAGTAAATTTAAAATCCATTATGTTCATTAAAAAAAAGTAACAAATACAGATTGGGCCCGAAATGTATTGTTTTGAAGGGGCTTGAACAAGTAATTTAAAATACATTATTTTCATTAAAAATCGTGTAAAATACAGATTTTGAAAATCGTGAAAAATACAGATTTTGAAAATCGTGAAAACTACAGATTGTAGCCGAAATATATTGTTTCAAAAACAAGTAAATATAAAATCCATTATTTTCATTTAAAAATCGTGAAAAATACAGATTGCAGCCGAAATATACTGTTTTGAGGAGGCTTGAACAAGTTAATTCAAAATCCATTATTTTCACTCAAAATCGTGTAAAATACAGATTTTGAAAATCGTGAAAAATACAGATTTTGAAAATCGTGAAAAATACAGATTGTGGCCGAAATATATTGTTTGAAAAACAAGTAAATTTAAAATCCATTATGTTCATTAAAAAAAAGTAACAAATACAGATTGGGCCCGAAATGTATTGTTTTGAAGGGGCTTGAACAAGTAAATCCAAAATCCATAACATAATTTTCATTAAAAAAATGTGAAAAATACAGATTGTGTCATTAAAAATGGTGAAAAATACAGATTGTGGCCGAAATATATTGTATGAAAAACAAGTAAATTTAAAATCCATTATGTTCATAAAAAAATCGTAACAAATACAGATTAGGCCCGAAATGTATTGTTTTGATGGGGCTTGAACAAGTAATTTAAAATACAGTATTTTCATTAAAAATCGTGCAAAATACAGATTGTGGCCGAAATATATTGTTTTGAAGAGGCTTGAACAAGTAACTTCAAAGTGCATTATTTTCATTAAAAAATCGTGAAAAATACAGATTGTAGCCGAAATATATTGTTTGAAAAACAATTAAATTTAAAATCCATTATGTTCATTAAAAAAAAGTAACAAATACAGATTGGGCCCGAAATGTATTGTTTTGAAGGGGCTTGAACAAGTAATTTAAAATACATTATTTTCATTAAAAATCGTGTAAAATACAGATTTTGAAAATCGTGAAAAATACAGATTTTGAAAATCGTGAAAACTACAGATTGTAGCCGAAATATATTGTTTCAAAAACAAGTAAATATAAAATCCATTATTTTCATTTAAAAATCGTGAAAAATACAGATTGCAGCCGAAATATACTGTTTTGAGGAGGCTTGAACAAGTTAATTCAAAATCCATTATTTTCACTAAAAATCGTGTAAAATACAGATTTTGAAAATCGTGAAAAATACAGATTTTGAAAATCGTGAAAAATACAGATTGTAGCCGAAATATATTGTTTGAAAAACAAGTAAATTTAAAATCCATTATGTTCATTAAAAAAAAGTAACAAATACAGATTGGGCCCGAAATGTATTGTTTTGAAGGGGCTTGAACAAGTAATTTAAAATACATTATTTTCATTAAAAATCGTGTAAAATACAGATTTTGAAAATCGTGAAAAATACAGATTTTGAAAATCGTGAAAACTACAGATTGTAGCCGAAATATATTGTTTCAAAAACAAGTAAATATAAAATCCATTATTTTCATTTAAATATCGTGAAAAATACAGATTATGGCCGAAATATACTGTTTTGAGGAGGCTTGAACAAGTAAATCCAAAATCCATAATTTTCATTAAGAAAACGTTAAAAATACAGATTGTGGCCGAAATATATTGTTTGAAAAACAAGTAAATTTAAAATCCATTATGTTCATAAAAAATCGTAACAAATACAGATTAGGCCCGAAATGTATTGTTTTGATGGGGCTTGAACAAGTAATTTAAAATACAGTATTTTCATTAAAAATCGTGCAAAATACAGATTGTGGCCGAAATATATTGTTTTGAAGAGGCTTGAACAAGTAAATTCAAAGTGCATTATTTTCATTAAAAAATCGTGAAAAATACAGATTGTAGCCGAAATATATTGTTTGAAAAACAAGTAAATTTAAAATCCATTATGTTCATTAAAAAAAAGTAACAAATACAGATTGGGCCCGAAATGTATTGTTTTGAAGGGGCTTGAACAAGTAATTTAAAATACAGTATTTTCATTAAAAATCGTGTAATATACAGATTTTGAAAATCGTGAAAAATACAGATTGTAGCCGAAATATATTTTTTTGAAGGGGCTTGGACAAGTAAATTCAAAATCCACTATTTACACTAAAAATCGTGTAAAATACAGATTTTGAAAATCGTGAAAAATACAGATTTTGAAAATCGTGAAAAATACAGATTGTAGCCGAAATATATTGTTTCAAAAACAAGTAAATATAAAATCCATTATTTTCATTTAAAAATCGTGAAAAATACAGATTGCAGCCGAAATATACTGTTTTGAGGAGTCTTGAACAAGTTAATTCAAAATCCATTATTTTCACTAAAAATCGTGAAAAATACAGTTTGTGGCCGAAACATATTGTTTTGAAGGGGCTTGAACAAGTAAATTCAAAGTGCATTATTTTCATTAAAAAATCGTGAAAAATACAGATTGTAGCCGAAATATATTGTTTGAAAAACAAGTAAATTTAAAATCCATTATGTTCATTAAAAAAAAGTAACAAATACAGATTGGGCCCGAAATGTATTGTTTTGAAGGGGCTTGAACAAGTAATTTAAAATACATTATTTTCATTAAAAATCGTGTAAAATACAGATTTTGAAAATCGTGAAAAATACAGATTTTGAAAATCGTGAAAAATACAGATTGTAGCCGAAATATATTGTTTCAAAAACAAGTAAATATAAAATCCATTATTTTCATTTAAAAATCGTGAAAAATACAGATTGCAGCCGAAATATACTGTTTTGAGGAGGCTTGAACAAGTTAATTCAAAATCCATTATTTTCACTAAAAATCGTGTAAAATACAGATTTTGAAAATCGTGAAAAATACAGATTTTGAAAATCGTGAAAAATACAGATTGTACCCGAAATATATTGTTTCAAAAACAAGTAAATATAAAATCCATTATTTTCATTTAAATATCGTGAAAAGTACAGATTATGGCCGAAATATACTGTTTTGAGGAGGCTTGACAAGTAAATCCAAAATCCATAATTTTCATTAAGAAAACGTTAAAAATACAGATTGTGGCCGAAATTATTGTTTGAAAAACAAGTAAATTTAAAATCCATTATGTTCATTAAAAAATCGTAACAAATACAGATTGGGCCCGAAATGTATTCTTTTAAGGGGCTTGAACAAGTAAATTCAAAATCCACTATTTTCACTAAAAATCGTGAAAAATACAGTTTGTGGCCGAAACATATTGTTTTGAAGGGGCTTGAACAAGTAAATCCAAAATCCATAACATAATTTTCATTAAAAAAACGTGCAAAATATAGATTGTGGCCGAAATATATTGTTTTGAAGGGGCGTGAACAAGTAAATTCAAAGTGCATTATTTTCATTAAAAAATTGTGAAAAATACAGATTGTAGCCGAAATATATTGTTTGAAAACAAGTAAATTTAAAATCCATTATGTTCATTAAAAAAAAGTAACAAATACAGATTGGGCCCGAAATGTATTGCTTTGAAGGGGCTTGAACAAGTAATTTAAAATACATTATTTTCATTAAAAATCGTGTAAAAACAGATTTTGAAAATCGTGAAAAATACAGATTGTAGCCGAAATATATTTTTTTGAAGGGGCTTGGACAAGTAAATTCAAAATCCACTATTTTCACTAAAAATCGTGACAAATACAGTTCGTGGCCGAAACGTATTTTTTAAGGGGCTTGAACAAGTAAATTCAAAATCCACTATTTTCACTAAAAATCGTGAAAAATACAGTTTGTGGCCGAAATATATTGTTTTGAAGGGGCTTGAACAAGTAAATCCAAAATCCATAACATAATTTTCATTAAAAAAACGTGCAAAATATAGATTGTGGCCGAAATATATTGTTTTGAAGGGGCTTGAACAAGTAAATCCAAAATCCATAACATAATTTTCATTAAAAAAATGTGAAAAATACAGATTGTGGCCGAAACATATTGTTTTGAAGGGGCTTGAACAAGTAAATCCAAAATCCATAATTGTCATTAAAAATGGTGAAAAATACAGATTGTGGCCGAAATATATTGTTTGAAAAACAAGTAAATTTAAAATCCATTATGTTCATAAAAAAATCGTAACAAATACAGATTAGGCCCGAAATGTATTGTTTTGATGGAGCTTGAACAAGTAATTTAAAATACAGTATTTTCATTAAAAATCGTGCAAAATACAGATTGTGGCCGAAATATATTGTTTTGAAGAGGCTTGAACAAGTAAATTCAAAGTGCATTATTTTCATTAAAAAATCGTGAAAAATACAGATTGTAGCCGAAATATATTGTTTGAAAAACAAGTAAATTTAAAATCCATTATGTTCATTAAAAAAAAGTAACAAATACAGATTGGGCCCGAAATGTATTGTTTTGAAGGGGCTTGAACAAGTAATTTAAAATACATTATTTTCATTAAAAATCGTGTAAAATACAGATTTTGAAAATCGTGAAAAATACAGTTTTTGAAAATCGTGAAAAATACAGATTGTAGCCGAAATATATTGTTTCAAAAACAAGTAAATATAAAATCCATTATTTTCATTTAAAAATCGTGAAAAATACAGATTGCAGCCGAAATATACTGTTTTGAGGAGGCTTGAACAAGTAAATCCAAAATCCAAAATTTTCATTAAGAAAACGTTAAAAATACAGATTGTGGCCGAAATTATTGTTTGAAAAACAAGTAAATTTAAAATCCATTATGTTCATTAAAAAATCGTAACAAATACAGATTGGGCCCGAAATGTATTTTTTTAAGGGGCTTGAACAAGTAAATTCAAAATCCACTATTTTCACTAAAAATCGTGAAAAATACAGTTTGTGGCCGAAATATATTGTTTTGAAGGGGCGTGAACAAGTAAATTCAAAGTGCATTATTTTCATTAAAAAATTGTGAAAAATACAGATTGTAGCCGAAATATATTGTTTGAAAACAAGTAAATTTAAAATCCATTATGTTCATTAAAAAAAAGTAACAAATACAGATTGAGCCCGATGTGTATTGCTTTGAAGGGGCTTGAACAAGTAATTTAAAATACATTATTTTCATTAAAAATCGTGTAAAAACAGATTTTGAAAATCGTGAAAAATACAGATTGTAGCCGAAATATATTTTTTTGAAGGGGCTTGGACAAGTAAATTCAAAATCCACTATTTTCACTAAAAATCGTGACAAATACAGTTCGTGGCCGAAACGTATTTTTTTGAAGGGGCTTGAACAAGTAAATTCAAAATCCACTGTTTTCACTAAAAATCGTGAAAAATACAGTTTGTGGCCGAAACATATTGTTTTGAAGGGGCTTGAACAAGTAAATCCAAAATCCATAACATAATTTTCATTAAAAAAATGTGAAAAATACAGATTGTGGCCGAAACATATTGTTTTGAAGGGGCTTGAACAAGTAAATCCAAAATCCATAATTGTCATTAAAAATGGTGAAAAATACAGATTGTGGCCGAAATATATTGTTTGAAAAACAAGTAAATTTAAAATCCATTATGTTCATAAAAAAATCGTAACAAATACAGATTAGGCCCGAAATGTATTGTTTTGATGGGGCTTGAACAAGTAATTTAAAATACAGTATTTTCATTAAAAATCGTGCAAAATACAGATTGTGGCCGAAATATATTGTTTTGAAGAGGCTTGAACAAGTAAATTCAAAGTGCATTATTTTCATTAAAAAATCGTGAAAAATACAGATTGTAGCCGAAATATATTGTTTGAAAAACAAGTAAATTTAAAATCCATTATGTTCATTAAAAAAAAGTAACAAATACAGATTGGGCCCGAAATGTATTGTTTTGAAGGGGCTTGAACAAGTAATTTAAAATACATTATTTTCATTAAAAATCGTGTAAAATACAGATTTTGAAAATCGTGAAAAATACAGATTTTGAAAATCGTGAAAAATACAGATTGTAGCCGAAATATATTATTTCAAAAACAAGTAAATATAAAATCCATTATTTTCATTTAAAAATCGTGAAAAATACAGATTGCAGCCGAAATATACTGTTTTGAGGAGGATTGAACAAGTTAATTCAAAATCCATTATTTTCACTAAAAATCGTGTAAAATACAGATTTTGAAAATCGTGAAAAATACAGATTTTGAAAATCGTGAAAAATACAGATTGTACCCGAAATATATTGTTTCAAAAACAAGTAAATATAAAATCCATTATTTTCATTTAAATATCTTGAAAAATACAGATTATGGCCGAAATATACTGTTTTGAGGAGGCTTGAACAAGTAAATCCAAAATCCATAATTTTCATTAAGAAAACGTTAAAAATACAGATTGTGGCCGAAATATATTGTTTGAAAAACAAGTAAATTTAAAATCCATTATGTTCATTAAAAAATCGTAACAAATACAGATTGGGCCCGAAATGTATTTTTTTAAGGGGCTTGAACAAGTAAATTCAAAATCCACTATTTTCACTAAAAATCGTGAAAAATACAGTTTGTGGCCGAAACATATTGTTTTGAAGGGGCTTGAACAAGTAAATCCAAAATCCATAACATAATTTTCATTAAAAAAACGTGCAAAATATAGATTGTGGCCGAAATATATTGTTTTGAAGGGGCGTGAACAAGTAAATTCAAAGTGCATTATTTTCATTAAAAAATTGTCAAAAATACAGATTGTAGCCGAAATATATTGTTTGAAAAACAAGTAAATTTAAAATCCATTATGTTCATTAAAAAAAAGTAACAAATACAGATTGGGCCCGATATGTATTGCTTTGAAGGGGCTTGAACAAGTAATTTAAAATACATTATTTTCATTAAAAATCGTGTAAAAACAGATTTTGAAAATCGTGAAAAATACAGATTGTAGCCGAAATATATTTTTTTGAAGGGGCTTGGACAAGTAAATTCAAAATCCACTATTTTCACTAAAAATCGTTACAAATACAGTCCGTGGCCGAAACGTATTTTTTTGAAGGGGCTTGAACAAGTAAATTCAAAATCCACTATTTTCACTAAAAATCGTGAAAAATACAGTTTGTGGCCGAAACATATTGTTTTGAAGGGGCTTGAACAAGTAAATCCAAAATCCATAACATAATTTTCATTAAAAAAATGTGAAAAATACTGATTGTGGCCGAAACATACTGTTTTGAAGGGGCTTGAACAAGTAAATCCAAAATCCATAATTGTCATTAAAAATGGTGAAAAATACAGATTGTGGCCGAAATATATTGTTTGAAAAACAAGTAAATTTAAAATCCATTATGTTCACAAAAAAATCGTAACAAATACAGATTAGGCCCGAAATGTATTGTTTTGATGGGGCTTGAACAAGTAATATAAAATACAGTATTTTCATTAAAAATCGTGCAAAATACAGATTGTGGCCGAAATATATTATTTTGAAGAGGCTTGAACAAGTAAATTCAAAGTGCATTATTTTCATTAAAAAATCGTGAAAAATACAGATTGTAGCCGAAATATATTGTTTGAAAAACAAGTAAATTTAAAATCCATTATGTTCATTAAAAAAAAGTAACAAATACAGATTGGGCCCGAAATGTATTGTTTTGAAGGGGCTTGAACAAGTAATTTAAAATACATTATTTTCATTAAAAATCGTGTAAAATACAGATTTTGAAAATCGTGAAAAATACAGATTTTGAAAATCGTGAAAACTACAGATTGTAGCCGAAATATATTGTTTCAAAAACAAGTAAATATAAAATCCATTATTTTCATTTAAATATCGTGAAAAATACAGATTATGGCCGAAATATACTGTTTTGAGGAGGCTTGAACAAGTAAATCCAAAATCCATAATTTTCATTAAGAAAACGTTAAAAATACAGATTGTGGCCGAAATATATTGTTTGAAAAACAAGTAAATTTAAAATCCATTATGTTCATAAAAAATCGTAACAAATACAGATTAGGCCCGAAATGTATTGTTTTGATGGGGCTTGAACAAGTAATTTAAAATACAGTATTTTCATTAAAAATCGTGCAAAATACAGATTGTGGCCGAAATATATTGTTTTGAAGAGGCTTGAACAAGTAAATTCAAAGTGCATTATTTTCATTAAAAAATCGTGAAAAATACAGATTGTAGCCGAAATATATTGTTTGAAAAACAAGTAAATTTAAAATCCATTATGTTCATTAAAAAAAAGTAACAAATACAGATTGGGCCCGAAATGTATTGTTTTGAAGGGGCTTGAACAAGTAATTTAAAATACAGTATTTTCATTAAAAATCGTGTAATATACAGATTTTGAAAATCGTGAAAAATACAGATTGTAGCCGAAATATATTTTTTTGAAGGGGCTTGGACAAGTAAATTCAAAATCCACTATTTACACTAAAAATCGTGTAAAATACAGATTTTGAAAATCGTGAAAAATACAGATTTTGAAAATCGTGAAAAATACAGATTGTAGCCGAAATATATTGTTTCAAAAACAAGTAAATATAAAATCCATTATTTTCATTTAAAAATCGTGAAAAATACAGATTGCAGCCGAAATATACTGTTTTGAGGAGTCTTGAACAAGTTAATTCAAAATCCATTATTTTCACTAAAAATCGTGAAAAATACAGTTTGTGGCCGAAACATATTGTTTTGAAGGGGCTTGAACAAGTAAATTTCAAATCCATTATTTTCATTAAAAAATCGTGAAAAATACAGATTGTAGCCGAAATATATTGTTTGAAAAACAAGTAAATTTAAAATCCATTATGTTCATTAAAAAAAAGTAACAAATACAGATTGGGCCCGAAATGTATTGTTTTGAAGGGGCTTGAACAAGTAATTTAAAATACATTATTTTCATTAAAAATCGTGTAAAATACAGATTTTGAAAATCGTGAAAAATACAGATTTTGAAAATCGTGAAAAATACAGATTGTAGCCGAAATATATTGTTTCAAAAACAAGTAAATATAAAATCCATTATTTTCATTTAAAAATCGTGAAAAATACAGATTGCAGCCGAAATATACTGTTTTGAGGAGGCTTGAACAAGTTAATTCAAAATCCATTATTTTCACTAAAAATCGTGAAAAATACAGATTGTGGCCGAAATATATTGTTTTGAAGAGGCTTGAACAAGTAAATTCAAAGTGCATTATTTTCATTAAAAAATCGTGAAAAATACAGATTGTAGCCGAAATATATTGTTTGAAAAACAAGTAAATTTAAAATCCATTATGTTCATTAAAAAAAAGTAACAAATACAGATTGGGCCCGAAATGTATTGTTTTGAAGGGGCTTGAACAAGTAATTTAAAATACATTATTTTCATTAAAAATCGTGTAAAATACAGATTTTGAAAATCGTGAAAAATACAGATTTTGAAAATCGTGAAAAATACAGATTGTAGCCGAAATATATTGTTTCAAAAACAAGTAAATATAAAATCCATTATTTTCATTTAAAAATCGTGAAAAATACAGATTGCAGCCGAAATATACTGTTTTGAGGAGGCTTGAACAAGTTAATTCAAAATCCATTATTTTCACTAAAAATCGTGTAAAATACAGATTTTGAAAATCGTGAAAAATACAGATTTTGAAAATCGTGAAAAATACAGATTGTACCCGAAATATATTGTTTCAAAAACAAGTAAATATAAAATCCATTATTTTCATTTAAATATCGTGAAAAATACAGATTATGGCCGAAATATACTGTTTTGAGGAGGCTTGACAAGTAAATCCAAAATCCATAATTTTCATTAAGAAAACGTTAAAAATACAGATTGTGGCCGAAATTATTGTTTGAAAAACAAGTAAATTTAAAATCCATTATGTTCATTAAAAAATCGTAACAAATACAGATTGGGCCCGAAATGTATTTTTTTAAGGGGCTTGAACAAGTAAATTCAAAATCCACTATTTTCACTAAAAATCGTGAAAAATACAGTTTGTGGCCGAAACATATTGTTTTGAAGGGGCTTGAACAAGTAAATCCAAAATCCATAACATAATTTTCATTAAAAAAACGTGCAAAATATAGATTGTGGCCGAAATATATTGTTTTGAAGGGGCGTGAACAAGTAAATTCAAAGTGCATTATTTTCATTAAAAAATTGTGAAAAATACAGATTGTAGCCGAAATATATTGTTTGAAAACAAGTAAATTTAAAATCCATTATGTTCATTAAAAAAAAGTAACAAATACAGATTGGGCCCGAAATGTATTGCTTTGAAGGGGCTTGAACAAGTAATTTAAAATACATTATTTTCATTAAAAATCGTGTAAAAACAGATTTTGAAAATCGTGAAAAATACAGATTGTAGCCGAAATATATTTTTTTGAAGGGGCTTGGACAAGTAAATTCAAAATCCACTATTTTCACTAAAAATCGTGACAAATACAGTTCGTGGCCGAAACGTATTTTTTAAGGGGCTTGAACAAGTAAATTCAAAATCCACTATTTTCACTAAAAATCGTGAAAAATACAGTTTGTGGCCGAAATATATTGTTTTGAAGGGGCTTGAACAAGTAAATCCAAAATCCATAACATAATTTTCATTAAAAAAACGTGCAAAATATAGATTGTGGCCGAAATATATTGTTTTGAAGGGGCTTGAACAAGTAAATCCAAAATCCATAACATAATTTTCATTAAAAAAATGTGAAAAATACAGATTGTGGCCGAAACATATTGTTTTGAAGGGGCTTGAACAAGTAAATCCAAAATCCATAATTGTCATTAAAAATGGTGAAAAATACAGATTGTGGCCGAAATATATTGTGTGAAAAACAAGTAAATTTAAAATCCATTATGTTCATAAAAAAATCGTAACAAATACAGATTAGGCCCGAAATGTATTGTTTTGATGGGGCTTGAACAAGTAATTTAAAATACAGTATTTTCATTAAAAATCGTGCAAAATACAGATTGTGGCCGAAATATATTGTTTTGAAGAGGCTTGAACAAGTAAATTCAAAGTGCATTATTTTCATTAAAAAATCGTGAAAAATACAGATTGTAGCCGAAATATATTGTTTGAAAAACAAGTAAATTTAAAATCCATTATGTTCATTAAAAAAAAGTAACAAATACAGATTGGGCCCGAAATGTATTGTTTTGAAGGGGCTTGAACAAGTAATTTAAAATACATTATTTTCATTAAAAATCGTGTAAAATACAGATTTTGAAAATCGTGAAAAATACAGTTTTTGAAAATCGTGAAAAATACAGATTGTAGCCGAAATATATTGTTTCAAAAACAAGTAAATATAAAATCCATTATTTTCATTTAAAAATCGTGAAAAATACAGATTGCAGCCGAAATATACTGTTTTGAGGAGGCTTGAACAAGTTAATTCAAAATCCATTATTTTCACTGAAAATCGTGAAAAATACAGATTTTGAAAATCGTGAAAAATACAGATTGTACCCGAAATATATTGTTTCAAAAACAAGTAAATATAAAATCCATTATTTTCATTTAAATATCGTGAAAAATACAGATTATGGCCGAAATATACTGTTTTGAGGAGGCTTGAACAAGTAAATCCAAAATCCAAAATTTTCATTAAGAAAACGTTAAAAATACAGATTGTGGCCGAAATTATTGTTTGAAAAACAAGTAAATTTAAAATCCATTATGTTCATTAAAAAATCGTAACAAATACAGATTGGGCCCGAAATGTATTTTTTTAAGGGGCTTGAACAAGTAAATTCAAAATCCACTATTTTCACTAAAAATCGTGAAAAATACAGTTTGTGGCCGAAATATATTGTTTTGAAGGGGCGTGAACAAGTAAATTCAAAGTGTATTATTTTCATTAAAAAATTGTGAAAAATACAGATTGTAGCCGAAATATATTGTTTGAAAACAAGTAAATTTAAAATCCATTATGTTCATTCAAAAAAAGTAACAAATACAGATTGGGCCCGAAATGTATTGCTTTGAAGGGGCTTGAACAAGTAATTTAAAATACATTATTTTCATTAAAAATCGTGTAAAAACAGATTTTGAAAATCGTGAAAAATACAGATTGTAGCCGAAATATATTTTTTTGAAGGGGCTTGGACAAGTAAATTCAAAATCCACTATTTTCACTAAAAATCGTGACAAATACAGTTCGTGGCCGAAACGTATTTTTTTGAAGGGGCTTGAACAAGTAAATTCAAAATCCACTGTTTTCACTAAAAATCGTGAAAAATACAGTTTGTGGCCGAAACATATTGTTTTGAAGGGGCTTGAACAAGTAAATCCAAAATCCATAATTGTCATTAAAAATGGTGAAAAATACAGATTGTGGCCGAAATATATTGTTTGAAAAACAAGTAAATTTAAAATCCATTATGTTCATAAAAAAATCGTAACAAATACAGATTAGGCCCGAAATGTATTGTTTTGATGGGGCTTGAACAAGTAATTTAAAATACAGTATTTTCATTAAAAATCGTGCAAAATACAGATTGTGGCCGAAATATATTGTTTTGAAGAGGCTTGACAAGTAAATCCAAAGTGCATTATTTTCATTAAAAAATCGTGAAAAATACAGATTGTAGCCGAAATATATTGTTTGAAAAACAAGTAAATTTAAAATCCATTATGTTCATTAAAAAAAAGTAACAAATACAGATTGGGCCCGAAATGTATTGTTTTGAAGGGGCTTGAACAAGTAATTTAAAATACATTATTTTCATTAAAAATCGTGTAAAATACAGATTTTGAAAATCGTGAAAAATACAGATTTTGAAAATCGTGAAAAATACAGATTGTAGCCGAAATATATTATTTCAAAAACAAGTAAATATAAAATCCATTATTTTCATTTAAAAATCGTGAAAAATACAGATTGCAGCCGAAATATACTGTTTTGAGGAGGATTGAACAAGTTAATTCAAAATCCATTATTTTCACTAAAAATCGTGTAAAATACAGATTTTGAAAATCGTGAAAAATACAGATTTTGAAAATCGTGCAAAATACAGATTGTAGCCGAAATATATTGTTTCAAAAACAAGTAAATATAAAATCCATTATTTTCATTTAAATATCGTGAAAAATACAGATTATGGCCGAAATATACTGTTTTGAGGAGGCTTGAACAAGTAAATCCAAAATCCATAATTTTCATTAAGAAAACGTTAAAAATACAGATTGTGGCCGAAATATATTGTTTGAAAAACAAGTAAATTTAAAATCCATTATGTTCATTAAAAAATCGTAACAAATACAGATTGGGCCCGAAATGTATTTTTTTAAGGGGCTTGAACAAGTAAATTCAAAATCCACTATTTTCACTAAAAATCGTGAAAAATACAGTTTGTGGCCGAAACATATTGTTTTGAAGGGGCTTGAACAAGTAAATCCAAAATCCATAACATAATTTTCATTAAAAAAACGTGCAAAATATAGATTGTGGCCGAAATATATTGTTTTGAAGGGGCGTGAACAAGTAAATTCAAAGTGCATTATTTTCATTAAAAAATTGTCAAAAATACAGATTGTAGCCGAAATATATTGTTTGAAAAACAAGTAAATTTAAAATCCATTATGTTCATTAAAAAAAAGTAACAAATACAGATTGGGCCCGAAATGTATTGCTTTGAAGGGGCTTGAACAAGTAATTTAAAATACATTATTTTCATTAAAAATCGTGTAAAAACAGATTTTGAAAATCGTGAAAAATACAGATTGTAGCCGAAATATATTTTTTTGAAGGGGCTTGGACAAGTAAATTCAAAATCCACTATTTTCACTAAAAATCGTGACAAATACAGTCCGTGGCCGAAACGTATTTTTTTGAAGGGGCTTGAACAAGTAAATTCAAAATCCACTATTTTCACTAAAAATCGTGAAAAATACAGTTTGTGGCCGAAACATATTGTTTTGAAGGGGCTTGAACAAGTAAATCCAAAATCCATAACATAATTTTCATTAAAAAAATGTGAAAAATACTGATTGTGGCCGAAACATATTGTTTTGAAGGGGCTTGAACAAGTAAATCCAAAATCCATAATTGTCATTAAAAATGGTGAAAAATACAGATTGTGGCCGAAATATATTGTTTGAAAAACAAGTAAATTTAAAATCCATTATGTTCACAAAAAAATCGTAACAAATACATATTAGGCCCGAAATGTATTGTTTTGATGGGGCTTGAACAAGTAATATAAAATACAGTATTTTCATTAAAAATCGTGCAAAATACAGATTGTGGCCGAAATATATTGTTTTGAAGAGGCTTGAACAAGTAAATTCAAAGTGCATTATTTTCATTAAAAAATCGTGAAAAATACAGATTGTAGCCGAAATATATTGTTTGAAAAACAAGTAAATTTAAAATCCATTATGTTCATTAAAAAAAAGTAACAAATACAGATTGGGCCCGAAATGTATTGTTTTGAAGGGGCTTGAACAAGTAATTTAAAATACATTATTTTCATTAAAAATCGTGTAAAATACAGATTTTGAAAATCGTGAAAAATACAGATTTTGAAAATCGTGAAAACTACAGATTGTAGCCGAAATATATTGTTTCAAAAACAAGTAAATATAAAATCCATTATTTTAATTTAAAAATCGTGAAAAATACAGATTGCAGCCGAAATATACTGTTTTGAGGAGGCTTGAACAAGTTAATTCAAAATCCATTATTTTCACTAAAAATCGTGTAAAATACAGATTTTGAAAATCGTGAAAAATACAGATTTTGAAAATCGTGAAAAATACAGATTGTAGCCGAAATATATTGTTTGAAAAACAAGTAAATTTAAAATCCATTATGTTCATTAAAAAAAAGTAACAAATACAGATTGGGCCCGAAATGTATTGTTTTGAAGGGGCTTGAACAAGTAATTTAAAATACATTATTTTCATTAAAAATCGTGTAAAATACAGATTTTGAAAATCGTGAAAAATACAGATTTTGAAAATCGTGAAAACTACAGATTGTAGCCGAAATATATTGTTTCAAAAACAAGTAAATATAAAATCCATTATTTTCATTTAAATATCGTGAAAAATACAGATTATGGCCGAAATATACTGTTTTGAGGAGGCTTGAACAAGTAAATCCAAAATCCATAATTTTCATTAAGAAAACGTTAAAAATACAGATTGTGGCCGAAATATATTGTTTGAAAAACAAGTAAATTTAAAATCCATTATGTTCATAAAAAAATCGTAACAAATACAGATTAGGCCCGAAATGTATTGTTTTGATGGGGCTTGAACAAGTAATTTAAAATACAGTATTTTCATTAAAAATCGTGCAAAATACAGATTGTGGCCGAAATATATTGTTTTGAAGAGGCTTGAACAAGTAAATTCAAAGTGCATTATTTTCATTAAAAAATCGTGAAAAATACAGATTGTGGCCGAAATATATTGTTTGAAAAACAAGTAAATTTAAAATCCATTATGTTCATAAAAAAATCGTAACAAATACAGATTAGGCCCGAAATGTATTGTTTTGATGGGGCTTGAACAAGTAATTTAAAATACAGTATTTTCATTAAAAATCGTGCAAAATACAGTTTGTGGCCGAAATATATTGTTTTGAAGGGGCTTGAACAAGTAAATCCAAAATCCATAACATAATTTTCATTAAAAAAACGTGCAAAATATAGATTGTGGCCGAAATATATTGTTTTGAAGGGGCTTGAACAAGTAAATCCAAAATCCATAACATAATTTTCATTAAAAAAATGTGAAAAATACAGATTGTGGCCGAAACATATTGTTTTGAAGGGGCTTGAACAAGTAAATCCAAAATCCATAATTGTCATTAAAAATGGTGAAAAATACAGATTGTGGCCGAAATATATTGTGTGAAAAACAAGTAAATTTAAAATCCATTATGTTCATAAAAAAATCGTAGCAAATACAGATTAGGCCCGAAATGTATTGTTTTGATGGGGCTTGAACAAGTAATTTAAAATACAGTATTTTCATTAAAAATCGTGCAAAATACAGATTGTGGCCGAAATATATTGTTTTGAAGAGGCTTGAACAAGTAAATTCAAAGTGCATTATTTTCATTAAAAAATCGTGAAAAATACAGATTGTAGCCGAAATATATTGTTTGAAAAACAAGTAAATTTAAAATCCATTATGTTCATTAAAAAAAAGTAACAAATACAGATTGGGCCCGAAATGTATTGTTTTGAAGGGGCTTGAACAAGTAATTTAAAATACATTATTTTCATTAAAAATCGTGTAAAATACAGATTTTGAAAATCGTGAAAAATACAGTTTTTGAAAATCGTGAAAAATACAGATTGTAGCCGAAATATATTGTTTCAAAAACAAGTAAATATAAAATCCATTATTTTCATTTAAAAATCGTGAAAAATACAGATTGCAGCCGAAATATACTGTTTTGAGGAGGCTTGAACAAGTTAATTCAAAATCCATTATTTTCACTGAAAATCGTGAAAAATACAGATTTTGAAAATCGTGAAAAATACAGATTGTACCCGAAATATATTGTTTCAAAAACAAGTAAATATAAAATCCATTATTTTCATTTAAATATCGTGAAAAATACAGATTATGGCCGAAATATACTGTTTTGAGGAGGCTTGAACAAGTAAATCCAAAATCCAAAATTTTCATTAAGAAAACGTTAAAAATACAGATTGTGGCCGAAATTATTGTTTGAAAAACAAGTAAATTTAAAATCCATTATGTTCATTAAAAAATCGTAACAAATACAGATTGGGCCCGAAATGTATTTTTTTAAGGGGCTTGAACAAGTAAATTCAAAATCCACTATTTTCACTAAAAATCGTGAAAAATACAGTTTGTGGCCGAAATATATTGTTTTGAAGGGGCGTGAACAAGTAAATTCAAAGTGTATTATTTTCATTAAAAAATTGTGAAAAATACAGATTGTAGCCGAAATATATTGTTTGAAAACAAGTAAATTTAAAATCCATTATGTTCATTCAAAAAAAGTAACAAATACAGATTGGGCCCGAAATGTATTGCTTTGAAGGGGCTTGAACAAGTAATTTAAAATACATTATTTTCATTAAAAATCGTGTAAAAACAGATTTTGAAAATCGTGAAAAATACAGATTGTAGCCGAAATATATTTTTTTGAAGGGGCTTGGACAAGTAAATTCAAAATCCACTATTTTCACTAAAAATCGTGACAAATACAGTTCGTGGCCGAAACGTATTTTTTTGAAGGGGCTTGAACAAGTAAATTCAAAATCCACTGTTTTCACTAAAAATCGTGAAAAATACAGTTTGTGGCCGAAACATATTGTTTTGAAGGGGCTTGAACAAGTAAATCCAAAATCCATAATTGTCATTAAAAATGGTGAAAAATACAGATTGTGGCCGAAATATATTGTTTGAAAAACAAGTAAATTTAAAATCCATTATGTTCATAAAAAAATCGTAACAAATACAGATTAGGCCCGAAATGTATTGTTTTGATGGGGCTTGAACAAGTAATTTAAAATACAGTATTTTCATTAAAAATCGTGCAAAATACAGATTGTGGCCGAAATATATTGTTTTGAAGAGGCTTGACAAGTAAATCCAAAGTGCATTATTTTCATTAAAAAATCGTGAAAAATACAGATTGTAGCCGAAATATATTGTTTGAAAAACAAGTAAATTTAAAATCCATTATGTTCATTAAAAAAAAGTAACAAATACAGATTGGGCCCGAAATGTATTGTTTTGAAGGGGCTTGAACAAGTAATTTAAAATACATTATTTTCATTAAAAATCGTGTAAAATACAGATTTTGAAAATCGTGAAAAATACAGATTTTGAAAATCGTGAAAAATACAGATTGTAGCCGAAATATATTATTTCAAAAACAAGTAAATATAAAATCCATTATTTTCATTTAAAAATCGTGAAAAATACAGATTGCAGCCGAAATATACTGTTTTGAGGAGGATTGAACAAGTTAATTCAAAATCCATTATTTTCACTAAAAATCGTGTAAAATACAGATTTTGAAAATCGTGAAAAATACAGATTTTGAAAATCGTGCAAAATACAGATTGTAGCCGAAATATATTGTTTCAAAAACAAGTAAATATAAAATCCATTATTTTCATTTAAATATCGTGAAAAATACAGATTATGGCCGAAATATACTGTTTTGAGGAGGCTTGAACAAGTAAATCCAAAATCCATAATTTTCATTAAGAAAACGTTAAAAATACAGATTGTGGCCGAAATATATTGTTTGAAAAACAAGTAAATTTAAAATCCATTATGTTCATTAAAAAATCGTAACAAATACAGATTGGGCCCGAAATGTATTTTTTTAAGGGGCTTGAACAAGTAAATTCAAAATCCACTATTTTCACTAAAAATCGTGAAAAATACAGTTTGTGGCCGAAACATATTGTTTTGAAGGGGCTTGAACAAGTAAATCCAAAATCCATAACATAATTTTCATTAAAAAAACGTGCAAAATATAGATTGTGGCCGAAATATATTGTTTTGAAGGGGCGTGAACAAGTAAATTCAAAGTGCATTATTTTCATTAAAAAATTGTCAAAAATACAGATTGTAGCCGAAATATATTGTTTGAAAAACAAGTAAATTTAAAATCCATTATGTTCATTAAAAAAAAGTAACAAATACAGATTGGGCCCGAAATGTATTGCTTTGAAGGGGCTTGAACAAGTAATTTAAAATACATTATTTTCATTAAAAATCGTGTAAAAACAGATTTTGAAAATCGTGAAAAATACAGATTGTAGCCGAAATATATTTTTTTGAAGGGGCTTGGACAAGTAAATTCAAAATCCACTATTTTCACTAAAAATCGTGACAAATACAGTCCGTGGCCGAAACGTATTTTTTTGAAGGGGCTTGAACAAGTAAATTCAAAATCCACTATTTTCACTAAAAATCGTGAAAAATACAGTTTGTGGCCGAAACATATTGTTTTGAAGGGGCTTGAACAAGTAAATCCAAAATCCATAACATAATTTTCATTAAAAAAATGTGAAAAATACTGATTGTGGCCGAAACATATTGTTTTGAAGGGGCTTGAACAAGTAAATCCAAAATCCATAATTGTCATTAAAAATGGTGAAAAATACAGATTGTGGCCGAAATATATTGTTTGAAAAACAAGTAAATTTAAAATCCATTATGTTCACAAAAAAATCGTAACAAATACAGATTAGGCCCGAAATGTATTGTTTTGATGGGGCTTGAACAAGTAATATAAAATACAGTATTTTCATTAAAAATCGTGCAAAATACAGATTGTGGCCGAAATATATTGTTTTGAAGAGGCTTGAACAAGTAAATTCAAAGTGCATTATTTTCATTAAAAAATCGTGAAAAATACAGATTGTAGCCGAAATATATTGTTTGAAAAACAAGTAAATTTAAAATCCATTATGTTCATTAAAAAAAAGTAACAAATACAGATTGGGCCCGAAATGTATTGTTTTGAAGGGGCTTGAACAAGTAATTTAAAATACATTATTTTCATTAAAAATCGTGTAAAATACAGATTTTGAAAATCGTGAAAAATACAGATTTTGAAAATCGTGAAAACTACAGATTGTAGCCGAAATATATTGTTTCAAAAACAAGTAAATATAAAATCCATTATTTTAATTTAAAAATCGTGAAAAATACAGATTGCAGCCGAAATATACTGTTTTGAGGAGGCTTGAACAAGTTAATTCAAAATCCATTATTTTCACTAAAAATCGTGTAAAATACAGATTTTGAAAATCGTGAAAAATACAGATTTTGAAAATCGTGAAAAATACAGATTGTAGCCGAAATATATTGTTTGAAAAACAAGTAAATTTAAAATCCATTATGTTCATTAAAAAAAAGTAACAAATACAGATTGGGCCCGAAATGTATTGTTTTGAAGGGGCTTGAACAAGTAATTTAAAATACATTATTTTCATTAAAAATCGTGTAAAATACAGATTTTGAAAATCGTGAAAAATACAGATTTTGAAAATCGTGAAAACTACAGATTGTAGCCGAAATATATTGTTTCAAAAACAAGTAAATATAAAATCCATTATTTTCATTTAAATATCGTGAAAAATACAGATTATGGCCGAAATATACTGTTTTGAGGAGGCTTGAACAAGTAAATCCAAAATCCATAATTTTCATTAAGAAAACGTTAAAAATACAGATTGTGGCCGAAATATATTGTTTGAAAAACAAGTAAATTTAAAATCCATTATGTTCATAAAAAAATCGTAACAAATACAGATTAGGCCCGAAATGTATTGTTTTGATGGGGCTTGAACAAGTAATTTAAAATACAGTATTTTCATTAAAAATCGTGCAAAATACAGATTGTGGCCGAAATATATTGTTTTGAAGAGGCTTGAACAAGTAAATTCAAAGTGCATTATTTTCATTAAAAAATCGTGAAAAATACAGATTGTAGCCGAAATATATTGTTTGAAAAACAAGTAAATTTAAAATCCATTATGTTCATTAAAAAAAGTAACAAATACAGATTGGGCCCGAAATGTATTGTTTTGAAGGGGCTTGAACAAGTAATTTAAAATACATTATTTTCATTAAAAATCGTGTAAAATACAGATTTTGAAAATCGTGAAAAATACAGATTTTGAAAATCGTGAAAAATACAGATTGTAGCCGAAATATATTATTTCAAAAACAAGTAAATATAAAATCCATTATTTTCATTTAAAAATCGTGAAAAATACAGATTGCAGCCGAAATATACTGTTTTGAGGAGGATTGAACAAGTTAATTCAAAATCCATTATTTTCACTAAAAATCGTGTAAAATACAGATTTTGAAAATCGTGAAAAATACAGATTTTGAAAATCGTGCAAAATACAGATTGTACCCGAAATATATTGTTTCAAAAACAAGTAAATATAAAATCCATTATTTTCATTTAAATATCGTGAAAAATACAGATTATGGCCGAAATATACTGTTTTGAGGAGGCTTGAACAAGTAAATCCAAAATCCATAATTTTCATTAAGAAAACGTTAAAAATACAGATTGTGGTCGAAATATATTGTTTGAAAAACAAGTAAATTTAAAATCCATTATGTTCATTAAAAAATCGTAACAAATACAGATTGGGCCCGAAATGTATTTTTTTAAGGGGCTTGAACAAGTAAATTCAAAATCCACTATATTCACTAAAAATCGTGAAAAATACAGTTTGTGGCCGAAACATATTGTTTTGAAGGGGCTTGAACAAGTAAATCCAAAATCCATAACATAATTTTCATTAAAAAAACGTGCAAAATATAGATTGTGGCCGAAATATATTGTTTTGAAGGGGCGTGAACAAGTAAATTCAAAGTGCATTATTTTCATTAAAAAATTGTTAAAAATACAGATTGTAGCCGAAATATATTGTTTGAAAAACAAGTAAATTTAAAATCCATTATGTTCATTAAAAAAAAGTAACAAATACAGATTGGGCCCGAAATGTATTGCTTTGAAGGGGCTTGAACAAGTAATTTAAAATACATTATTTTCATTAAAAATCGTGTAAAAACAGACTTTGAAAATCGTGAAAAATACAGATTGTAGCCGAAATATATTTTTTTGAAGGGGCTTGGACAAGTAAATTCAAAATCCACTATTTTCACTAAAAATCGTGACAAATACAGTTCGTGGCCGAAACGTATTTTTTTGAAGGGGCTTGAACAAGTAAATTCAAAATCCACTATTTTCACTAAAAATCGTGACAAATACAGTTTGTGGCCGAAACATATTGTTTTGAAGGGGCTTGAACAAGTAAATCCAAAATCCATAACATAATTTTCATTAAAAAAATGTGAAAAATACAGATTGTGGCCGAAACATATTGTTTTGAAGGGGCTTGAACAAGTAAATCCAAAATCCATAATTGTCATTAAAAATGGTGAAAAATACAGATTGTGGCCGAAATATATTGTTTGAAAAACAAGTAAATTTAAAATCCATTATGTTCACAAAAAAATCGTAAAAAATACAGATTAGGCCCGAAATGTATTGTTTTGATGAGGCTTGAACAAGTAATATAAAATACAGTATTTTCATTAAAAATCGTGCAAAATACAGATTGTGGCCGAAATATATTGTTTTGAAGAGGCTTGAACAAGTAAATTCAAAGTGCATTATTTTCATTAAAAAATCGTGAAAAATACAGATTGTAGCCGAAATATATTGTTTGAAAAACAAGTAAATTTAAAATCCATTATGTTCATTAAAAAAAAGTAACAAATACAGATTGGGCCCGAAATGTATTGTTTTGAAGGGGCTTGAACAAGTAATTTAAAATACATTATTTTCATTAAAAATCGTGTAAAATACAGATTTTGAAAATCGTGAAAAATACAGATTTTGAAAATCGTGAAAAATACAGATTGTAGCCAGATATACAGATATACTGTTTTGAGGAGGCTTGAACAAGTTAATTCAAAATCCATTATTTTCACTAAAAATCGTGTAAAATACAGATTTTGAAAATCGTGAAAAATACAGATTGTACCCGAAATATATTGTTTCAAAAACAAGTAAATATAAAATCCATTATTTTCATTTAAATATCGTGAAAAATACAGATTATGGCCGAAATATACTGTTTTGAGGAGGCTTGAACAAGTAAATCCAAAATCCATAATTTTCATTAAGAAAACGTTAAAAATACAGATTGTGGCCGAAATATATTGTTTGAAAAACAAGTAAATTTAAAATCCATTATGTTCATTAAAAAATCGTAATAAATACATATTGGGCCCGAAATGTATTTTTTTAAGGGGCTTGAACAAGTAAATTCAAAATCCACTATTTTCACTAAAAATCGTGAAAAATACAGTAACAAATACAGATTAGGCCCGAAATGTATTGTTTTGATGGGGCTTGAACAAGTAATTTAAAATACAGTATTTTCATTAAAAATCGTGCAAAATACAGATTGTGGCCGAAATATATTGTTTTGAAGAGGCTTGAACAAGTAAATTCAAAGTGCATTATTTTCATTAAAAAATCGTGAAAAATACAGATTGTAGCCGAAATATATTGTTTGAAAAACAAGTAAATTTAAAATCCATTATGTTCATTAAAAAAAGTAACAAATACAGATTGGGCCCGAAATGTATTGTTTTGAAGGGGCTTGAACAAGTAATTTAAAATACATTATTTTCATTAAAAATCGTGTAAAATACAGATTTTGAAAATCGTGAAAAATACAGATTTTGAAAATCGTGAAAAATACAGATTGTAGCCGAAATATATTGTTTCAAAAACAAGTAAATATAAAATCCATTATTTTCATTTAAAAATCGTGAAAAATACAGATTGCAGCCGAAATATACTGTTTTGAGGAGGCTTGAACAAGTTAATTCAAAATCCATTATTTTCACTAAAAATCGTGTAAAATACAGATTTTGAAAATCGTGAAAAATGCAGATTTTGAAAATCGTGAAAAATACAGATTGTACCCGAAATATATTGTTTGAAGAACAAGTAAATATAAAATCCATTATTTTCATTTAAATATCGTGAAAAATACAGATTATGGCCGAAATATACTGTTTTGAGGAGGCTTGAACAAGTAAATCCAAAATCCATAATTTTCATTAAGAAAACGTTAAAAATACAGATTGTGGCCGAAATATATTGTTTGAAAAACAAGTAAATTTAAAATCCATTATGTTCATTAAAAAATCGTAACAAATACAGATTGGGCCCGAAATGTATTTTTTATGGGGCTTGAACAAGTAAATTCAAAATCCACTATTTTCACTAAAAATCGTGAAAAATACAGTTTGTGGCCGAAACATATTGTTTTGAAGGGGCTTGAACAAGTAAATCCAAAATCCATAACATAATTTTCATTAAAAAAACGTGAAAAATATAGATTGTGGCCGAAATATATTGTTTTGAAGGGGCGTGAACAAGTAAATTCAAAGTGCATTATTTTCATTAAAAAATTGTGAAAAATACAGATTGTAGCCGAAATATATTGTTTGAAAAACAAGTAAATTTAAAATCCATTATGTTCATTAAAAAAAAGTAACAAATACAGATTGGGCCCGAAATGTATTGCTTTGAAGGGGCTTGAACAAGTAATTTAAAATACATTATTTTCATTAAAAATCGTGTAAAAACAGATTTTGAAAATCGTGAAAAATACAGATTGTAGCCGAAATATACTTTTTTGAAGGGGCTTGGACAAGTAAATTCAAAATCCACTATTTTCACTAAAAATCGTGACAAATACAGTTCGTGGCCGAAACGTATTTTTTTGAAGGGACTTGAACAAGTAAATTCAAAATCCACTATTTTCACTAAAAATCCTGAAAAATACAGTTTGTGGCCGAAACATATTGTTTTGAAGGGGCTTGAACAAGTAAATCCAAAATCCATAACATAATTTTCATTAAAAAAATGTGAAAAATACAGATTGTGTCATTAAAAATGGTGAAAAATACAGATTGTGGCCGAAATATATTGTATGAAAAACAAGTAAATTTAAAATCCATTATGTTCATAAAAAAATCGTAACAAATACAGATTAGGCCCGAAATGTATTGTTTTGATGGGGCTTGAACAAGTAATTTAAAATACAGTATTTTCATTAAAAATCGTGCAAAATACAGATTGTGGCCGAAATATATTGTTTTGAAGAGGCTTGAACAAGTAACTTCAAAGTGCATTATTTTCATTAAAAAATCGTGAAAAATACAGATTGTAGCCGAAATATATTGTTTGAAAAACAATTAAATTTAAAATCCATTATGTTCATTAAAAAAAAGTAACAAATACAGATTGGGCCCGAAATGTATTGTTTTGAAGGGGCTTGAACAAGTAATTTAAAATACATTATTTTCATTAAAAATCGTGTAAAATACAGATTTTGAAAATCGTGAAAAATACAGATTTTGAAAATCGTGAAAAATACAGATTGTAGCCGAAATATATTGTTTCAAAAACAAGTAAATATAAAATCCATTATTTTCATTTAAAAATCGTGAAAAATACAGATTGCAGCCGAAATATACTGTTTTGAGGAGGCTTGAACAAGTTAATTCAAAATCCATTATTTTCACTAAAAATCGTGTAAAATACAGATTTTGAAAATTGTGAAAAATACAGATTTTGAAAATCGTAAAAAATACAGATTTTGAAAATCGTGAAAAATACAGATTGTAACCGAAAATATTGTTTTGAGGAGGCTTGAACAAGTAAATTCAAAGTGCATTATTTTCATTAAAAAATCGTGAAAAATACAGATTGTAGCCGAAATATATTGTTTCAAAAACAAGTAAATATAAAATCCATTATTTTCATTTAAATATCGTGAAAAATACAGATTATGGCCGAAATATACTGTTTTGAGGAGGCTTGAACAAGTAAATCCAAAATCCATAATTTTCATTAAGAAAACGTTAAAAATACAGATTGTGGTCGAAATATATTGTTTGAAAAACAAGTAAATTTAAAATCCATTATGTTCATTAAAAAATCGTAACAAATACAGATTGGGCCCGAAATGTATTTTTTTAAGGGGCTTGAACAAGTAAATTCAAAATCCACTATATTCACTAAAAATCGTGAAAAATACAGTTTGTGGCCGAAACATATTGTTTTGAAGGGGCTTGAACAAGTAAATCCAAAATCCATAACATAATTTTCATTAAAAAAACGTGCAAAATATAGATTGTGGCCGAAATATATTGTTTTGAAGGGGCGTGAACAAGTAAATTCAAAGTGCATTATTTTCATTAAAAAATTGTTAAAAATACAGATTGTAGCCGAAATATATTGTTTGAAAAACAAGTAAATTTAAAATCCATTATGTTCATTAAAAAAAAGTAACAAATACAGATTGGGCCCGAAATGTATTGCTTTGAAGGGGCTTGAACAAGTAATTTAAAATACATTATTTTCATTAAAAATCGTGTAAAAACAGACTTTGAAAATCGTGAAAAATACAGATTGTAGCCGAAATATATTTTTTTGAAGGGGCTTGGACAAGTAAATTCAAAATCCACTATTTTCACTAAAAATCGTGACAAATACAGTTCGTGGCCGAAACGTATTTTTTTGAAGGGGCTTGAACAAGTAAATTCAAAATCCACTATTTTCACTAAAAATCGTGACAAATACAGTTTGTGGCCGAAACATATTGTTTTGAAGGGGCTTGAACAAGTAAATCCAAAATCCATAACATAATTTTCATTAAAAAAATGTGAAAAATACAGATTGTGGCCGAAACATATTGTTTTGAAGGGGCTTGAACAAGTAAATCCAAAATCCATAATTGTCATTAAAAATGGTGAAAAATACAGATTGTGGCCGAAATATATTGTTTGAAAAACAAGTAAATTTAAAATCCATTATGTTCACAAAAAAATCGTAAAAAATACAGATTAGGCCCGAAATGTATTGTTTTGATGAGGCTTGAACAAGTAATATAAAATACAGTATTTTCATTAAAAATCGTGCAAAATACAGATTGTGGCCGAAATATATTGTTTTGAAGAGGCTTGAACAAGTAAATTCAAAGTGCATTATTTTCATTAAAAAATCGTGAAAAATACAGATTGTAGCCGAAATATATTGTTTGAAAAACAAGTAAATTTAAAATCCATTATGTTCATTAAAAAAAAGTAACAAATACAGATTGGGCCCGAAATGTATTGTTTTGAAGGGGCTTGAACAAGTAATTTAAAATACATTATTTTCATTAAAAATCGTGTAAAATACAGATTTTGAAAATCGTGAAAAATACAGATTTTGAAAATCGTGAAAAATACAGATTGTAGCCAGATATACAGATATACTGTTTTGAGGAGGCTTGAACAAGTTAATTCAAAATCCATTATTTTCACTAAAAATCGTGTAAAATACAGATTTTGAAAATCGTGAAAAATACAGATTGTACCCGAAATATATTGTTTCAAAAACAAGTAAATATAAAATCCATTATTTTCATTTAAATATCGTGAAAAATACAGATTATGGCCGAAATATACTGTTTTGAGGAGGCTTGAACAAGTAAATCCAAAATCCATAATTTTCATTAAGAAAACGTTAAAAATACAGATTGTGGCCGAAATATATTGTTTGAAAAACAAGTAAATTTAAAATCCATTATGTTCATTAAAAAATCGTAATAAATACATATTGGGCCCGAAATGTATTTTTTTAAGGGGCTTGAACAAGTAAATTCAAAATCCACTATTTTCACTAAAAATCGTGAAAAATACAGTAACAAATACAGATTAGGCCCGAAATGTATTGTTTTGATGGGGCTTGAACAAGTAATTTAAAATACAGTATTTTCATTAAAAATCGTGCAAAATACAGATTGTGGCCGAAATATATTGTTTTGAAGAGGCTTGAACAAGTAAATTCAAAGTGCATTATTTTCATTAAAAAATCGTGAAAAATACAGATTGTAGCCGAAATATATTGTTTGAAAAACAAGTAAATTTAAAATCCATTATGTTCATTAAAAAAAGTAACAAATACAGATTGGGCCCGAAATGTATTGTTTTGAAGGGGCTTGAACAAGTAATTTAAAATACATTATTTTCATTAAAAATCGTGTAAAATACAGATTTTGAAAATCGTGAAAAATACAGATTTTGAAAATCGTGAAAAATACAGATTGTAGCCGAAATATATTGTTTCAAAAACAAGTAAATATAAAATCCATTATTTTCATTTAAAAATCGTGAAAAATACAGATTGCAGCCGAAATATACTGTTTTGAGGAGGCTTGAACAAGTTAATTCAAAATCCATTATTTTCACTAAAAATCGTGTAAAATACAGATTTTGAAAATCGTGAAAAATGCAGATTTTGAAAATCGTGAAAAATACAGATTGTACCCGAAATATATTGTTTGAAGAACAAGTAAATATAAAATCCATTATTTTCATTTAAATATCGTGAAAAATACAGATTATGGCCGAAATATACTGTTTTGAGGAGGCTTGAACAAGTAAATCCAAAATCCATAATTTTCATTAAGAAAACGTTAAAAATACAGATTGTGGCCGAAATATATTGTTTGAAAAACAAGTAAATTTAAAATCCATTATGTTCATTAAAAAATCGTAACAAATACAGATTGGGCCCGAAATGTATTTTTTATGGGGCTTGAACAAGTAAATTCAAAATCCACTATTTTCACTAAAAATCGTGAAAAATACAGTTTGTGGCCGAAACATATTGTTTTGAAGGGGCTTGAACAAGTAAATCCAAAATCCATAACATAATTTTCATTAAAAAAACGTGAAAAATATAGATTGTGGCCGAAATATATTGTTTTGAAGGGGCGTGAACAAGTAAATTCAAAGTGCATTATTTTCATTAAAAAATTGTGAAAAATACAGATTGTAGCCGAAATATATTGTTTGAAAAACAAGTAAATTTAAAATCCATTATGTTCATTAAAAAAAAGTAACAAATACAGATTGGGCCCGAAATGTATTGCTTTGAAGGGGCTTGAACAAGTAATTTAAAATACATTATTTTCATTAAAAATCGTGTAAAAACAGATTTTGAAAATCGTGAAAAATACAGATTGTAGCCGAAATATACTTTTTTGAAGGGGCTTGGACAAGTAAATTCAAAATCCACTATTTTCACTAAAAATCGTGACAAATACAGTTCGTGGCCGAAACGTATTTTTTTGAAGGGACTTGAACAAGTAAATTCAAAATCCACTATTTTCACTAAAAATCCTGAAAAATACAGTTTGTGGCCGAAACATATTGTTTTGAAGGGGCTTGAACAAGTAAATCCAAAATCCATAACATAATTTTCATTAAAAAAATGTGAAAAATACAGATTGTGTCATTAAAAATGGTGAAAAATACAGATTGTGGCCGAAATATATTGTATGAAAAACAAGTAAATTTAAAATCCATTATGTTCATAAAAAAATCGTAACAAATACAGATTAGGCCCGAAATGTATTGTTTTGATGGGGCTTGAACAAGTAATTTAAAATACAGTATTTTCATTAAAAATCGTGCAAAATACAGATTGTGGCCGAAATATATTGTTTTGAAGAGGCTTGAACAAGTAACTTCAAAGTGCATTATTTTCATTAAAAAATCGTGAAAAATACAGATTGTAGCCGAAATATATTGTTTGAAAAACAATTAAATTTAAAATCCATTATGTTCATTAAAAAAAAGTAACAAATACAGATTGGGCCCGAAATGTATTGTTTTGAAGGGGCTTGAACAAGTAATTTAAAATACATTATTTTCATTAAAAATCGTGTAAAGTACAGATTTTGAAAATCGTGAAAAATACAGATTTTGAAAATCGTGAAAAATACAGATTGTAGCCGAAATATATTGTTTCAAAAACAAGTAAATATAAAATCCATTATTTTCATTTAAAAATCGTGAAAAATACAGATTGCAGCCGAAATATACTGTTTTGAGGAGGCTTGAACAAGTTAATTCAAAATCCATTATTTTCACTAAAAATCGTGTAAAATACAGATTTTGAAAATTGTGAAAAATACAGATTTTGAAAATCGTAAAAAATACAGATTTTGAAAATCGTGAAAAATACAGATTGTAACCGAAAATATTGTTTTGAGGAGGCTTGAACAAGTAAATTCAAAGTGCATTATTTTCATTAAAAAATCGTGAAAAATACAGATTGTAGCCGAAATATATTGTTTCAAAAACAAGTAAATATAAAATCCATTATTTTCATTTAAATATCGTGAAAAATACAGATTATGGCCGAAATATACTGTTTTGAGGAGGCTTGAACAAGTAAATCCAAAATCCATAATTTTCATTAAGAAAACGTTAAAAATACAGATTGTGGTCGAAATATATTGTTTGAAAAACAAGTAAATTTAAAATCCATTATGTTCATTAAAAAATCGTAACAAATACAGATTGGGCCCGAAATGTATTTTTTTAAGGGGCTTGAACAAGTAAATTCAAAATCCACTATATTCACTAAAAATCGTGAAAAATACAGTTTGTGGCCGAAACATATTGTTTTGAAGGGGCTTGAACAAGTAAATCCAAAATCCATAACATAATTTTCATTAAAAAAACGTGCAAAATATAGATTGTGGCCGAAATATATTGTTTTGAAGGGGCGTGAACAAGTAAATTCAAAGTGCATTATTTTCATTAAAAAATTGTCAAAAATACAGATTGTAGCCGAAATATATTGTTTGAAAAACAAGTAAATTTAAAATCCATTATGTTCATTAAAAAAAAGTAACAAATACAGATTGGGCCCGAAATGTATTGCTTTGAAGGGGCTTGAACAAGTCATTTAAAATACATTATTTTCATTAAAAATCGTGTAAAAACAGACTTTGAAAATCGTGAAAAATACAGATTGTAGCCGAAATATATTTTTTTGAAGGGGCTTGAACAAGTAAATCCAAAATCGATAACATAATTTTCATTAAAAAACGTGCAAAATATAGATTGTGGCCGAAATATATTGTTTTGAAGGGGCTTGGACAAGTAAATTCAAAATCCACTATTTTCACTAAAAATCGTGACAAATACAGTTCGTGGCCGAAACGTATTTTTTTGAAGGGGCTTGAACAAGTAAATTCAAAATCCACTATTTTCACTAAAAATCGTGACAAATACAGTTTGTGGCCGAAACATATTGTTTTGAAGGGGCTTGAACAAGTAAATCCAAAATCCATAACATAATTTTCATTAAAAAAATGTGAAAAATACAGATTGTGGCCGAAACATATTGTTTTGAAGGGGCTTGAACAAGTAAATCCAAAATCCATAATTGTCATTAAAAATGGTGAAAAATACAGATTGTGGCCGAAATATATTGTTTGAAAAACAAGTAAATTTAAAATCCATTATGTTCACAAAAAAATCGTAAAAAATACAGATTAGGCCCGAAATGTATTGTTTTGATGAGGCTTGAACAAGTAATATAAAATACAGTATTTTCATTAAAAATCGTGCAAAATACAGATTGTGGCCGAAATATATTGTTTTGAAGAGGCTTGAACAAGTAAATTCAAAGTGCATTATTTTCATTAAAAAATCGTGAAAAATACAGATTGTAGCCGAAATATATTGTTTGAAAAACAAGTAAATTTAAAATCCATTATGTTCATTAAAAAAAAGTAACAAATACAGATTGGGCCCGAAATGTATTGTTTTGAAGGGGCTTGAACAAGTAATTTAAAATACATTATTTTCATTAAAAATCGTGTAAAATACAGATTTTGAAAATCGTGAAAAATACAGATTTTGAAAATCGTGAAAAATACAGATTGTAGCCAGATATACAGATATACTGTTTTGAGGAGGCTTGAACAAGTTAATTCAAAATCCATTATTTTCACTAAAAATCGTGTAAAATACAGATTTTGAAAATCGTGAAAAATACAGATTGTACCCGAAATATATTGTTTCAAAAACAAGTAAATATAAAATCCATTATTTTCATTTAAATATCGTGAAAAATACAGATTATGGCCGAAATATACTGTTTTGAGGAGGCTTGAACAAGTAAATCCAAAATCCATAATTTTCATTAAGAAAACGTTAAAAATACAGATTGTGGCCGAAATATATTGTTTGAAAAACAAGTAAATTCAAAATCCATTATGTTCATTAAAAAATCGTAATAAATACATATTGGGCCCGAAATGTATTTTTTTAAGGGGCTTGAACAAGTAAATTCAAAATCCACTATTTTCACTAAAAATCGTGAAAAATACAGTAACAAATACAGATTAGGCCCGAAATGTATTGTTTTGATGGGGCTTGAACAAGTAATTTAAAATACAGTATTTTCATTAAAAATCGTGCAAAATACAGATTGTGGCCGAAATATATTGTTTTGAAGAGGCTTGAACAAGTAAATTCAAAGTGCATTATTTTCATTAAAAAATCGTGAAAAATACAGATTGTAGCCGAAATATATTGTTTGAAAAACAAGTAAATTTAAAATCCATTATGTTCATTAAAAAAAGTAACAAATACAGATTGGACCCGAAATGTATTGTTTTGAAGGGGCTTGAACAAGTAATTTAAAATACATTATTTTCATTAAAAATCGTGTAAAATACAGATTTTGAAAATCGTGAAAAATACAGATTTTGAAAATCGTGAAAAATACAGATTGTAGCCGAAATATATTGTTTCAAAAACAAGTAAATATAAAATCCATTATTTTCATTTAAAAATCGTGAAAAATACAGATTGCAGCCGAAATATACTGTTTTGAGGAGGCTTGAACAAGTTAATTCAAAATCCATTATTTTCACTAAAAATCGTGTAAAATACAGATTTTGAAAATCGTGAAAAATGCAGATTTTGAAAATCGTGAAAAATACAGATTGTACCCGAAATATATTGTTTGAAAAACAAGTAAATATAAAATCCATTATTTTCATTTAAATATCGTGAAAAATACAGATTATGGCCGAAATATACTGTTTTGAGGAGGCTTGAACAAGTAAATCCAAAATCCATAATTTTCATTAAGAAAACGTTAAAAATACAGATTGTGGCCGAAATATATTGTTTGAAAAACAAGTAAATTTAAAATCCATTATGTTCATAAAAAAATCGTAACAAATACAGATTGGGCCCGAAATGTATTGTTTTGAAGGGGCTTGAACAAGTAATTTAAAATACATTATTTTCATTAAAAATCGTGTAAAATACAGATTTTGAAAATCGTGAAAAATACAGATTTTGAAAATCGTGAAAAATACAGACTGTAGCCGAAATATATTGTTTCAAAAACAAGTAAATATAAAATCCATTATTTTCATTTAAAAATCGTGAAAAATACAGATTGCAGCCGAAATATACTGTTTTGAGGAGGCTTGAACAAGTTAATTCAAAATCCATTATTTTCACTAAAAATCGTGTAAAATACAGATTTTGAAAATTGTGAAAAATACAGATTTTGAAAATCGTAAAAAATACAGATTTTGAAAATCGTGAAAAATACAGATTGTAACCGAAAATATTGTTTTGAGGAGGCTTGAACAAGTAAATTCAAAGTGCATTATTTTCATTAAAAAATCGTGAAAAATACAGATTGTAGCCGAAATATATTGTTTGAAAAACAAGTAAATTTATAATCCATTATGTTCATTAAAAAAAGTAACAAATACAGATTGGGCCCGAAATGTATTGTTTTGAAGGGGCTTGAACAAGTAATTTAAAATACATTATTTTCATTAAAAATCGTGTAAAATACAGATTTTGAAAATCGTGAAAAATACAGATTTTGAAAATCGTGAAAAATACAGATTGTAGCCGAAATATATTGTTTCGAAAACAAGTAAATATAAAATCCATTATTTTCATTTAAAAATCGTGAAAAATACAGATTGCAGCCGAAATATACTGTTTTGAGGAGGCTTGAACAAGTTAATTCAAAATCCATTATTTTCACTAAAAATCGTGTAAAATACAGATTTTGAAAATCGTGAAAAATGCAGATTTTGAAAATCGTGAAAAATACAGATTGTACCCGAAATATATTGTTTGAAAATCAAGTAAATATAAAATCCATTATTTTCATTTAAATATTGTGAAAAATACAGATTATGGCCGAAATATACTGTTTTGAGGAGGCTTGAACAAGTAAATCCAAAATCCATAATTTTCATTAAGAAAACGTTAAAAATACAGATTGTGGCCGAAATATATTGTTTGAAAAACAAGTAAATTTAAAATCCATTATGTTCATTAAAAAATCGTAACAAATACAGATTGGGCCCGAAATGTATTTTTTTAAGGGGCTTGAACAAGTAAATTCAAAATCCACTATTTTCACTAAAAATCGTGAAAAATACAGTTTGTGGCCGAAACATATTGTTTTGAAGGGGCTTGAACAAGTAAATCCAAAATCCATAACATAATTTTCATTAAAAAAACGTGCAAAATATAGATTGTGGCCGAAATATATTGTTTTGAAGGGGCGTGAACAAGTAAATTCAAAGTGCATTATTTTCATTAAAAAATTGTGAAAAATACAGATTGTAGCCGAAATATATTGTTTGAAAAACAAGTAAATTTAAAATCCATTATGTTCATTAAAAAAAAGTAACAAATACAGATTGGGCCCGAAATGTATTGCTTTGAAGGGGCTTGAACAAGTAATTTAAAATACATTATTTTCATTAAAAATCGTGTAAAAACAGACTTTGAAAATCGTGAAAAATACAGATTGTAGCCGAAATATATTTTTTTGAAGGGGCTTGGACAAGTAAATTCAAAATCCACTATTTTCACTAAAAATCGTGACAAATACAGTTCGTGGCCGAAACGTATTTTTTTGAAGGGGCTTGAACAAGTAAATTCAAAATCCACTATTTTCACTAAAAATCGTGAAAAATACAGTTTGTGGCCGAAACATATTGTTTTGAAGGGGCTTGAACAAGTAAATCCAAAATCCATAACATAATTTTCATTAAAAAAACGTGCAAAATATAGATTGTGGCCGAAATATATTGTTTTGAAGGGGCGTGAACAAGTAAATTCAAAGTGCATTATTTTCATTAAAAAATTGTGAAAAATACAGATTGTAGCCGAAATATATTGTTTGAAAAACAAGTAAATTTAAAATCCATTATGTTCATTAAAAAAAAGTAACAAATACAGATTGGGCCCGAAATGTATTGTTTTGAAGGGGCTTGAACAAGTAATTTAAAATACATTATTTTCATTAAAAATCGTGAAAAATACAGATTTTGAAAATCGTGAAAAATACAGATTGTACCCGAAATATATTGCTTCAAAAACAAGTAAATATAAAATCCATTATTTTCATTTAAATATCGTGAAAAATACAGATTATTACCGAAATATACCGTTTTGAGGAGGCTTGAACAAGTAAATCCAAAATCCATAATTTTCATTAAGAAAACGTTAAAAATACAGATTGTGGCCGAAATATATTGTTTGAAAAACAAGTAAATTTAAAATCCATTATGTTCATTAAAAAATCGTAACAAATACAGATTGGGCCCGAAATGTATTTTTTTAAGGGGCTTGAACAAGTAAATTCAAAATCCTCTATTTTCACTAAAAATCGTGAAAAATACAGTTTGTGGCCGAAACATATTGTTTTGAAGGGGCTTGAACAAGTAAATCCAAAATCGATAACATAATTTTCATTAAAAAACGTGCAAAATATAGATTGTGGCCGAAATAAATTGTTTTGAAGGGGCTTGAACAAGTAAATACAAAATCCATAATTTTCATTAAAAAAACGTGAAAAATACAGATTGTGGCCGAAATATATTGTTTTGAATGGGCTTGAACAAGTAATTCAAAACACATTATTTCTTTATTTCTTCTAAAAATCGTGAAAAATACAGATTGTAGCCGAAATATATTGTTTCAAAAACAAGTAAAAATAAATCCATTATTTTCATTTATTTCACTAAAAAGTTTGAAAAATACAGATTGTGGCCGAAATATATTGTTTTGAAGGGGCTTGAACAAGTAAATCCAAAATCTACTATTTTCACTAAAAATAGTGAAAAATATAGTTTGTGGCCGAAACATATTGTTTTGAAGGGGCTTGAACAAGTAAATCCAAAATCCAAAATTTTCATTAAAATTCGTGAAAAATACAGATTGTGGCCGAAATATACTGTTTTGAGGAGGCTTGAACAAGGAAATTCAAACCACATTATTTCTTCTATAAATCGTGAAAAATACAGATTGTGGTCGAAATATATTGTTTTGAGGAGGCTTGAACAAGTAAATTCAAAACACATTTTTTCTTCTAAAAATCGTGTAAAATACAGATTGTAGTCGATATATATTGTTTTGATGGGGCTTGAAAAAGTAAATCCAAAATCCATAATTTTCATTAAAAAAACGTGAAAAATACAGTGTGGCCGAAATATATTCTTTAGAAGAGGCTTGAACAAGTAAATTCAAAATCCACTATTTTCACTAAAAATCGTGACAAATACAGATTGTGGCCGAAACATATTGTTTTGAAGGGGCTTGAACAAGTAAATCCAAAATCCATAATTTTCATTAAAAAAACGTGAAAAATACAGATTGTGGCCGAAATATATTGTTTTGAATGGGCTTGAACAAGTAAATTCAAAACACATTATTTCTTCTAAAAATCGTGAAAAATACAGATTGTGGCCGAAATATATTGTTTTGAAGGAGCTTGAACAAGTAAATCCAAAATCCATAATTTTCATTAAAAAAACGTAAAAATACAGAGTGTGGCCGAAATATATTGTTTTGAAGAGGCTTGAACAAGTAAATTCAAAATCCACTATTTTCACTAAAAATCGTCACATATACAGAGTGTGGCCGAAATATATTGTTTTGAATGGGCTTGAAAAAGTAAATTCAAAACACATTATTTCTTCTAAAAATCGTGAAAAATACAGATTGTAGCCGAAATATACTGTTTTGAGGTGGCTTTTACAAGTTAATTCAAAATCCATTATTTTCACTAAAAAGCTTGAAAAATACAGATTGTAACCGAAATATATTGTTTTGAGGAGGCTTGAACAAGTAAATTCAAAACACATTTTTTCTTCTAAAAATCGTGAAAAATACAGATTGTAGCCGAAATATACTGTTTTGAGGAGGCTTGAACAAGTTAATTCAAATCCATTATTTTCACTAAAAAGCTTGAAAAATACTGATTGTAACCGAAATATATTGTTTTGAGGAGGCTTGAACAAGTAAATTCAAAACACATTTTTGCTTCTAAAAATCGTGAAAAATACAGATTGTGGCCGAAATATACTGTTTTGAAGAGGCTTGAACAAGTTAATTTAAAATCATGATTTTCACTAAAAAGCTTGAAAAATACAGATTGTAACCGAAATATATTGTTTTGAGGAGGCTTGAACAAGTAAATTCAAAACCCATATTTTCTTCTAAAAATCGTGAAAAATACAGATTGTGGTCGATATATATTGTTTTGATGGGGCTTGAAAAAGTAAATCCAAAATCCATAATTTTCATTAAAAAAACGTGCAAAATATAGATTGTGGCCGAAATATATTGTTTTGAAGGGGCGTGAACAAGTAAATTCAAAGTGCATTATTTTCATTAAAAAATTGTCAAAAATACAGATTGTAGCCGAAATATATTGTTTGAAAAACAAGTAAATTTAAAATCCATTATGTTCATTAAAAAAAAGTAACAAATACAGATTGGGCCCGAAATGTATTGCTTTGAAGGGGCTTGAACAAGTAATTTAAAATACATTATTTTCATTAAAAATCGTGTAAAAACAGATTTTGAAAATCGTGAAAAATACAGATTGTAGCCGAAATATATTTTTTTGAAGGGGCTTGGACAAGTAAATTCAAAATCCACTATTTTCACTAAAAATCGTGACAAATACAGTCCGTGGCCGAAACGTATTTTTTTGAAGGGGCTTGAACAAGTAAATTCAAAATCCACTATTTTCACTAAAAATCGTGAAAAATACAGTTTGTGGCCGAAACATATTGTTTTGAAGGGGCTTGAACAAGTAAATCCAAAATCCATAACATAATTTTCATTAAAAAAATGTGAAAAATACTGATTGTGGCCGAAACATATTGTTTTGAAGGGGCTTGAACAAGTAAATCCAAAATCCATAATTGTCATTAAAAATGGTGAAAAATACAGATTGTGGCCGAAATATATTGTTTGAAAAACAAGTAAATTTAAAATCCATTATGTTCACAAAAAAATCGTAACAAATACAGATTAGGCCCGAAATGTATTGTTTTGATGGGGCTTGAACAAGTAATATAAAATACAGTATTTTCATTAAAAATCGTGCAAAATACAGATTGTGGCCGAAATATATTGTTTTGAAGAGGCTTGAACAAGTAAATTCAAAGTGCATTATTTTCATTAAAAAATCGTGAAAAATACAGATTGTAGCCGAAATATATTGTTTGAAAAACAAGTAAATTTAAAATCCATTATGTTCATTAAAAAAAAGTAACAAATACAGATTGGGCCCGAAATGTATTGTTTTGAAGGGGCTTGAACAAGTAATTTAAAATACATTATTTTCATTAAAAATCGTGTAAAATACAGATTTTGAAAATCGTGAAAAATACAGATTTTGAAAATCGTGAAAACTACAGATTGTAGCCGAAATATATTGTTTCAAAAACAAGTAAATATAAAATCCATTATTTTAATTTAAAAATCGTGAAAAATACAGATTGCAGCCGAAATATACTGTTTTGAGGAGGCTTGAACAAGTTAATTCAAAATCCATTATTTTCACTAAAAATCGTGTAAAATACAGATTTTGAAAATCGTGAAAAATACAGATTTTGAAAATCGTGAAAAATACAGATTGTAGCCGAAATATATTGTTTGAAAAACAAGTAAATTTAAAATCCATTATGTTCATTAAAAAAAAGGAACAAATACAGATTGGGCCCGAAATGTATTGTTTTGAAGGGGCTTGAACAAGTAATTTAAAATACATTATTTTCATTAAAAATCGTGTAAAATACAGATTTTGAAAATCGTGAAAAATACAGATTTTGAAAATCGTGAAAACTACAGATTGTAGCCGAAATATATTGTTTCAAAAACAAGTAAATATAAAATCCATTATTTTCATTTAAATATCGTGAAAAATACAGATTATGGCCGAAATATACTGTTTTGAGGAGGCTTGAACAAGTAAATCCAAAATCCATAATTTTCATTAAGAAAACGTTAAAAACGATTGTGGCCGAAATATATTGTTTGAAAAACAAGTAAATTTAAAATCCATTATGTTCATAAAAAAATCGTAACAAATACAGATTAGGCCCGAAATGTATTGTTTTGATGGGGCTTGAACAAGTAATTTAAAATACAGTATTTTCATTAAAAATCGTGCAAAATACAGATTGTGGCCGAAATATATTGTTTTGAAGAGGCTTGAACAAGTAAATTCAAAGTGCATTATTTTCATTAAAAAATCGTGAAAAATACAGATTGTAGCCGAAATATATTGTTTGAAAAACAAGTAAATTTAAAATCCATTATGTTCATTAAAAAAAAGTAACAAATACAGATTGGGCCCGAAATGTATTGTTTTGAAGGGGCTTGAACAAGTAATTTAAAATACATTATTTTCATTAAAAATCGTGTAAAATACAGATTTTGAAAATCGTGAAAAATACAGATTTTGAAAATCGTGAAAAATACAGATTGTAGCCGAAATATATTATTTCAAAAACAAGTAAATATAAAATCCATTATTTTCATTTAAAAATCGTGAAAAATACAGATTGCAGCCGAAATATACTGTTTTGAGGAGAATTGAACAAGTTAATTCAAAATCCATTATTTTCACTAAAAATCGTGTAAAATACAGATTTTGAAAATCGTGAAAAATACAGATTTTGAAAATCGTGCAAAATACAGATTGTACCCGAAATATATTGTTTCAAAAACAAGTAAATATAAAATCCATTATTTTCATTTAAATATCGTGAAAAATACAGATTATGGCCGAAATATACTGTTTTGAGGAGGCTTGAACAAGTAAATCCAAAATCCATAATTTTCATTAAGAAAACGTTAAAAATACAGATTGTGGTCGAAATATATTGTTTGAAAAACAAGTAAATTTAAAATCCATTATGTTCATTAAAAAATCGTAACAAATACAGATTGGGCCCGAAATGTATTTTTTTAAGGGGCTTGAACAAGTAAATTCAAAATCCACTATATTCACTAAAAATCGTGAAAAATACAGTTTGTGGCCGAAACATATTGTTTTGAAGGGGCTTGAACAAGTAAATCCAAAATCCATAACATAATTTTCATTAAAAAAACGTGCAAAATATAGATTGTGGCCGAAATATATTGTTTTGAAGGGGCGTGAACAAGTAAATTCAAAGTGCATTATTTTCATTAAAAAATTGTCAAAAATACAGATTGTAGCCGAAATATATTGTTTGAAAAACAAGTAAATTTAAAATCCATTATGTTCATTAAAAAAAAGTAACAAATACAGATTGGGCCCGAAATGTATTGCTTTGAAGGGGCTTGAACAAGTAATTTAAAATACATTATTTTCATTAAAAATCGTGTAAAAACAGATTTTGAAAATCGTGAAAAATACAGATTGTAGCCGAAATATATTTTTTTGAAGGGGCTTGGACAAGTAAATTCAAAATCCACTATTTTCACTAAAAATCGTGACAAATACAGTTCGTGGCCGAAACGTATTTTTTTGAAGGGGCTTGAACAAGTAAATTCAAAATCCACTATTTTCACTAAAAATCGTGAAAAATACAGTTTGTGGCCGAAACATATTGTTTTGAAGGGGCTTGAACAAGTAAATCCAAAATCCATAACATAATTTTCATTAAAAAAATGTGAAAAATACAGATTGTGGCCGAAACATATTGTTTTGAAGGGGCTTGAACAAGTAAATCCAAAATCCATAATTGTCATTAAAAATGGTGAAAAATACAGATTGTGGCCGAAATATATTGTTTGAAAAACAAGTAAATTTAAAATCCATTATGTTCACAAAAAAATCGTAAAAAATACAGATTAGGCCCGAAATGTATTGTTTTGATGAGGCTTGAACAAGTAATATAAAATACAGTATTTTCATTAAAAATCGTGCAAAATACAGATTGTGGCCGAAATATATTGTTTTGAAGAGGCTTGAACAAGTAAATTCAAAGTGCATTATTTTCATTAAAAAATCGTGAAAAATACAGATTGTAGCCGAAATATATTGTTTGAAAAACAAGTAAATTTAAAATCCATTATGTTCATTAAAAAAAAGTAACAAATACAGATTGGGCCCGAAATGTATTGTTTTGAAAGGGCTTGAACAAGTAATTTAAAATACATTATTTTCATTAAAAATCGTGTAAAATACAGATTTTGAAAATCGTGAAAAATACAGATTTTGAAAATCGTGAAAAATACAGATTGTAGCCGAAATATATTGTTTCAAAAACAAGTAAATATAAAATCCATTATTTTCATTTAAAAATCGTGAAAAATACAGATTGCAGCCGAAATATACTGTTTTGAGGAGGCTTGAACAAGTTAATTCAAAATCCATTATTTTCACTAAAAATCGTGTAAAATACAGATTTTGAAAATCGTGAAAAATACAGATTGTACCCGAAATATATTGTTTCAAAAACAAGTAAATATAAAATCCATTATTTTCATTTAAATATCGTGAAAAATACAGATTATGGCCGAAATATACTGTTTTGAGGAGGCTTGAACAAGTAAATCCAAAATCCATAATTTTCATTAAGAAAACGTTAAAAATACAGATTGTGGCCGAAATATATTGTTTGAAAAACAAGTAAATTTAAAATCCATTATGTTCATTAAAAAATCGTAATAAATACATATTGGGCCCGAAATGTATTTTTTTAAGGGGCTTGAACAAGTAAATTCAAAATCCACTATTTTCACTAAAAATCGTGAAAAATACAGTTTGTGGCCGGAACATATTGTTTTGAAGGGGCTGGAACAAGTAAATCCAAAATCCATAACATAATTTTCATTAAAAAAACGTAAAAAATATAGATTGTGGCCGAAATATATTGTTTTGAAGGGGCGTGAACAAGTAAATTCAAAGTGCATTATTTTCATTAAAAAATTGTGAAATATACAGATTGTAGCCGAAATATATTGTTTGAAAAACAAGAAAATTTAAAATCCATTATGTTCATTAAAAAAAAGTAACAAATACAGATTGGGCCCGAAATGTATTGCTTTGAAGGGGCTTGAACAAGTAATTTAAAATACATTATTTTCATTAAAAATCGTGTAAAAACAGACTTTGAAAATCGTGAAAAATACAGATTGTAGCCGAAATATATTTTTTTGAAGGGGCTTGGACAAGTAAATTCAAAATCCACTATTTTCACTAAAAATCGTGACAAATACAGTTCGTGGCCGAAACGTATTTTTTTGAAGGGGCTTGAACAAGTAAATTCAAAATCCACTATTTTCACTAAAAATCGTGACAAATACAGTTTGTGGCCGAAACATATTGTTTTGAAGGGGCTTGTACAAGTAAATCCAAAATCCATAACATAATTTTCATTAAAAAAATGTGAAAAATACAGATTGTGGCCGAAACATATTGTTTTGAAGGGGCTTGAACAAGTAAATCCAAAATCCATAATTGTCATTAAAAATGGTGAAAAATACAGATTGTGGCCGAAATATATTGTTTGAAAAACAAGTAAATTTAAAATCCATTATGTTCATAAAAAAATCGTAACAAATACAGATTAGGCCCGAAATGTATTGTTTTGATGGGGCTTGAACAAGTAATTTAAAATACAGTATTTTCATTAAAAATCGTGCAAAATACAGATTGTGGCCGAAATATATTGTTTTGAAGAGGCTTGAACAAGTAAATTCAAAGTGCATTATTTTCATTAAAAAATCGTGAAAAATACAGATTGTAGCCGAAATATATTGTTTGAAAAACAAGTAAATTTAAAATCCATTATGTTCATTAAAAAAAGTAACAAATACAGATTGGGCCCGAAATGTATTGTTTTGAAGGGGCTTGAACAAGTAATTTAAAATACATTATTTTCATTAAAAATCGTGTAAAATACAGATTTTGAAAATCGTGAAAAATACAGATTTTGAAAATCGTGAAAAATACAGATTGTAGCCGAAATATATTGTTTCAAAAACAAGTAAATATAAAATCCATTATTTTCATTTAAAAATCGTGAAAAATACAGATTGCAGCCGAAATATACTGTTTTGAGGAGGCTTGAACAAGTTAATTCAAAATCCATTATTTTCACTAAAAATCGTGTAAAATACAGATTTTGAAAATCGTGAAAAATGCAGATTTTGAAAATCGTGAAAAATACAGATTGTACCCGAAATATATTGTTTGAAAAACAAGTAAATATAAAATCCATTATTTTCATTTAAATATCGTGAAAAATACAGATTATGGCCGAAATATACTGTTTTGAGGAGGCTTGAACAAGTAAATCCAAAATCCATAATTTTCATTAAGAAAACGTTAAAAATACAGATTGTGGCCGAAATATATTGTTTGAAAAACAAGTAAATTTAAAATCCATTATGTTCATTAAAAAATCGTAACAAATACAGATTGGGCCCGAAATGTATTTTTTTAAGGGGCTTGAACAAGTAAATTCAAAATCCACTATTTTCACTAAAAATCGTGAAAAATACAGTTTGTGGCCGAAACATATTGTTTTGAAGGGGCTTGAACAAGTAAATCCAAAATCCATAACATAATTTTCATTAAAAAAACGTGCAAAATCTATAGATTGTGGCCGAAATATATTGTTTTGAAGGGGCGTGAACAAGTAAATTCAAAGTGCATTATTTTCATTAAAAAATTGTGAAAAATACAGATTGTAGCCGAAATATATTGTTTGAAAAACAAGTAAATTTAAAATCCATTATGTTCATTAAAAAAAAGTAACAAATACAGATTGGGCCCGAAATGTATTGCTTTGAAGGGGCTTGAACAAGTAATTTAAAATACATTATTTTCATTAAAAATCGTGTAAAAACAGATTTTGAAAATCGTGAAAAATACAGATTGTAGCCGAAATATATTTTTTTGAAGGGGCTTGGACAAGTAAATTCAAAATCCACTATTTTCACTAAAAATCGTGACAAATACAGTTCGTGGCCGAAACGTATTTTTTTGAAGGGGCTTGAACAAGTAAATTCAAAATCCACTATTTTCACTAAAAATCGTGAAAAATACAGTTTGTGGCCGAAATATATTGTTTTGAAGGGGCTTGAACAAGTAAATCCAAAATCCATAACATAATTTTCATTAAAAAAATGTGAAAAATACAGATTGTGTCATTAAAAATGGTGAAAAATACAGATTGTGGCCGAAATATATTGTATGAAAAACAAGTAAATTTAAAATCCATTATGTTCATAAAAAAATCGTAACAAATACAGATTAGGCCCGAAATGTATTGTTTTGATGGGGCTTGAACAAGTAATTTAAAATACAGTATTTTCATTAAAAATCGTGCAAAATACAGATTGTGGCCGAAATATATTGTTTTGAAGAGGCTTGAACAAGTAACTTCAAAGTGCATTATTTTCATTAAAAAATCGTGAAAAATACAGATTGTAGCCGAAATATATTGTTTGAAAAACAATTAAATTTAAAATCCATTATGTTCATTAAAAAAAAGTAACAAATACAGATTGGGCCCGAAATGTATTGTTTTGAAGGGGCTTGAACAAGTAATTTAAAATACATTATTTTCATTAAAAATCGTGTAAAATACAGATTTTGAAAATCGTGAAAAATACAGATTTTGAAAATCGTGAAAAATACAGATTTTGAAAATCGTGAAAAATACAGATTGTAGCCGAAATATATTGTTTCAAAAACAAGTAAATATAAAATCCATTATTTTCATTTAAAAATCGTGAAAAATACAGATTGCAGCCGAAATATACTGTTTTGAGGAGGCTTGAACAAGTTAATTCAAAATCCATTATTTTCACTAAAAATCGTGTAAAATACAGATTTTGAAAATTGTGAAAAATACAGATTTTGAAAATCGTAAAAAATATAGATTTTGAAAATCGTGAAAAATACAGATTGTAACCGAAAATATTGTTTTGAGGAGGCTTGAACAAGTAAATTCAAAGTGCATTATTTTCATTAAAAAATCGTGAAAAATACAGATTGTAGCCGAAATATATTGTTTGAAAAACAAGTAAATTTATAATCCATTATGTTCATTAAAAAAAGTAACAAATACAGATTGGGCCCGAAATGTATTAATTGAAGGGGCTTGAACAAGTAATTTAAAATACATTATTTTCATTAAAAATCGTGTAAAATACAGATTTTGAAAATCGTGAAAAATACAGATTTTGAAAATCGTGAAAAATACAGATTGTAGCCGAAATATATTGTTTCGAAAACAAGTAAATATAAAATCCATTATTTTCATTTAAAAATCGTGAAAAATACAGATTTTGAAAATCGTGAAAAATACAGATTGTACCCGAAATATATTGCTTCAAAAACAAGTAAATATAAAATCCATTATTTTCATTTAAATATCGTGAAAAATACAGATTATGGCCGAAATATACTGTTTTGAGGAGGCTTGAACAAGTAAATCCAAAATCCATAATTTTCATTAAGAAAACGTTAAAAATACAGATTGTGGCCGAAATATATTGTTTGAAAAACAAGTAAATTTAAAATCCATTATGTTCATTAAAAAATCGTAACAAATACAGATTGGGCCCGAAATGTATTTTTTTAAGGGGCTTGAACAAGTAAATTCAAAATCCACTATTTTCACTAAAAATCGTGACAAATACAGTTCGTGGCCGAAACGTATTTTTTTGAAGGGGCTTGAACAAGTAAATTCAAAATCCACTATTTTCACTAAAAATCGTGAAAAATACAGTTTGTGGCCGAAACATATTGTTTTGAAGGGGCTTGAACAAGTAAATCCAAAATCCATAACATAATTTTCATTAAAAAAACGTGCAAAATATAGATTGTGGCCGAAATATATTGTTTTGAAGGGGCGTGAACAAGTAAATTCAAAGTGCATTATTTTCATTAAAAAATTGTGAAAAATACAGATTGTAGCCGAAATATATTGTTTGAAAAACAAGTAAATTTAAAATCCATTATGTTCATTAAAAAAAAGTAACAAATACAGATTGGGCCCGAAATGTATTGTTTTGAAGGGGCTTGAACAAGTAATTTAAAATACATTATTTTCATTAAAAATCGTGAAAAATACAGATTTTGAAAATCGTGAAAAATACAGATTGTACCCGAAATATATTGCTTCAAAAACAAGTAAATATAAAATCCATTATTTTCATTTAAATATCGTGAAAAATACAGATTATGGCCGAAATATACTGTTTTGAGGAGGCTTGAACAAGTAAATCCAAAATCCATAATTTTCATTAAGAAAACGTTAAAAATACAGATTGTGGCCGAAATATATTGTTTGAAAAACAAGTAAATTTAAAATCCATTATGTTCATTAAAAAATCGTAACAAATACAGATTGGGCCCGAAATGTATTTTTTTAAGGGGCTTGAACAAGTAATTTAAAATACATTATTTTCATTAAAAATCGTGTAAAAACAGATTTTGAAAATCGTGAAAAATACAGATTGTAGCCGAAATATATTTTTTTGAAGGGGCTTGGACAAGTAAATTCAAAATCCACTATTTTCACTAAAAATCGTGACAAATACAGTTCGTGGCCGAAACGTATTTTTTTGAAGGGGCTTGAACAAGTAAATTCAAAATCCACTATTTTCACTAAAAATCGTGAAAAATACAGTTTGTGGCCAAAACATATTGTTTTGAAGGGGCTTGAACAAGTAAATCCAAAATCCATAACATAATTTTCATTAAAAAAACGTGCAAAATATAGATTGTGGCCGAAATATATTGTTTTGAAGGGGCGTGAACAAGTAAATTCAAAGTGCATTATTTTCATTAAAAAATTGTGAAAAATACGGATTGTAGCCGAAATATATTGTTTGAAAAACAAGTAAATTTAAAATCCATTATGTTCATTAAAAAAAAGTAACAAATACAGATTGGGTCCGAAATGTATTGTTTTGAAGGGGCTTGAACAAGTAATTTAAAAAACATTATTTTCATTAAAAATCGTGAAAAATACAGATTTTGAAAATCGTGAAAAATACAGATTGTACCCGAAATATATTGCTTCAAAAACAAGTAAATATAAAATCCATTATTTTCATTTAAATATCGTGAAAAATACAGATTATGGCCGAAATATACTGTTTTGAGGAGGCTTGAACAAGTAAATCCAAAATCCATAATTTTCATTAAGAAAACGTTAAAAATACAGATTGTGGCCGAAATATATTGTTTGAAAAACAAGTAAATTTAAAATCCATTATGTTCATTAAAAAATCGTAACAAATACAGATTGGGCCCGAAATGTATTTTTTTAAGGGGCTTGAACAAGTAAATTCAAAATCCACTATTTTCACTAAAAATCGTGAAAAATACAGTTTGTGGCCGAAACATATTGTTTTGAAGGGGCTTGAACAAGTAAATCCAAAATCGATAACATAATTTTCATTAAAAAACGTGCAAAATATAGATTGTGGCCGAAATATATTGTTTTGAAGGGGCTTGAACACGTAAATACAAAATCCATAATTTTCATTAAAAAAACGTGAAAAATACAGATTGTGGCCGAAATATATTGTTTTGAATGGGCTTGAACAAGTAATTCAAAACACATTATTTCTTTATTTCTTCTAAAAATCGTGAAAAATACAGATTGTAGCCGAAATATATTGTTTCAAAAACAAGTAAAAATAAATCCATTATTTTCATTTATTTCACTAAAAAGTTTGAAAAATACAGATTGTGGCCGAAATATATTGTTTTGAAGGGGCTTGAACAAGTAAATCCAAAATCTACTATTTTCACTAAAAATAGTGAAAAATATAGTTTGTGGCCGAAACATATTGTTTTGAAGGGGCTTGAACAAGTAAATCCAAAATCCAAAATTTTCATTAAAATTCGTGAAAAATACAGATTGTGGCCGAAATATACTGTTTTGAGGAGGCTTGAACAAGGAAATTCAAACCACATTATTTCTTCTATAAATCGTGAAAATTACAGATTGTGGTCGAAATATATTGTTTTGAGGAGGCTTGAACAAGTAAATTCAAAACACATTTTTTCTTCTAAAAATTGTGTAAAATACAGATTGTAGTCGATATATATTGTTTTGATGGGGCTTGAAAAAGTAAATCCAAAATCCATAATTTTCATTAAAAAAACGTGAAAAATACAGTGTGGCCGAAATATATTCTTTAGAAGAGGCTTGAACAAGTAAATTCAAAATCCACTATTTTCACTAAAAATCGTGACAAATACAGATTGTGGCCGAAACATATTGTTTTGAAGGGGCTTGAACAAGTAAATCCAAAATCCATAATTTTCATTAAAAAAACGTGAAAAATACAGATTGTGGCCGAAATATATTGTTTTGAATGGGCTTGAACAAGTAAATTCAAAACACATTATTTCTTCTAAAAATCGTGAAAAATACAGATTGTGGCCGAAATATATTGTTTTGAAGGAGCTTGAACAAGTAAATCCAAAATCCATAATTTTCATTAAAAAAACGTAAAAATACAGAGTGTGGCCGAAATATATTGTTTTGAAGAGGCTTGAACAAGTAAATTCAAAATCCACTATTTTCACTAAAAATCGTCACATATACAGAGTGTGGCCGAAATATATTGTTTTGAATGGGCTTGAAAAAGTAAATTCAAAACACATTATTTCTTCTAAAAATCGTGAAAAATACAGATTGTAGCCGAAATATACTGTTTTGAGGTGGCTTTTACAAGTTAATTCAAAATCCATTATTTTCACTAAAAAGCTTGAAAAATACAGATTGTAACCGAAATATATTGCTTTGAGGAGGCTTGAACAAGTAAATTCAAAACACATTTTTTCTTCTAAAAATCGTGAAAAATACAGATTGTAGCCGAAATATACTGTTTTGAGGAGGCTTGAACAAGTTAATTCAAATCCATTATTTTCACTAAAAAGCTTGAAAAATACTGATTGTAACCGAAATATATTGTTTTGAGGAGGCTTGAACAAGTAAATTCAAAACACATTTTTGCTTCTAAAAATCGTGAAAAATACAGATTGTGGCCGAAATATACTGTTTTGAAGAGGCTTGAACAAGTTAATTTAAAATCATGATTTTCACTAAAAAGCTTGAAAAATACAGATTGTAACCGAAATATATTGTTTTGAGGAGGCTTGAACAAGTAAATTCAAAACCCATATTTTCTTCTAAAAATCGTGAAAAATACAGATTGTGGTCGATATATATTGTTTTGATGGGGCTTGAAAAAGTAAATCCAAAATCCATAATTTTCATTAAAAAAACGTGAAAAATACAGTGTGGCCGAAATATATTCTTTAGAAGAAGCTTGAACAAGTAAATTCAAAATCCACTATTTTCACTAAAAATCGTGACAAATACAGATTGTGGCCGAAACATATTGTTTTGAAGGGGCTTGAACAAGTAAATCCAAAATCCATAACATAATTTTCATTAAAAAAATGTGAAAAATGCAGATTGTGGCCGAAACATATTGTTTTGAAGGGGCTTGAACAAGTAAATCCAAAATCCATAATTGTCATTAAAAATGGTGAAAAATACAGATTGTGGCCGAAATATATTGTTTGAAAAACAAGTAAATTTAAAATCCATTATGTTCATAAAAAAATCGTAACAAATACAGATTAGGCACGAAATGTATTGTTTTGATGGGGCTTGAACAAGTAATTTAAAATACAGTATTTACATTAAAAATCGTGCAAAATACAGATTGTGGCCGAAATATATTGTTTTGAAGAGGCTTGAACAAGTAAATTCAAAGTGCATTACTTTCATTAAAAAATCGTGAAAAATACAGATTGTAGCCGAAATATATTGTTTGAAAAACAAGTAAATTTAAAATCCATTATGTTCATTAAAAAATCGTAAAAAATACAGATTAGGCCCGAAATGTATTGTTTTGATGGGGCTTGAACAAGTAATTTAAAATACAGTATTTACATTAAAAATCGTGCAAAATACAGATTGTGGCCGAAATATATTGTTTTGAAGAGGCTTGAACAAGTAAATTCAAAGTGCATTATTTTCATTAAAAAATCGTGAAAAATACAGATTGTAGCCGAAATATATTGTTTGAAAAACAAGTAAATTTAAAATCCATTATGTTCATTAAAAAAAAGTAACAAATACAGATTGGGCCCGAAATGTATTGTTTTGAAGGGGCTTGAACAAGTAATTTAAAATACATTATTTTCATTAAAAATCGTCTAAAATACAGATTTTGAAAATCGTGAAAAATACAGATTTTGAAAATCGTGAAAAATACAGATTGTAGCCGAAATATATTGTTTCAAAAACAAGTAAATATAAAATCCATTATTTTCATTTAAAAATCGTGAAAAATACAGATTGTAACCGAAAATATTGTTTTGAGGAGGCTTGAACAAGTAATTCAAAACACATTATTTCTTCTAAAAATCGTGAAAAATACAGATTGTAGCCGAAATATATTGTTTCAAAAACAAGTAAAAATAAATCCATTATTTTCATTTATTTCACTAAAAAGCTTGAAAAATACAGATTGTGGCCGAAATATATTGTTTTGAAGGGGCTTGAACAAGTAAATCCAAAATCTACTATTTTCACTAAAAATAGTGAAAAATATAGTTTGTGGCCGAAACATATTGTTTTGAAGGGGCTTGAACAAGTAAATCCAAAATCCAAAATTTTCATTAAAATTCGTGAAAAATACAGATTGTGGCCGAAATATACTGTTTTGAGGAGGCTTGAACAAGGAAATTCAAACCACATTATTTCTTCTATAAATCGTGAAAAATACAGATTGTGGTCGAAATATATTGTTTTGAGCAGGCTTGAACAAGTAAATTCAAAACACATTATTTCTTCTAAAAATCGTGTAAAATACAGATTGTGGTCGATATATATTGTTTTGATGGGGCTTGAAAAAGTAAATCCAAAATCCATAATTTTCATTAAAAAAACGTGAAAAATACAGTGTGGCCGAAATATATTCTTTAGAAGAGGCTTGAACAAGTAAATTCAAAATCCACTATTTTCACTAAAAATCGTGACAAATACAGATTGTGGCCGAAACATATTGTTTTGAAGGGGCTTGAACAAGTAAATCCAAAATTCATAGATTTCATTAAAAAAACGTGAAAAATACAGATTGTGGCCGAAATATATTGTTTTGAATGGGCTTGAACAAGTAAATTCAAAATCCACTATTTTCACTAAAAATCGTGACAAATACAGATTGTGGCCGAAACATATTGTTTTGAAGGGGCTTGAATAAGTAAATCCAAAATCCATAACATAATTTTCATTAAAAAAATGTGAAAAATACAGATTGTGGCCGAAACATATTGTTTTGAAGGGGCTTGAACAAGTAAATCCAAAACACATTATTTCTTCTAAAAATCGTGAAAAATACAGATTGTAGCCGAAATATACTGTTTTGAGGTGGCTTTTACAAGTTAATTCAAAATCCATTATTTTCACTAAAAAGCTTGAAAAATACAGATTGTAACCGAAATATATTGCTTTGAGGAGGCTTGAACAAGTAAATTCAAAACACATTTTTTCTTCTAAAAATCGTGAAAAATACAGATTGTAGCCGAAATATACTGTTTTGAGGAGGCTTGAACAAGTTAATTCAAATCCATTATTTTCACTAAAAAGCTTGAAAAATACTGATTGTAACCGAAATATATTGTTTTGAGGAGGCTTGAACAAGTAAATTCAAAACACATTTTTGCTTCTAAAAATCGTGTAAAATACAGATTGTGGCCCCAAAATATTGTTTCAAAAACAAGTAAATATAAAATTCATTATTTTCATTAAAAAATCGTGAAAAATACAGATTGTAGCCGAAATATACTGTTTTGAAGAGGCTTGAACAAGTTAATTTAAAATCATGATTTTCACTAAAAAGCTTGAAAAATACAGATTGTAACCGAAATATATTGTTTTGAGGAGACTTGAAAAAGTAAATTCAAAACCCATATTTTCTTCTAAAAATCGTGAAAAATACAGATTGTGGTCGATATATATTGTTTTGATGGGGCTTGAAAAAGTAAATCCAAAATCCATAATTTTCATTAAAAAAACGTGAAAAATACAGTGTGGCCGAAATATATTCTTTAGAAGAAGCTTGAACAAGTAAATTCAAAATCCACTATTTTCACTAAAAATCGTGACAAATACAGATTGTGGCCGAAACATATTGTTTTGAAGGGGCTTGAACAAGTAAATCCAAAATCCATAATTTTCATTAAAAAAACGTGAAAAATACAGATTGTGGCCGAAATATATTGTTTTGAGGAGGCTTGAACAAGTAAATTCAAAACACATTATTTCTTCTAAAAATCGTGTAAAATACAGATTGTGGTCGATATATATTGTTTTGATGGGGCTTGAAAAGGTAAATCCAAAATCCATAATTTTCATTAAAAAAACGTGAAAAATACAGTGTCCGAAATATATTCTTTAGAAGAGGCTTGAACAAGTAAATTCAAAATCCACTATTTTCACTAAAAATCGTTACAAATACAGATTCTGGCCGAAACATATTGTTTTGAAGGAGCTTGAACAAGTAAATACAAAATCCATAATTTTCATTAAAAAAACGTGAAAATTACAGATTGTGGCCGAAATATATTGTTTTGAATGGGCTTGAACAAGTAAATTCAAAACACATTATTTCTTCTAAAAATCGTGAAAAATACAGATTGTGGCCGAAATATATTGTTTTGAAGGAGCTTGAACAAGTAAATCCAAAATCCATAATTTTCATTAAAAAAAAGTGAAAAATACAGAGTGTGGCCGAAATATATTGTTTTGAAGAGGCTTGAACAAGTAAATTCAAAATCCACTATTTTCACTAAAACTCGTGACAAATACAGAGTGTGGCCGAAATATATTGTTTTGAATGGGCTTGAAAAAGTATATTTAAAATACATTATTTTCATTAAATATCGTGAAAAATACAGATTATGGCCGAAATATACTGTTTTGAGGTGGCTTGAACAAGTAAATCCAAAATCCATAATTTTCATTAAAAATGGTGAAAAATACAGATTGTGGCCGAAATATATTGTTTGAAAAACAAGTAAATTTAAAATCCATTATGTTCATTAAAAAATCGTAACAAATACAGATTGGGCCCGAAATGTATTTTTTTAAGGGGCTTGAACAAGTAAATTCAAAATCCACTATTTTCACTAAAAATCGTGAAAAATACAGTTTGTGGCCGAAACATATTGTTTTGAAGGGGCTTGAACAAGTAAATCCAAAATCCATATCATAATTTTCATTAAAAAAACGTGAAAAATATAGATTTTTTTCATTTTCATTAAAAAAATGTGAAAAATACAGATTGTGGCCGAAACATATTGTTTTGAAGGGGCTTGAACAAGTAAATCCAAAATCCATAATTTTCATTAAAAATGGTGAAAAATACAGATTGTGGCCGAAATATATTGTTTGAAAAACAAGTAAATTTAAAATCCATTATGTTCATAAAAAAATCGTAACAAATACAGATTCGGCCCGAAATGTATTGTTTTGATGGGGCTTGAACAAGTAATTTAAAATACAGTATTTTCATTAAAAATCCTGCAAAATACAGATTGTGGCCGAAATATATTGTTTTGAAGAGGCTTGAACAAGTAAATTCAATGTGCATTATTTTCATTAAAAAATCGTGAAAAATACAGATTGTAGCCGAAATATATTGTTTGAAAAACAAGTAAATTTAAAATCCATTATGTTCATTAAAAAAAAGTAACAAATACAGATTGGGCCCGAAATGTATTGTTTTGAAGGGGCTTGAACAAGTAATTTAAAATACATTATTTTCATTAAAAATCGTGTAAAATACAGATTTTGAAAATCGTGAAAAATACAGATTGTAGCCGAAATATATTGTTTCAAAAACAAGTAAAAATAAATCCATTATTTTCATTTATTTCACTAAAAAGCTTGAAAAATACAGATTGTGGCCGAAATATATTGTTTTGAAGGGGCTTGAACAAGTAAATCCAAAATCTACTATTTTCACTAAAAATAGTGAAAAATATAGTTTGTGGCCGAAACATATTGTTTTGAAGGGGCTTGAACAAGTAAATCCAAAATCCAAAATTTTCATTAAAATTCGTGAAAAATACAGATTGTGGCCGAAATATATTGTTTTGAGGAGGCTTGAACAAGTAAATTCAAAACACATTATTTCTTCTAAAAATCGTGTAAAATACAGATTGTGGTCGATATATATTGTTTTGATGGGGCTTGAAAAAGTAAATCCAAAATCCATAATTTTCATTAAAAAAACGTGAAAAATACAGTGTGGCCGAAATATATTCTTTAGAAGAGTCTTGAACAAGTAAATTCAAAATCCACTATTTTCACTAAAAATCGTGACAAATACAGATTGTGGCCGAAACATATTGTTTTGAAGGGGCTTGAACAAGTAAATCCAAAATCCATAATTTTCATTAAAAAAACGTGAAAAATACAGATTGTGGCCGAAATATATTGTTTTGAATGGGCTTGAACAAGTAAATTCAAACCACATTATTTCTTCTATAAATCGTGAAAAATACAGATTGTGGTCGAAATATATTGTTTTGAGGAGGCTTGAACAAGTAAATTCAAAACACATTATTTCTTCTAAAAATCGTGTAAAATACAGATTGTGGTCGATATATATTGTTTTGATGGGGCTTGAAAAAGTAAATCCAAAATCCATAATTTTCATTAAAAAAACGTGAAAAATACAGTGTGGCCGAAATATATTCTTTAGAAGAGGCTTTAACAAGTAAATTCAAAATCCACTATTTTCACTAAAAATCGTGACAAATACAGATTGTGGCCGAAACATATTGTTTTGAAGGGGCTTGAACAAGTAAATCCAAAATCCATAATTTTCATTAAAAAAACGTGAAAAATACAGATTGTGGCCGAAATATATTGTTTTGAAGGAGCTTGAACAAGTAAATCCAAAATTCATAGATTTCATTAAAAAAACGTGCAAAATACAGAGTGTGGCCAAAATATATTGTTTTGAAGAGGCTTGAACAAGTAAATTCAAAATCCACTATTTTCACTAAAAATCGTGACAAATACAGAGTGTGGCCGATATATATTGTTTTGAATGGGCTTGAAAAAGTATATTTAAAATACATTATTTTCATTAAATATCGTGAAAAATACAGATTATGGCCGAAATATACTGTTTTGAGGAGGCTTGAACAAGTAAATCCAAAATCCATAATTTTCATTAAGAAAACGTGAAAAATACAGATTGTGGCCGAAATATATTGTTTGAAAAACGAGTAAATTTAAAATCCATTATGTTCATTAAAAAATCGTAACAAATACAGATTGGGCCCGAAATGAATTTTTTGAAGGGGCTTGAACAAGTAAATTCAAAACACATTATTTCTTCTAAAAATCGTGAAAAATACAGATTGCAGCCGAAATATACTGTTTTGAGGTGGCTTTTACAAGTTAATTCAAAATCCATTATTTTCACTAAAAAGCTTGAAAAATACAGATTGTAACCGAAATATATTGTTTTGAGGAGGCTTGAACAAGTAAATTCAAAACACATTTTTTCTTCTAAAAATCGTGAAAAATACAGATTGTAGCCGAAATATACTGTTTTGAGGAGGCTTGAACAAGTTAATTCAAATCCATTATTTTCACTAAAAAGCTTGACAAATACTGATTGTAACCGAAATATATTGTTTTGAGGAGGCTTGAACAAGTAAATTCAAAACACATTTTTGCTTCTAAAAATCGTGAAATATACAGATTTTGGCCGCAAAATATTGTTTCAAAAACAAGTAAATATAAAATTCATTATTTTCATTAAAAAATCGTGAAAAATACAGATTGTAGCCGAAATATACTGTTTTGAAGAGGCTTGAACAAGTTAATTTAAAATCATGATTTTCACTAAAAAGCTTGAAAAATACAGATTGTAACCGAAATATATTGTTTTGAGGAGGCTTGAACAAGTAAATTCAAAACCCATATTTTCTTCTAAAAATCGTAAAAAATACAGATTGTGGTCGATATATATTGTTTTGATGGGGCTTGAAAAAGTAAATCCAAAATCCATAATTTTCATTAAAAAAACGTGAAAAATACAGTGTGGCCGAAATATATTCTTTAGAAGAAGCTTGAACAAGTAAATTCAAAATCCACTATTTTCACTAAAAATCGTGACAAATACAGATTGTGGCCGAAACATATTGTTTTGAAGGGGCTTGAACAAGTAAATCCAAAATCCATAATTTTCATTAAAAAAACGTGAAAAATACAGATTGTGGCCGAAATATATTGTTTTGAATGGGCTTGAACAAGTAAATTCAAAACACATTATTTCTTCTAAAAATCGTGACAAATACAGATTGTGGCCGCAAAATATTGTTTCAAAAACAAGTAAATATAAAATTCATTATTTTCATTAAAAAATCGTGAAAAATACAGATTGTAGCCGAAATATACTGTTTTGAAGAGGCTTGAACAAGTTAATTTAAAATCATGATTTTCACTAAAAAGCTTGAAAAATACAGATTGTAACCGAAATATATTGTTTTGAGGAGGCTTGAACAAGTAAATTCAAAACCCATATTTTCTTCTAAAAATCGTGAAAAATACAGATTGTGGTCGATATACATTGTTTTGATGGGGCTTGAAAAAGTAAATCCAAAATCCATAATTTTCATTAAAAAAACGTGAAAAATACAGTGTGGCCGAAATATATTCTTTAGAAGAAGCTTGAACAAGTAAATTCAAAATCCACTATTTTCACTAAAAATCGTGACAAATACAGATTGTGGCCGAAACATATTGTTTTGATGGGGCTTGAAAAATTAAATAAATAAAAAAAACGTGAAAAATACAGTGTGGCCGAAATATATTCTTTAGAAGAAGCTTGAACAAGTAAATTCAAAATCCACTATTTTCACTAAAAATCGTGACAAATACAGATTGTAGCCGAAATATATTGTTTCAAAAACAAGTAAAAATAAATCCATTATTTTCATTTATTTCACTAAAAAGCTTGAAAAATACAGATTGTGGCCGAAATATATTGTTTTGAAGGGGCTTGAACAAGTAAATCCAAAATCTCCTATTTTCACTAAAAATAGTGAAAAATATAGTTTGTGGCCGAAACATATTGTTTTGAAGGGGCTTGAACAAGTAAATCCAAAATCCAAAATTTTCATTAAAATTCGTGAAAAATACAGATTGTGGCCGAAATATATTGTTTTGAGGAGGCTTGAACAAGTAAATTCAAAACACATTATTTCTTCTAAAAATCGTGTAAAATACAGATTGTGGTCGATATATATTGTTTTGATGGGGCTTGAAAAAGTATATCCAAAATCCATAATTTTCATTAAAAAAACGTGAAAAATACAGTGTGGCGGAAATATATTCTTTAGAAGAGTCTTGAACAAGTAAATTCAAAATCCACTATTTTCACTAAAAATCGTGACAAATACAGATTGTGGCCGAAACATATTGTTTTGAAGGGGCTTGAACAAGTAAATCCAAAATCCATAATTTTCATTAAAAAAACGTGAAAATACAGATTGTGGCCGAAATATATTGTTTTGAATGGGCTTGAACAAGTAAATTCAAACCAAATTATTTCTTCTATAAATCGTGAAAAATACAGATTGTGGTCGAAATATATTGTTTTGAGGAGGCTTGAACAAGTAAATTCAAAACACATTATTTCTTCTAAAAATCGTGTAAAATACAGATTGTGGTCGATATATATTGTTTTGATGGGGCTTGAAAAAGTAAATCCAAAATCCATAATTTTCATTAAAAAAACGTGAAAAATACAGTGTGGCCGAAATATATTCTTTAGAAGAGGCTTTAACAAGTAAATTCAAAATCCACTATTTTCACTAAAAATCGTGACAAATACAGATTGTGGCCGAAACATATTGTTTTGAAGGGGCTTGAACAAGTAAATCCAAAATCCATAATTTTCATTAAAAAAACGTGAAAAATACAGATTGTGGCCGAAATATATTGTTTTGAAGGAGCTTGAACAAGTAAATCCAAAATTCATAGATTTCATTAAAAAAACGTGCAAAATCCAGAGTGTGGCCAAAATATATTGTTTTGAAGAGGCTTGAACAAGTAAATTCAAAATCCACTATTTTCACTAAAAATCGTGACAAATACAGAGTGTGGCCGATATATATTGTTTTGAATGGGCTTGAAAAAGTATATTTAAAATACATTATTTTCATTAAATATCGTGAAAAATACAGATTATGGCCGAAATATACTGTTTTGAGGAGGCTTGAACAAGTAAATCCAAAATCCATAATTTTCATTAAGAAAACGTGAAAAATACAGATTGTGGCCGAAATATATTGTTTGAAAAACGAGTAAATTTAAAATCCATTATGTTCATTAAAAAATCGTAACAAATACAGATTGGGCCCGAAATGAATTTTTTGAAGTGGCTTGAACAAGTAAATTCAAAACACATTATTTCTTCTAAAAATCGTGAAAAATACAGATTGTAGCCGAAATATACTGTTTTGAGGTGGCTTTTACAAGTTAATTCAAAATCCATTATTTTCACTAAAAAGCTTGAAAAATACAGATTGTAACCGAAATATATTGTTTTGAGGAGGCTTGAACAAGTAAATTCAAAACACATTTTTTCTTCTAAAAATCGTGAAAAATACAGATTGTAGCCGAAATATACTGTTTTGAGGAGGCTTGAACAAGTTAATTCAAATCCATTATTTTCACTAAAAAGCTTGACAAATACTGATTGTAACCGAAATATATTGTTTTGAGGAGGCTTGAACAAGTAAATTCAAAACACATTTTTGCTTCTAAAAATCGTGAAAAATACAGATTTTGGCCGCAAAATATTGTTTCAAAATGAAGTAAATATAAAATTCATTATTTTCATTAAAAAATCGTGAAAAATACAGATTGTAGCCGAAATATACTGTTTTGAAGAGGCTTGAACAAGTTAATTTAAAATCATGATTTTCACTAAAAAGCTTGAAAAATACAGATTGTAACCGAAATATATTGTTTTGAGGAGGCTTGAACAAGTAAATTCAAAACCCATATTTTCTTCTAAAAATCGTAAAAAATACAGATTGTGGTCGATATATATTGTTTTGATGGGGCTTGAAAAAGTAAATCCAAAATCCATAATTTTCATTAAAAAAACGTGAAAAATACAGTGTGGCCGAAATATATTCTTTAGAAGAAGCTTGAACAAGTAAATTCAAAATCCACTATTTTCACTAAAAATCGTGACAAATACAGATTGTGGCCGAAACATATTGTTTTGAAGGGGCTTGAACAAGTAAATCCAAAATCCATAATTTTCATTAAAAAAACGTGAAAAATACAGATTGTGGCCGAAATATATTGTTTTGAATGGACTTGAACAAGTAAATTCAAAACACATTATTTCTTCTAAAAATCGTGAAAAATACAGATTGTGGCCGCAAAATATTGTTTCAAAAACAATTAAATATAAAATTCATTATTTTCATTAAAAAATCGTGAAAAATACAGATTGTAGCCGAAATATACTGTTTTGAAGAGGCTTGAACAAGTTAATTTAAAATCATGATTTTCACTAAAAAGCTTGAAAAATACAGATTGTAACCGAAATATATTGTTTTGAGGAGGCTTGAACAAGTAAATTCAAAACCCATATTTTCTTCTAAAAATCGTGAAAAATACAGATTGTGGTCGATATATATTGTTTTGATGGGGCTTGAAAAAGTAAATCCAAAATCCATAATTTTCATTAAAAAAACGTGAAAAATACAGTGTGGCAGAAATATATTCTTTAGAAGAAGCTTGAACAAGTAAATTCAAAATCCACTATTTTCACTAAAAATCGTGACAAATACAGATTGTGGCCGAAACATATTGTTTTGATGGGGCTTGAAAAATTAAATAAATAAAAAAAACGTGAAAAATACAGTGTGGCCGAAATATATTCTTTAGAAGAAGCTTGAACAAGTAAATTCAAAATCCACTATTTTCACTAAAAATCGTGACAAATACAGATTGTGGCCGAAACATATTGTTTTGAAGGGGCTTGAACAAGTAAATCCAAAATCCATAAATTTCATTAAAAAAACGTGAAAAATACAGATTGTGGCCGAAATATATTGTTTTGAATGGGCTTGAACAAGTAAATTCAAAACACATTATTTCTTCTAAAAATCGTGTAAAATACAGATTGTGGTCGATATATATTGTTTTGATGGGGCTTGAAAAAGTAAATCCAAAATCCATAATTTTCATTAAAAAAACGTGAAAAATACAGTGTGTCCGAAATATATTCTTTAGAAGAGGCTTGAACAAGTAAATTCAAAATCCACTATTTTCACTAAAAATCGTGACAAATACAGATTGTGGCCGAAACATATTGTTTTGAAGGGGCTTGAACAAGTAAATACAAAATCCATAATTTTCATTAAAAAAACGTGAAAAATACAGATTGTGGCCGAAATATATTGTTTTGAATGAGCTTGAACAAGTAAATTCAAAACACATTATTTCTTCTAAAAATCGTGAAAAATACAGATTGTGGCCGAAATATATTGTTTTGAAGGAGCTTGAACAAGTAAATCCAAAATCCATAATTTTCATTAAAAAAAAGTGAAAAATACAGAGTGTGGCCGAAATATATTGTTTTGAAGAGGCTTGAACAAGTAAATTCAAAATCCACTACTTTCACTAAAACTCGTGACAAATACAGAGTGTGGCCGAAATATATTGTTTTGAATGGGCTTGAAAAAGTATATTTAAAATACATTATTTTCATTAAATATCGTGAAAAATACAGATTATGGCCGAAATATACTGTTTTGAGGAGGCTTGAACAAGTAAATCCAAAATCCATAATTTTCATTAAGAAAACGTTAAAAATACAGATTGTGGCCGAAATATATTGTTTGAAAAACAAGTAAATTTAAAATCCATTATGTTCATAAAAAAATCGTAACAAATACAGATTGGGCCCGAAATGTATTGTTTTGATGGGGCTTGAACAAGTAAATTCAAATCCATTATTTTCACTAAAAAGCTTGAAAAATACTGATTGTAACCGAAATATATTGTTTTGAGGAGGCTTGAACAAGTAAATTCAAAACACATTATTTCTTCTAAAAATCGTGTAAAATACAGATTGTGGTCGATATATATTGTTTTGATGGGGCTTGAAAAAGTAAATCCAAAATCCATAATTTTCATTAAAAAAACGTGAAAAATACAGTGTGTCCGAAATATATTCTTTAGAAGAGGCTTGAACAAGTAAATTCAAAATCCACTATTTTCACTAAAAATCGTGACAAATACAGATTGTGGCCGAAACATATTGTTTTGAAGGGGCTTGAACAAGTAAATACAAAATCCATAATTTTCATTAAAAAAACGTGAAAAATACAGATTGTGGCCGAAATATATTGTTTTGAATGGGCTTGAACAAGTAAATTCAAAACACATTATTTCTTCTAAAAATCGTGAAAAATACAGATTGTGGCCGAAATATATTGTTTTGAAGGAGCTTGAACAAGTAAATCCAAAATCCATAATTTTCATTAAAAAAAAGTGAAAAATACAGAGTGTGGCCGAAATATATTGTTTTGAAGAGGCTTGAACAAGTAAATTCAAAATCCACTACTTTCACTAAAACTCGTGACAAATACAGAGTGTGGCCGAAATATATTGTTTTGAATGGGCTTGAAAAAGTATATTTAAAATACATTATTTTCATTAAATATCGTGAAAAATACAGATTATGGCCGAAATATACTGTTTTGAGGAGGCTTGAACAAGTAAATCCAAAATCCATAATTTTCATTAAAAATCGTGAAAAATACAGATTGTGGCCGAAATATATTGTTTGAAAAACAAGTAAATTTAAAATCCATTATGTTCATAAAAAAATCGTAACAAATACAGATTGGGCCCGAAATGTATTGTTTTGATGGGGCTTAAACAAGTAAATTCAAATCCATTATTTTCACTAAAAAGCTTGAAAAATACTGATTGTAACCGAAATATATTGTTTTGAGGAGGCTTGAACAAGTAAATTCAAAACACATTTTTTCTTCTAAAAATCGTGAAAAATGCAGATTGTGGCCGCAAAATATTGTTTCGAAAACAAATAAATATAAAATTCATTATTTTCATTAAAAAATCGTGAAAAATACAGATTGTAGCCGAAATATACTGATTTGAAGAGGCTTGAACAAGTTAATTTAAAATCATGATTTTCACTAAAAAGCTTGAAAAATACAGATTGTAACCGAAATATATTGTTTTGAGGAGGCTTGAACAAGTAAATTCCAAACACATTATTTCTTCTACAAATTGTGAAAAATACAGATTTTGGCCGAAATATATTTTTTTGAAGGGGCTTGAACAAGTAAATTCAAAATCCACTATTTTCACTAAAAATCGTGAAAAATACAGTTTGTGGCCGAAACATATTGTTTTGAAGGGGCTTGAACAAGTAAATCCAAAATCCATAACATAATTTTCATTAAAAAAACGTGAAAAATACAGATTGTGGCCGAAATATATTGTTTTTAAGAGGCTTGAACAAGTAAATTCAAAGTGCATTATTTTCATTAAAAAATCGTGAAAAATACAGATTGTAGCCGAAATATATTGTTTGAAAAACAAGTAAATTTAAAATCCATTATGTTCATTAAAAAAAAGTAACAAATACAGATTGGGCCCGAAATGTATTGTTTTGAAGGGGCTTGAACAAGTAATTTAAAATACATTATTTTCATTAAAAATCGTCTAAAATACAGATTTTGAAAATCGTGAAAAATACAGATTTTGAAAATCGTGAAAAATACAGATTTTGAAAATCGTGAAAAATACAGATTGTAGCCGAAATATATTGTTTCAAAAACAAGTAAATATAAAATCCATTATTTTCATTTAAAAATCGTGAAAAATACAGATTGCAGCCGAAATATACTGCTTTGAGGAGGCTTTAACAAGTTAATTCAAAATCCATTATTTTCACTAAAAATCGTGAAAAATACAGATTGTAGCCGAAATATATTGTTTCAAAAACAAGTAAATATAAAATTCATTATTTTCATTAAAAAATCGTGAAAAATACAGATTGTAGCCGAAATATACTGTTTTGAAGAGGCTTGAACAAGTAAATTCCAAACACATTATTTCTTCTACAAATTGTGAAAAATACAGATTGTGGCCGAAATATATTGTTTTGAAGGGGCTTGAACAAGTAAATCCAAATTCTACTATTTTCACTAAAAATAGTGAAAAATAGAGTTTGTGGCCGAAACATATTGTTTTGAAGGGGCTTGAACAAGTAAATCCAAAATCTACTATTTTCACTAAAAATCGTGAAAAATATAGTTTGTGGCCGAAACATATTGTTCTGAAGGGGCTTAAACAAGTAAATCCAAAATCCAAAATTGTCATTAAAATTCGTGAAAAATACAGATTGGGCCCGAAATGTATTGTTTTGAGGAGGCTTGAACAAGGAAATTCAAACCACATTATTTCTTCTATAAATCGTGAAAAATACAGATTGTGGTCGAAATATATTGTTTTCAAGGGGCTTGAACAAGTAAAAACTCAAAATCCATTATTTTCACTAAAAAGCTTGAAAAATACAGATTGTAACCGAAATATATTGTTTTGAGGAGGCTTGAACAAGTAAATTCAAAACACATATTTTCTTCTAAAAATCGTGAAAAATACAGATTGTAGCCGAAATATACTTTTTTGAGGAGGTAGGTAGGTAGGTAGAATGGCTGCGACCCTGGTCGCTCAAGTAGCAAATAGAATGCCGTTTTGAGCCATAAATCTCGCTAAGACCTACTGAGTGTTGAAGGATATGTTACAACCAGCCGGAGTTGTTTATGAACTGAAGTATATGGGAGATCTCTATTTTAGATACCTGTCCTAGGTTATCAAAGAAAGGTCTACCTAAGGATGTTAATCGGTTTCTGGATAAGGCAGGGCAATTGCACAAGAAATGCTCTACCGTCTCCTTAGCGGTGATGTCGTTGCAGCTTCTGCAGTGGTCGTTGTGCGGGATACCCATTTTCTCCGCATGTGTACCAATGGCCCAGTGGCCTGTGCATACTGCTATTATTTTGTGTGTGACGGCCCTAGATCTACTCAGAAGGCTCCTTGTCCTCTTCTCGCTGTAGTCTGGCCAGGTGGCTTTTGAAATTTTGCAGGTCGTGGTGCTAGTCCATCTCCGCTGCGCTTTGTCTAGGTAGTGTTTATGGATAATCCCCTTGGCTTCAGCTAGGGGAACACCTACATCGGCAATGGGTGTTCGTTCATTGTCTGCAGATGAGCCCCTGCGAGCTAGCTCATCAGCATTCTCGTTGCCTGCGATTCCCTTGTGTCCTGGAACCCAGATAACTGATACTTCGAGGTAGGCAGATATTGCGGTTATTATTTTTTTACTCTCTCCGACCAGCTTTGAGCTAACAGTTGGCGCGGCTAGCGCCTTTATAGCTGCCTGGCTATCGGAGAGAATTGTTGCCTTTCCAGTTATGTTCCTTTGTTGGAGCAATTCGCTTGCTTGCAGAATTGCGTATACCTCCGCCTGGAACACACTGCAATAAGAAGGAAGTTTTACGGACGTTGATATTTCTAAGGACTCCGAATAGACTCCTGCTCCAACTCCAGAGTCCATTTTGGAACCATCCGTGAAAATGTGTGTATCCCTACCAGTCAGGATCCCACCTTTCTTCCACTCATTTCTACTTGGAAATACGGCCTTGATGCCTCTCTCAAAAGCCAACTTGCGAGGGCAGAAGTCCGTCCTGTTGTTAACTAAGTCTATTGGTACATTCCTAAGGATGCTACTGTGTCCTTGTTGAGTACACTTCCAACATCCAGATTCCCTGAGTCTGAGTGCCGTTTGCGATGCAGTACATAGTATGTGCAAGTCAATTGGAAGGAGGTTTAAAATAGGGTCCAAGGCCGCTGCAGGGCAGGTGCGACAGGCCCCAGTGGCACCAACGCACGCAGTGCGCTGAACTTTCCGTAGTTTATTGGTGTTATAGTTCTTCCGTAGAGCTTCCCACCAAACTACAGAGCCATAGGTCAACACCGGTCTCACTACCGCTTGGTACATCCAGAGCACCATGTTCGGCCTTAGACCCCACTTCTTACCAAACATCGATTTGCAAGCATAGAAAGCGATGCAGGCCTTCCGTACTCTCTCCTCGATGCATATTTTCCAATTCAGTTTGCAGTCTATAGTCAGTCCCAGATACTTGGTACTGTTCGATAGGATTAATTGCTGTCCATTTAGCGTTGGTAGTCTGAAGGTAGGTGGTTTGTACTTTCTCGTAAAGAGCAGTAACTCCGTCTTATCCGGATTCAACCTAAGGCCACAATCTTGTGCCCACCTACTTAGTTTTGCTAATGTTCTTTCCATGATTTCACTCATCACGGAAGGAAAGGGACCCGAGACTAGGATCGCCACATCATCAGCGTACGCTACAATCTTAACTCCATTTGCGTTAAGTTCCACAAGGATATCGTTTATAGTTATGAGCCAGAGCAGGGGGGACAGCACGCCCCCCTGCGGTGTGCCCCTACGTACCCGCTTACTACGTTTTGCACCCCCTAGCTCAGCTGTTATTTCGCGGTTAGTGAGTAAGGATGAGATCCAATTTCTAATTGGTTCTGCCGTTTCTGTCCTGGCAAGGGCGGATCTAATGGAGTCCGCATTGACGTTATTGAACGCTCCCTCTACGTCAACAAACGCCGCCAGAGTGAATTGTTTATACAATAGGGACCTCTCCACTGTGCGTACCACCTCATGTAGCGCAGTTTCTGTAGACCTCCCTCTCAAGTACGCATGCTGTACTGAAGAGAAAGATTTCTCGTCTAGAAGCTCCCGTATATATAGGTCTAAGATTCTTTCTAGAGTTTTTAATACAAAGGACATAAGACTTATTGGCCTGAAGTCCTTGGCCAGTTCATGTCCTGTTCTACCCGATTTGGGGATGAAAACCACCCTTGTTCTCCTCCATGTAGTCGGGATATGGTTGTATCGAATACAAGCACGGAAGATCTCCTTTAGCTCCTTAACCAAAGAATTCTGAGTCTTCTGCATCATTATAGGGAGAATACCGTCTACCCCCGGGGATTTGAAAGGTGAGAAGCTATTGATTGCCCACCCTATTTTCTCCTCAGTCATGATTTTATCCAGCAGCGCCGCCGATACTTCCTGCTGTACCGGTTCGCTTCCTTGCGTTGCCTCATCAGGACTGTCTGGAAAGTGAGTATTTAAGAGGATATCTAAAGTTTCGCCCGCCGATTCCGCCCAAGTGCCATCGGCGCGCTTTATAAAGGTTTTATTAGAGTGGTCTTTAGCCAGGATTTTACCGAGTCTTGCTGAGTCCTTCGTGGCCTCTATCGACTCGCAGTGTTCCCGCCAAGATTTTGACTTTGCAGTCCGTATAGCTTTTTTATATTCCCTCAGGGAATATCTATACTCCTGAAAGTCACCCGTTGCATAGCAGTTGTTGAAGATTCTTCTGAGCTTGGACCTCAGGTCGCTCAGATCCCTATCCCACCACGGCGGGAAGATCTTCTTACTCCTAGATATAGGACAGGCAACTTTGTAGGCCACCTGAAAACTTTTTTCTAGATACTTGACCCGGTCTTCCAGACTATTCCGGGACTCTATGGCTGTTCTATTTCTATGGAGTCTATCGCTAACTACCTTGTCAAAAAGATTCCAAGATGTTCGTTTGGGGTTTCTATGTGGTTGTCTAATCTCCCTCTCCCAGCCTAGGTCAAAGAGAATCATTCGATGATCCGACAGGGAGATTCGTTTCGAAACTGTCCAGTTACGAATTACGAGGTCGGGAGAGTTAGTTGTGAGAGTAATATCAAGGACTTCTTCCCACCCCCTACAGGTTTCCGAGCCGGGGAAAGTGAAGGTAGGTGAATCGCCCTTGTTGCAAATATTGAGATCGTAGGATAATATAAAATCAAAAAGAGACTCACCTCGCTCATTTGTTTCGCTGCTTCCCCAAATCGCATGTCTGGCATTGGCGTCGCAGCCCAATAGAGCATCCTCTTTGCTGTTACTGATGTTGCTGATGAGCCGTTGGACCTCCTCGGGAGGCGCTAGACGGTCATGCGACAAGTACGCTGAAGCGATCATAAGACTGCGACCGCTCTGCGACTCGATCTTGACCACTACGACATCGTAAGAACTAAAATTAGGTAGAAAGAAAGCGTTAATTGTGTTCCTTACCAGGATGCACGCCCTTGGCTTACCTTCACCATGCGTATAAAAGAGGTTATAGTCCCTGGTGTGCAGACCCATAATCTTTGAGCGCCATATCCAGGGTTCCTGTATAAGACAGATGTCGATGTCCTCCTCTCTGAGAAGGATTATGAGGTTGTCAGAGGCTGCTTTGGCATGCTGCAAGTTAATCTGCGCCACTCTCAGCATCTCCTTGTTTGCTGGTTTGTGGCGCACTTCCAGTTTGCGCGGTTGATGACGAGGCACCTTCCCCGGCCGGCTCAGCCAGCTTGAGCCCCTCTAGGAGCTTGTTGGCGTCATCAACCTCTTCCAGGTTATCATCCGGAGCCACCGAAGCCGGAAACACCTTCATTTTGGCCTCCCTGATGCCAAACCGAAGCTTATTTTCTCTCTGCTCAAGTGCCCCCAGGGACTCATTGCAGATAAGCAGAAGGACTGGTTGGCTGTTGCGCTGCTGCTCTTCGATCTTAATGACCGACCAGTCGTCCATCGGGACACCTGGATTCTGCAGCTTCAAGCACTGGATGAGCTTCGACTCATCCAGTTTCATTGCCATTTTTGGCAACCAAATACGCGCCCGGGGCCTCCTGGGAATCTCCGCTGCCGGGATGATCTTAAGCGAAAGACCCTCCCATGCGTTACTGATCTTAGTTACGCATTTGCCCAGAAATTCCCTCGAGAATCCGTCCGCGCATTTAATCACCCGACAGCCTCGACAAACCTCCTCGCAGTTGAAGGCTGGAACTGGAGTTTGTTTCTCTAAGAGGTGCTCGACGACCATCTCAGATAGCCGTCCCTCAATAGAGTTCCATACTGCCAGCACCGGCCTTCCATTGTTGCTCTTCGCGTCAACAATAGCAACCTGGAGGAGGTCTCTGACCACCTCACTATAAGGTTGCCTTGATGACGCTGGAGCAACAGCGGAAGGACCCCCCCCCTGCTTGGAGTACTTGCCCTTTTTTGCGGGGTGATCAGTCACGTCCTGTGACCGATTCCGCTTCGCTGTCTGCTTCGGCTGTTGTTGTGGCTGTGCTGCTTTGTTTGCGAGTGAGGTCTCGTACTCCTTGACCACCGCCTCGTACCTGACCTTGTCCGAAAAAGCGCCCTTTGGTACCTCGCTTTCAGCAGGGTACCGGACGACTTCTTAGACTTCTTGGGGGCCGCTGTGGCTGGCGTGCTCCCTTTGTTGGATGTTGATGGAGTATTTTTGTCTATGACAGGGGTGCTATGTCTGGCACCCTTGTCATCCTTGTTTTTGATGCTCTCCTGGCTACTGGCCAAGAGATCATCCTCCGAAAGCGCTCCCAGAGCGCTCCCCCTTACTTCCTGGTTTTTGTGTTTGTGCTGTATGTTCTCCGTTTTTATTCCCACGAGTGAACTGGAAAAAAGAGTCCACCCCAGCAGAGCCAGTATACCAGGGTAAGGCACTTAATACAACCGACCTTGCCTGGGCATCGGAGGGGACCGTTAACGACTTGGTTCTTTAATCACTACCAGCCATTCAGCTCTCGGCACGGGTACCTCAACACCTTAGCTTAAAGTGTTATGTCGTCAGAGCCTCTTCTGTTATCGACAGGGTGCACCGACGTGTAGGTGAGGTTGACAATTGAATAGGAGAGGCTATATAATCGCGTCACTACCCCATTAGCACCCCTTTTTGAGGAGGCTTGAACAAGTAAATTCCAAACACATCATTTCTTCTACAAAATGTGAAAAATACAGATTGTGGCCGAAATATATTGTTTTGAAGGGGCTTGAACAAGTAAATCCAAAATCTACTATTTTCACTAAAAATAGTGAAAAATAGAGTTTGTGGCCGAAACATATTGTTTTGAAGGTGCTTGAACAAGTAAATCCAAAATCTACTATTTTCACTAAAAATCGTGGAAAATAAAGTTTGTGGCCGAAACATATTGTTTTGAATTGGCTTGAACAAGTAAATCCAAAATCCAAAATTGTCATTAAAATTCGTGAAAAATACAGATTGGGCCCGAAATGTATTGTTTTGAGGAGGCTTGAACAAGGAAATTCAAACCACATTATTTCTTCTATAAATCGTGAAAAATACAGATTGTGGTCGAAATATATTGTTTTGAAGGGGCTTGAACAAGTAAAAACTCAAAATCCATTATTTTCACTAAAAAGCTTGAAAAATACAGATTGTAACCGAAATATATTGTTTTGAGGAGGCTTGAACAAGTAAATTCAAAACACATTTTTTCTTCTAAAAATCGTGAAAAATACAGATTGTAACCGAAATATATTGTTTTGAGGAGGCTTGAACAAGTAAATTCTTCTAAAAATCGTAAAAAATACAGATTGTGGCCGCAAAATATTGTTTCAAAAACAAGTAAATATAAAATTCATTATTTTCATTAAAAAATCGTGAAAAATACAGATTGTAGCCGAAATATACTGTTTTGAAGAGGCTTGAACAAGTTAATTTAAAATCATGATTTTCACTAAAAAGCTTGAAAAATACAGATTGTAACCGAAATATATTGTTTTGAGGAGGCTTGAACAAGTAAATTCCAAACACATTATTTCTTCTACAAATTGTGAAAAATACAGATTGTGGCCGAAATATATTTTTTTGAAGGGGCTTGAACAAGTAAATTCAAAATCCACTATTATCACTAAAAATCGTGAAAAATACAGTACAGAAACATATTGTTGTGAAGGGGCTTGAACAAGTAAATCCAAAATCCATAACATAATTTTCATTAAAAAAACGTGAAAAATATAGATTGTGGCCGAAATATATTGTTTTGAAGGGGCGTGAACAAGTAAATTCAAAGTGCATTATTTTCGTTAAAAAATCGTGAAAAATACAGATTGTAGCCGAAATATATTGTTTGAAAAACAAGTAAATTTAAAATCCATTATGTTCATTAAAAAAAAAGTAACAAATACAGATTGGGCCCGAAATGTATTGCTTTGAAGGGGCTTAAACAAGTAATTTAAAATACATTATTTTCATTAAAAATCGTGTAAAAACAGATTTTGAAAATCGTGAAAAATACAGATTGTAGCCGAAATATATTTTTTTGAAGGGGCTTGGACAAGTAAATTCAAAATGCACTATTTTCACTAAAAATCGTGAAAGATACAGTTTGTGGCCGAAACATATTGTTTTGAAGGGGCTTGAACAAGTAAATCCAAAATCCATAATTTTCATTAAAAATCGTGAAAAATACAGATTGTGGCCGAAATATATTGTTTGAAAAACAAGTAAATTTAAAATCCATTATGTTCATAAAAAAATCGTAACAAATACAGATTGGGCCCGAAATGTATTGTTTTGATGGGGCTTGAACAAGTAATTTGAAATACAGTATTTTCATTAAAAATCGTGCAAAATACAGATTGTGGCCGAAATATATTGTTTTGAAGAGGCTTGAACAAGTAAATTCAAAGTGCATTATTTTCATTAAAAAAATCGTGAAAAATACAGATTGTAGCCGAAATATATTGTTTGAAAAACAAGTAAATTTAAAATCCATTATGTTCATTAAAAAAAAGTAACAAATACAGATTGGGCCCGAAATGTATTGTTTTGAAGGGGCTTGAACAAGTAATTTAAAATACATTATTTTCATTAAAAATCGTCTAAAATACAGATTTTGAAAATCGTGAAAAATACAGATTTTGAAAATCGTGAAAAATACAGATTGTAGCCGAAATATATTGTTTCAAAAACAAGTAAATATAAAATCCATTATTTTCATTTAAAAATCGTGAAAAATACAGATTGCAGCCGAAATATACTGTTTTGAGGAGGCTTGAACAAGTTAATCCAAAATCCATTATTTTCACTAAAAAGCTTGAAAAATACAGATTGTAACCGAAATATATTGTTTTGAGGAGGCTTGAACAAGTAATTCAAAACACATTTTTTCTTCTAAAAATCGTGAAAAATACAGATTGTAGCCGAAATATATTGTTTCAAAAACAAGTAAATATAAATCCATTATTTTCATTTATTTCACTAAAAAGCTTGAAAAATACAGATTGTAGCCGAAATATACTGTTTTGAGGAGGCTTGAACACAGAAATTCAAACCACATTATTTCTTCTAAAAATCGTGAAAAATACAGATTGTAGCCGAAATATACTGTTTTGAGGAGGCTTGAACAAGTAAATTCAAAATCCACCTTTTTCACTAAAAATCGTGAAAAATACAGATTGTGGCCGCAAAATATTGTTTCAAAAACAAGTAAATATAAAATTCATTATTTTCATTAAAAAAAAAGTAACAAATACAGATTGGGCCCGAAATGTATTGCTTTGAAGGGGCTTGAACAAGTAATTTAAAATACATTATTTTCATTAAAAATCGTGTAAAAACAGATTTTGAAAATCGTGAAAAATACAGATTGTAGCCGAAATATATTGTTTTGAAGGGGCGTGAACAAGTAAATTCAAAATCCACTATTTTCACTAAAAATCGTGAAAAATACAGATTGTGGCCGAAACATATTGTTTTGAAGGGGCTTGAACAAGTAAATCCAAAATCCATAATTTTCATTAAAAATCGTGAAAAAAACAGATTGTGGCCGAAATATATTGTTTGAAAAACAAGTAAATTTAAAATCCATTATGTTCATAAAAAAATCGTAACAAATACAGATTGGGCCCGAAATGTATTGTTTTGATGGGGCTTGAACAAGTAATTTAAAATACAGTATTTTCATTAAAAATCGTGCAAAATACAGATTGTGGCCGAAATATATTGTTTTGAAGAGGCTTGAACAAGTAAATTCAAAGTGCATTATTTTCATTAAAAAAATCGTGAAAAATACAGATTGTAGCCGAAATATATTGTTTGAAAAACAAGTAAATTTAAAATCCATTATGTTCATTAAAAAAAAGTAACAAATACAGATTGGGCCCGAAATGTATTGTTTTGAAGGGGCTTGAACAAGTAATTTAAAATACATTATTTTCATTAAAAATCGTCTAAAATACAGATTTTGAAAATCGTGAAAAATACAGATTTTGAAAATCGTGAAAAATACAGATTGTAGCCGAAATATATTGTTTCAAAAACAAGTAAATATAAAATCCATTATTTTCATTTAAAAATCGTGAAAAATACAGATTGCAGCCGAAATATACTGTTTTGAGGAGGCTTGAACAAGTTAATCCAAAATCCATTATTTTCACTAAAAAGCTTGAAAAATACAGATTGTAACCGAAATATATTGTTTTGAGGAGGCTTGAACAAGTAATTCAAAACACATTTTTTCTTCTAAAAATCGTGAAAAATACAGATTGTAGCCGAAATATATTGTTTCAAAAACAAGTAAATATAAATCCATTATTTTCATTTATTTCACTAAAAAGCTTGAAAAATACAGATTGTAGCCGAAATATACTGTTTTGAGGAGGCTTGAACAAAGAAATTCAAACCACATTATTTCTTCTAAAAATCGTGAAAAATACAGATTGTAGCCGAAATATACTGTTTTGAGGAGGCTTGAACAAGTAAATTCAAAATCCACCTTTTTCACTAAAACTCGTGAAAAATACAGTTTGTGGCAGAAACATATTGTTTTGAAGGGGCTTGAACAAGTAAATCCAAAATCCATAATATAATTTTCATTAAAAAAACGTGAAAAATACAGATTGTGGTCGAAATATATTGTTTTGAAGGGGCTTGAACAAGTAAAAACTCAAAATCCATTATTTTCACTAAAAAGCTTGAAAAATACAGATTGTATCCGAAATATATTGTTTTGAGGAGGCTTGAACAAGTAAATTCAAAACACATTATTTCTTCTACAAATTGTGAAAAATACAGATTGTGGCCGAAATATATTTTTTTGAAGGGGCTTGAACAAGTAAATTCAAAATTCACTATTTCCACTAAAAATCGTGAAAAATAAAGTTTGTGGCCGAAACATATTGTTTTGAAGGGGCTTGAACAAGTAAATCCAAAATCCATAACATAGTTTTCATTAAAAAAGCGTGAAAAATAAAGATTGTGGCCGAAATATATTGTTTTGAAGGGGCGTGAACAAGTAAATTCAAAATCCACTATTTTCACTAAAAATCGTGAAAAATACAGATTGTGGCCGAAATATACTGTTTTGAGGAGGCTTGAACAAGGAAATTCAAAATCTATTATGTTCATTAAAAAATCGTGAATAATACAGATTGTACCCGAAATATACTGTTTTGAGGAGGCTTGAACAAGGAAATTCAAAACCTATTATGTCAATTACAAAATCGTCAGAAATACAGATTGTAGCCGAAATATATTGTTTTGAAGGGTCTTGAGCAAGTAAATTCAAAATCTATTATGTCAATTAAAAAATCGTCAGAAATACAGATTGTAGCCGAAATATATTGTTTTGAAAGGGCTTGAACAACTAAATCCAAAATCCATAACATAATTTTCATTAAAAAAACGTGAAAAATACAGATTGTGGCCGAAATATATTGTTTTGAAGGGGCGTGAACAAGTAAATTCAAAATCCACTATTTTCACTAAAAATCGTGAAAAATACAGATTGTGGCCGAAATATATTGTTTGAAAAACAAGTAAATTTAAAATCCATTATGTTCATTAAAAAATCGTAACAAATACAGATAGGGCCCGAAATGTATTGTTTTGAAGGGGCTTGAACAAGTAAATTCAAAACACATTATTTCTACTAAAAATCGTGAAAAATACAGATTGTAGCCGAAATATACTGTTTTGAGGAGGCTTGAACAAGTTAATTCAAATCCATTATTTTCACTAAAAAGCTTGAAAAATACTGATTGTAACCGAAATATATTGTTTTGAGGAGGCTTGAACAAGTAAATTCAAAACACATTATTTCTTCTAAAAATCGTGAAAAATACAGATTGTAGCCGAAATATAATGTTTTGAGGAGGCTTGAACAAGTTAATTCAAATCCATTATTTTCACTAAAAAGCTTGAAAAATACTGATTGTAACCGAAATATATTGTTTTGAGGAGGCTTGAACAAGTAAATTCAAAAAACATTTTTTCTTCTAAAAATCGTGAAAAATACAGATTGTAGCCGAAATATACTGTTTTGAGGAGGCGTGAACAAGTAAATTCAAAACACATTATTTCTTCTACAAATCGTGAAAAATACAGATTGTGGCCGAAATATATTTTTTTGAAGGGGCTTGAACAAGTAAATCCAAAATCCATAACATAATTTTCATTAAAAAATCGTGAAAAATACAGATTGTGGCCGAAACATATTGTTTTGAAGGGGCTTGAACAAGTAAATCCAAAATCCATAACATAATTTTCATTAAAAAAACGTGAAAAATACAGATTGTGGCCGAAATATATTGTTTTGAAGGGGCGTGAACAAGTAAATTCAAAATCCACTATTTTCACTAAAAAGCTTGAAAAATACTGATTGTAACTGAAATATATTGTATTGAAGAGGCTTGAACAAGTAAATTCAAAGTGCATTATTTTCATTAAAAAATCGTGCAAAATACAGATTGTAGCCGAAATATATTGTTTGAAAAACAAGTAAATTTAAAATCCATTATGATCATTAAAAAAAAGTAACAAATACAGATTGGGCCCGAAATGTATTGTTTTGAAGGGGCTTGGACAAGTAAATTCAAAATCCACTATTTTCACTAAAAATCGTGAAAAATACAGTTTGTGGCCGAAACATATTTTTTTGAAGGGGCTTGAACAATTAAATTCAAAATCCACCTTTTTCACTAAAAATCGTGAAAAATACAGTTTGTGGCCGAAACATATTGTTTTGAAGGGGCGTGAACAAGTAAATTCAAAATCCACAATTTTCATTAAAAAATCGTGAAAAATACAGATTGCTTTTAAAATAAATTGTATTGAAAGGGCTCACACAAGTTAATTCAAAATGCATTATTTTCACTGAAAATCGTCAAAACTACAAATTGAGGCTAAAACAAATTGTTTTGAGAAGGCTAAAAAAAGGAAATTTAAAATCCATTATTTTCACTAAAAATCGTGAAAAAACAGATTGCTTACAAAATATATTATATTGAAGGGGCTTAAACAAGTAAATTCAAAATTAATTGATTTCATTAAAAATCGTGAAAAATACAAATTGTAGCTAAAACAAATTTTTATGAAATTGCTGAAAAAGACAAATTCAAAATCCATTATTTTCACTAAAAATCGTGAAAAAACAGATTGCTTTTAAAATAAATTGTATTGAAGGGCTCACACAAGTTAATTCCAAATGCATTATTTTCACTGAAAATCGTGAAAACTACAAATTGATGCTAAAACAAATTGTTTTGAGAAGGCTAAAAAAAGGAAATTTAAATTCCATTATTTTCACTAAAAATCGTGAAAAAACAGATTGCTTACAAAATAAATTATATTGAAGGGGCTCAAACAAGTAAATTCAAAATTAATTGATTTCATTAAAAATCATGAAAAATACAAATTGTGGCTAAAACAAATTTTTATGAAATTGCTGGAAAAGACAAATTCAAAATCCATTATTTTCACTAAAAATCGTGAAAAAAGCAGATTGCTTACAAAATAAATTGTATTGAAGGGGCTCAAACAAGTTAATTCAAAATGCATTATTTTCATTGAATATCGTGAGAAATACAAATTGTGGTCAAAACAAATTTTTTTGAGAAGGTTGAAAAAAGCAAATTAAAAATCCATTACTTTAACTAAAAATAGTGAAAAAAACAGATTGTTTACAAAATAAATTATATTGAAGGGGCTGAAACAAGTAAATTCAAAATGAATTGATTTCATTGAAAATTGTGAAATTTACAAATTGTGGCTAAACCAAGTTGTTATGAAATTGCTGAAAAAGAGAAATTCAAAATCCAGTATTTTCACTAAAAACCGTGAAAAAAGCAGATTGCTTACAAAATAAATTGTATTGAAGGGGCTCAAACAAGTAAATTCAAAATGAATTGATTTCATTGAAAAACGTGAAAAATACAAATTGTGGCTAAACCAAATTTTTATGAAATTGCTGAAAAAGACAAATTCAAAATCTATTATTTTCACTAAAAATCGTGAAAAAATCAGATTGTTTACAAAATAAGTTGTATTGAAGGGGCTCAAACAAGTAAATTCAAAATGAATTGATTTCATTGCAAAACGTGAAAAATACATATTGTGGCTAAACCAAATTTTTATGAAATTGCTGAAAAAGACAAATTCAAAATTCATTATTTTCACTAAAAATCGTGAAAAAAGCAGATTGCTTACAAAATAAATTGTATTGAAGGGGCTCAAACAAGTAAATTCAAAATTAATTGATTTCATTGAAAATCGTTAAATTTACAAATTGTGGCTAAACCAAATTTTTTTGAAATTGCTGAAAAAGTCAAATTTAAAATCCATTATCTTCACTAAAAATAGTGAAAAAAACAGCTTGTTTACAAAATAAATTATATTGAAGGGGCTCAAACAAGTAAATTAAAAATGAATTGATTTCATTGAAAAACGTGAAAAATACAAACTGTGGCTAAACCAAATTTTTATGAAATTGCTGAAAAAGACAAATTCAAAATCCATTATTTCCACTAAAAATCGTGAAAAAAGCATATTGCTTACAAAATAAATTGTATTGAAGGGGTTCAAACAAGTTAATTCAAAATGAATTGATTTCATTGAAAAACGTGAAAAATACAAATGTGGCTAAACCAAATTTTTTTGAAATTGCTGAAAAAGACAAATTCAAAATCCATTATTTTCACTAAAAATCGTGAAAAAAGAAGATTGCTTACAAAATAAATTATACTGAAGGGGCTCAAACAAGTAAATTCAAAATGAATTGATTTCATTGAAAATCGTGAAAATTACAAATTGTGGCTATACCAAATTTTTATGAAATTGCTGAAAAAGACAAATTCAAAATCCATTATTTTCACTAAAAATCGTGAAAAAAGCATATTGCTTACAAAATAAATTGTATTGTATGGGCTCAAACAAGTAAATTCAAAATGAATTGATTTCATTGAAAATCGTGAAATTTACAAATTGTGGCTAAACCAAATTTTTTTGAAATTGCTGAAAAAGACAAATTCAAAATCCATTATTTTCACTAAAAATCGCGAAAAAAGCAGATTGCTTACAAAATAAATTGTACTGAAGGGGCTCAAACAAGTAAATTCAAAATGAATTGATTTCATTGAAAATCGTGAAATTTACAAATTGTGGCTAAACCAAATTTTTTTGAAATTGCTGAAAAAGACAAATTCAAAATCCATTATTTTCACTAAAAATCGTGAAAAAAGCATATTGCTTACAAAATAAATTGTATTGAAGGGGCTCAAACAAGTAAATTCAAAATGAATTGATTTCATTGAAAATCGTGAAATTTACAAATTGTGGCTAAACCAAATTTTTATGAAATTGCTGAAAAAGACAAATTCAAAATCCATTATTTTCACTAAAAATCGTGAAAAAAGCATATTGCTTACAAAATAAATTGTATTGAAGGGGCTCAAACAAGTAAATTCAAAATGAATTGATTTCATTGAAAATCGTGAAATTTACAAATTGTGGCTAAACCAAATTTTTTTGAAATTGCTGAAAAAGACAAATTCAAAATCCATTATTTTCACTAAAAATCGTGAAAAAAGCATATTGCTTACAAAATAAATTGTATTGAAGGGGCTCAAACAAGTAAATTCAAAATGAATTGATTTCATTAAAAATCGTGAAATTTACAAATTGTGGCTAAACCAAATTTTTTTGAAATTGCTGAAAAAGACAAATTCAAAATCCATTATTTTCACTAAAAATCGTGAAAAAAGCATATTGCTTACAAAATAAATTGTACTGAAGGGGCTCAAACAAGTAAATTCAAAATGAATTGATTTCATTGAAAAACGTGAAAAATACAAATTGTGGCTAAACCAAATTTTTATGAAATTGCTGAAAAAGACAAATTCAAAATCCATTATTTTCACTAAAAATCGTGCAAAAAGCAGATTGCTTACAAAATAAATTGTATTGTAGGGGCTCACACAAGTTAATTCAAAATGCATTATTTTTACTGAAAAACGTGGAAAATACAAATTGTGGCTAAACCAAATTTTTTTGAAATTGCTGAAAAAGTCAAATTTAAAATCCATTATTTTCACTAAAAATCGTGAAAAAAGCATATTGCTTACAAAATAAATTGTATTGAAGGGGCTCAAACAAGTAAATTCAAAATGAATTGATTTCATTGAAAATCGTGAAATTTACAAATTGTGGCTAAACCAAATTTTTATGAAATTGCTGAAAAAGACAAATTCAAAATCCATTATTTTCACTAAAAATCGTGAAAAAAGCAGATTGCTTACAAAATAAGTTGTATTGAAGGGGCTCAAACAAGTAAATTCAAAATGAATTGATTTCATTGAAAATCGTGAAATTTACAAATTGTGGCTAAACCAAATTTTTATGAAATTGCTGAAAAAGACAAATTCAAAATCCATTATTTTCACTAAAAATCGTGAAAAAAGCAGATTGCTTACAAAATAAATTGTACTGAAGGGGCTCAAACAAGTAAATTCAAAATGAATTGATTTCATTGAAAAACGTGAAAAATACAAATTGTGGCTAAACCAAATTTTTATGAAATTGCTGAAAAAGACAAATTCAAAATCCATTATTTTCACTAAAAATCGTGCAAAAAGCAGATTGCTTACAAAATAAATTGTATTGTAGGGGCTCACACAAGTTAATTCAAAATGCATTATTTTTACTGAAAAACGTGGAAAATACAAATTGTGGCTAAACCAAATTTTTTTGAAATTGCTGAAAAAGTCAAATTTAAAATCCATTATTTTCACTAAAAATCGTGAAAAAAGCATATTGCTTACAAAATAAATTGTATTGAAGGGGCTCAAACAAGTAAATTCAAAATGAATTGATTTCATTGAAAATCGTGAAATTTACAAATTGTGGCTAAACCAAATTTTTTTGAAATTGCTGAAAAAGACAAATTCAAAATCCATTATTTTCACTAAAAATCGTGAAAAAAGCATATTGCTTACAAAATAAATTGTATTGAAGGGGCTCAAACAAGTAAATTCAAAATGAATTGATTTCATTGAAAATCGTGAAATTTACAAATTGTGGCTAAACCAAATTTTTATGAAATTGCTGAAAAAGACAAATTCAAAATCCATTATTTTCACTAAAAATCGTGAAAAAAGCAGATTGCTTACAAAATAAGTTGTATTGAAGGGGCTCAAACAAGTAAATTCAAAATGAATTGATTTCATTGAAAATCGTGAAATTTACAAATTGTGGCTAAACCAAATTTTTATGAAATTGCTGAAAAAGACAAATTCAAAATCCATTATTTTCACTAAAAATCGTGAAAAAAGCAGATTGCTTACAAAATAAATTGTACTGAAGGGGCTCAAACAAGTAAATTCAAAATGAATTGATATCATTGAAAATCGTGAAATTTACAAATTGTGGCTAAACCAAATTTTTTTGAAATTGCTGAAAAAGACAAATTCAAAATCCATTATTTTCACTAAAAATCGTGAAAAAAGCAGATTGCTTACAAAATAAATTGTATTGAAGGGGCTCAAACAAGTTAATTCAAAATGCATTATTTTCATTGAATATCGTGAGAAATACAAATTGTGGTCAAAACAAATTTTTTTGAGAAGGTTGAAAAAAGCAAATTCAAAATCCATTACTTTAACTAAAAATCGTGAAAAAAGCATATTGCTTACAAAATAAATTGTTTGAAGGGGTTCAAACAAGTAAATTCAAAATGAATTGATTTCATTGAAAATCGTGAAATTTACAAATTGTGGCTAAACCAAATTTTTTTGAAATTGCTGAAAAAGACAAATTCAAAATCAAAATAAATTGTATTGAAGGGGCTCAAACAAGTAAATTCAAAATGAATTGATTTCATTGAAAATCGTGAAATTTACAAATTGTGGCTAAACCAAATTTTTTTGAAATTGCTGAAAAAGACAAATTCAAAATCCATTATTTTCACTAAAAATCGTGAAAAAAGCAGATTGCTTACAAAATAAATTGTACTGAAGGGGCTCAAACAAGTAAATTCAAAATGAATTGATTTCATTGAAAATCGTGAAATTTACAAATTGTGGCTAAACCAAATTTTTTTGAAATTGCTGAAAAAGTCAAATTTAAAATCCATTATTTTCACTAAAAATCGTGAAAAAGAGATTGCTTACAAAATAAATTGTATTGAAGGGGTTCAAACAAGTTTATTCAAAATGAATTGATTTCATTGAAAAACGTGAAAAATACAAATTGTGGCTAAACCAAATTTTTTTGAAATTGCTGAAAAAGACAAATTCAAAATCCATTATTTTCACTAAAAATCGTGAAAAAACAGATTGCTTACAAAACAAATTGTATTGAAGGGGCTCACACAAGTTAATTCAAAATGCATTATTTTCACTGAAAAACGTGGAAAATACAAATTGTGGCTAAACCAAATTTTTTTGAAATTGCTGAAAAAGTCAAATTTAAAATCCATTATTTTCACTAAAAATCGTGAAAAAACAGATTGCTTACAAAATAAATTGTATTGAAGGGGCTCACACAAGTTAATTCAAAATCCATTATTTTCACTAAAAATCGTGAAGAAAGCAGATTGCTTACAAAATAAATTGTATTGAAGGGGCTCAAACAAGTAAATTAAAAATGAATTGATTTCATTGAAAAACGTGAAAAATACAAATTGTGGCTAAACCAAATTTTTTTGAAATTGCTGAAAAAGTCAAATTTAAAATCCATTATTTTCACTAAAAATCGTGAAAAAACAGATTGCTTACAAAATAAATTGTATTGAAGGGGCTCACACAAGTTAATTCAAAATGCATTATTTTCACTGAAAAACGTGGAAAATACAAATTTTGACAAAGCCAAATTTATTTTGAAATTGCTGAAAAAGACAAATTCAAAATCCATTATTTTCACTAAAAATCGTGAAAAAAACAGATTGCTTACAAAATAAATTGTATTGAAGGGGCTCAAACAAGTAAATTCAAAATGAATTGATTTCATTAAAAAACGTGAAAAATACAAATTGTGGTTAAACCAAATTTTTTTGAAATTGCTGAAAAAGACAAATTCAAAATCCATTATTTTCACTAAAAATCGTGCAAAAAGCATATTGCTTACAAAATAAATTGTATTGAAGGGGCTCAAACAAGTTAATTCAAAATGAATTGATTTCATTGAAAAACGTGAAAAATACAAATTGTGGCTAAACCAAATTTTTTTGAAATTGCTGAAAAAGACAAATTCAAAATCCATTATTTTCACTAAAAATCGTGAAAAAAGCATATTGCTTACAAAATAAATTGTATTGAAGGGGTTCAAACAAGTAAATTCAAAATGAATTGATTTCATTAAAAAACGTGAAAAATACAAATTGTGGCTAAACCAAATTTTTATGAAATTGCTGAAAAAGACAAATTCAAAATCCATTATTTTCACTAAAAATCGTAAAAAAAACAGATTGCTTACAAAATAAATTGTATTGAAGGGGTTCAAACAAGTTAATTCAAAATGAATTGATTTCATTGAAAAACGTGAAAAATACAAATTGTGGCTAAACCAAATTTTTTTGAAATTGCTGAAAAAGACAAATTCAAAATCCATTATTTTCACTAAAAATCGTGAAGAAAGCAGATTGCTTACAAAATAAATTGTACTGAAGGGGCTCAAACAAGTAAATTCAAAATGAATTGATTTCATTGAAAAACGTGAAAAATACAAATTGTGGCTAAACCAAATTTTTATGAAATTGCTGAAAAAGACAAATTCAAAATCCATTATTTTCACTAAAAATCGTGAAAAAAGCAGATTGCTTACAAAATAAATTGTACTGAAGGGGCTCAAACAAGTAAATTCAAAATGAATTGATTTCATTGAAAATCGTGAAATTTACAAATTGTGGCTAAACCAAATTTTTTTTGAAATTGCTGAAAAAGACAAATTCAAAATCCATTATTTTCACTAAAAATCGTGAAAAAAGCAGATTGCTTACAAAATAAATTGTATTGAAGGGGCTCAAACAAGTTAATTCAAAATGCATTATTTTCATTGAATATCGTGAGAAATACAAATTGTGGTCAAAACAAATTTTTTTGAGAAGGTTGAAAAAAGCAAATTCAAAATCCATTACTTTAACTAAAAATAGTGAGAAAAACAGATTGCTTACAAAATAAATTGTATTGAAGGGGCTCAAACAAGTAAATTCAAAATGAATTGATTTCATTGAAAATCGTGAAATTTACAAATTGTGGCTAAACCAAATTTTTTTGAAATTGCTGAAAAAGACAAATTCAAAATCCATTATTTTCACTAAAAATCGTGAAAAAACAGATTGCTTACAAAATAAATTGTATTGAAGGGGCTCACACAAGTTAATTCAAAATGTATTATTTTCACTGAAAAACGTGGAAAATACAAATTGTGGCTAAACCAAATTTTTTTGAAATTGCTGAAAAAGTCAAATTTAAAATCCATTATTTTCACTAAAAATCGTGAAAAAACAGATTGCTTACAAAATAAATTGTATTGAAGGGGCTCACACAAGTTAATTCAAAATGCATTATTTTCACTGAAAAACGTGAAAAATACAAATTGTGGCTAAACCAAATTTTTATGAAATTGCTGAAAAAGACAAATTCAAAATCCATTATTTACACTAAAAATCGTGAAAAAAGCATATTGCTTACAAAATAAATTGTATTGAAGGGGCTCAAACAAGTAAATTCAAAATGAATTGATTTCATTGAAAATCGTGAAATTTACAAATTGTGGCTAAACCAAACTTTTTTGAAATTGCTGAAAAAGACAAATTCAAAATCCATTATTTTCACTAAAAATCGTGAAAAAAGCAGATTGCTTACAAAATAAATTGTATTGAAGGGGCTCAAACAAGTAAATTAAAAATGAATTGATTTCATTGAAAAACGTGAAAAATACAAATTGTGGCTAAACCAAATTTTTTTGAAATTGCTGAAAAAGTCAAATTTAAAATCCATTATTTTCACTAAAAATCGTGAAAAAACAGATTGCTTACAAAATAAATTGTATTGAAGGGGCTCACACAAGTTAATTCAAAATGCATTATTTTCACTGAAAAACGTGGAAAATACAAATTTTGGCTAAGCCAAATTTTTTTTGAAATTGCTGAAAAAGACAAATTCAAAATCCATTATTTTCACTAAAAATCGTGAAAAAAACAGATTGCTTACAAAATAAATTGTATTGAAGGGGCTCAAACAAGTAAATTCAAAATGAATTGATTTCATTGAAAAACGTGAAAACTACAAATTGTGGCTAAACCAAATTTTTTTGAAATTGCTGAAAAAGACAAATTCAAAATCCATTATTTTCACTAAAAATCGTAAAAAAAAACAGATTGCTTACAAAATAAATTGTATTGAAGGGGTTCAAACAAGTTAATTCAAAATGAATTGATTTCATTGAAAAACGTGAAAAATACAAATTGTGGCTAAACCAAATTTTTATGAAATTGCTGAAAAAGACAAATTCAAAATCCATTATTTTCACTAAAAATCGTGAAAAAAGCATATTGCTTACAAAATAAATTGTATTGAAGGGGCTCAAACAAGTAAATTCAAAATGAATTGATTTCATTGAAAATCGTGAAATTTACAAATTGTGGCTAAACCAAATTTTTTTGAAATTGCTGAAAAAGACAAATTCAAAATCCATTATTTTCACTAAAAATCGTGAAAAAAGCATATTGCTTACAAAATAAATTGTATTGAAGGGGCTCAAACAAGTAAATTCAAAATGAATTGATTTCATTGAAAATCGTGAAATTTACAAATTGTGGCTAAACCAAATTTTTATGAAATTGCTGAAAAAGACAAATTCAAAATCCATTATTTTCACTAAAAATCGTGAAAAAAGCATATTGCTTACAAAATAAATTGTATTGAAGGGGCTCAAACAAGTAAATTCAAAATGAATTGATTTCATTGAAAAACGTGAAAAATACCAATTGTGGCTAAACCAAATTTTTATGAAATTGCTGAAAAAGACAAATTCAAAATCCATTATTTTCACTAAAAATCGTGAAAAAAGCAGATTGCTTACAAAATAAATTGTATTGTAGGGGCTCAAACAAGTAAATTCAAAATGAATTGATTTCATTGAAAAACGTGAAATTTTCAAATTGTGGCTAAACCAAATTTTTTTGAAATTGCTGAAAAAGACAAATTCAAAATCCATTATTTTCACTAAAAATCGTGAAAAAAGCATATTGCTTACAAAATAAATTGTATTGTAGGGGCTCAAACAAGTAAATTCAAAATGAATTGATTTCATTGAAAATCGTGAAATTTACAAATTGTGGCTAAACCAAATTGTTATGAAATTGCTGAAAAAGACAAATTCAAAATCCATTATTTTCACTAAAAATCGTGAAAAAAGCAGATTGCTTACAAAATAAATTGTATTGTAGGGGCTCAAACAAGTAAATTCAAAATGAATTGATTTCATTGAAAATCGTGAAAATTTCAAATTGTGGCTAAACCAAATTTTTTTTGAAATTGCTGAAAAAGACAAATTCAAAATCCATTATTTTCACTAAAAATCGTGAAAAAAGCAGATTGCTTACAAAATAAATTGTATTGTAGGGGCTCACACAAGTTAATTCAAAATGCATTATTTTCATTGAAAAACGTGGAAAATACAAATTGTGGCTAAACCAAATTTTTTTGAAATTGCTGAAAAAGTCAAATTTAAAATCCATTATTTTCACTAAAAATCGTGAAAAAAGCATATTGCTTACAAAATAAATTGTATTGAAGGGGTTCAAACAAGTAAATTCAAAATGAATTGATTTCATTGAAAATCGTGAAATTTACAAATTGTGGCTAAACCAAATTTTTTTGAAATTGCTGAAAAAGACAAATTCAAAATCCATTATTTTCACTAAAAATCGTGAAAAAAGCAGATTGCTTACAAAATAAATTGTACTGAAGGGGCTCAAACAAGTAAATTCAAAATGAATTGATTTCATTGAAAAACGTGAAAAATACAAATTGTGGCTAAACCAAATTTTTATGAAATTGCTGAAAAAGACAAATTCAAAATCCATTATTTTCACTAAAAATCGTGAAAGAAGCAGATTGCTTACAAAATAAATTGTATTGTAGGGGCTCAAACAAGTAAATTCAAAATGAATTGATTTCATTGAAAATCGTGAAATTTCCAAATTGTGGCTAAACCAAATTTTTTTGAAATTGCTGAAAAAGACAAATTCAAAATCCATTATTTTCACTAAAAATCGTGAAAAAAGCATATTGCTTACAAAATAAATTGTATTGTAGGGGCTCAAACAAGTAAATTCAAAATGAATTGATTTCATTGAAAAACGTGAAAAATACAAATTTTGGCTAAACCAAATTTTTATGAAATTGCTGAAAAAGACAAATTCAAAATCCATTATTTTCACTAAAAATCGTGAAAAAAGCATATTGCTTACAAAATAAATTGTATTGAAGGAGCTCAAACAAGTAAATTCAAAATGAATTGATTTCATTGAAAATCGTGAATAATACAAATTGTGGCTAAACCAAATTTTTTTGAAATTGCTGAAAAAGACAAATTCAAAATCCATTATTTTCACTAAAAATCGTGAAAAAATCATATTGCTTACAAAATAAATTGTATTGAAGGAGCTCAAACAAGTAAATTCAAAATGAATTGATTTCATTGAAAATCGTGAAATTTACAAATTGTGGCTAAACCAAATTTTTTTGAAATTGCTGAAAAAGACAAATTCAAAATCCATTATTTTCACTAAAAATCGTGAAAAAGCAGATTGCTTACAAAATAAATTGTATTGAAGGGGCTCAAACAAGTAAATTCAAAATGAATTGATTTCATTGAAAAACGTGAAAAATACAAATTTGGCTAAACCAAATTTTTATGAAATTGCAGAAAAAGACAAATTCAAAGTCCATTATTTTCACTAAAAATCGTAAAAAAAAACAGATTGCTTACAAAATAAATTGTATTGAAGGGGTTCAAACAAGTTAATTCAAAATGAATTGATTTCATTGAAAAACGTGAAAAATACAAATTGTAGCTAAACCAAATTTTTTTGAGATTGCTGAAAAAGACAAATTCAAAATCCATTATTTTCACTAAAAATCGTGAAAAAATCAGATTGCTTACAAAATAAATTGTACTGAAGGGGCTCAAACAAGTAAATTCAAAATGACTTGATTTCATTGAAAAACGTGAGAAATACAAATTGTGGCTAAACCAAATTTTTATGAAATTGCTGAAAAAGACAAATTCAAAATCCATTATTTTCACTAAAAATCGTGAAAAAAGCAGATTGCTTACAAAATAAATTGTATTGTAGGGGCTCAAACAAGTAAATTCAAAATGAATTGATTTCATTGAAAAACGTGAAATTTTCAAATTGTGGCTAAACCAAATTTTTTTGAAATTGCTGAAAAAAGCAAATAAAAAATCCATTATTTTCACTATAAATCGTGAAAAAAGCAGATTGCTTACAAAATAAATTGTATTGAAAGGGCTCAAGCAAGTAAATTCAAAATGAATTGATTTCATTGAAAATCGTGAAATTTACAAATTGTGGCTAAACCAAATTTTTTTGAAATTGCTGAAAAAGACAAATTCAAAATCCATTATTTTCACTAAAAATCGTGAAAAAAGCATATTGCTTACAAAATAAATTGTATTGAAGGGGCTCAAACAAGTAAATTAAAAATGAATTGATTTCATTGAAAATCGTGAAATTTACAAATTGTGGCTATACCAAATTTTTTTTGAAATTGCTGAAAAAGACAAATTCAAAATCCATTATTTTCACTAAAAATCGTGAAAAAAGCAGATTGCTTACAAAATAAATTGTATTGAAGGGGCTCAAACAAGTTAATTCAAAATGAATTGATTTCATTGAAAATCGTGAAATTTACAAATTGTGGCTAAACCAAACTTTTTTGAAATTGCCTTAAAAGACAAATTCAAAATCCATTATTTTCACTAAAAATCGTGAAGAAAGCAGATTGCTTACAAAATAAATTGTATTGAAGGGGCTCAAACAAGTAAATTAAAAATGAATTGATTTCATTGAAAAACGTGAAAAATACAAATTGTGGCTAAACCAAATTTTTTTGAAATTGCTGAAAAAGTCAAATTTAAAATCCATTATTTTCACTAAAAATCGTGAAAAAACAGATTGCTTACAAAATAAATTGTATTGAAGGGGCTCACACAAGTTAATTCAAAATGCATTATTTTCACTGAAAAACGTGGAAAATACAAATTTTGACAAAGCCAAATTTTTTTTGAAATTGCTGAAAAAGACAAATTCAAAATCCATTATTTTCACTAAAAATCGTGAAAAAAACAGATTGCTTACAAAATAAATTGTATTGAAGGGGCTCAAACAAGTAAATTCAAAATGAATTGATTTCATTGAAAAACGTGAAAAATACAAATTGTGGTTAAACCAAATTTTTTTGAAATTGCTGAAAAAGACAAATTCAAAATCCATTATTTTCACTAAAAATCGTGCAAAAAGCATATTGCTTACAAAATAAATTGTATTGAAGGGGCTCAAACAAGTTAATTCAAAATGAATTGATTTCATTGAAAAACGTGAAAAATACAAATTGTGGCTAAACCAAATTTTTTTGAAATTGCTGAAAAAGACAAATTCAAAATCCATTATTTTCACTAAAAATCGTGAAAAAAGCATATTGCTTACAAAATAAATTGTATTGAAGGGGTTCAAACAAGTAAATTCAAAATGAATTGATTTCATTAAAAAACGTGAAAAATACAAATTGTGGCTAAACCAAATTTTTATGAAATTGCTGAAAAAGACAAATTCAAAATCCATTATTTTCACTAAAAATCGTAAAAAAAACAGATTGCTTACAAAATAAATTGTATTGAAGGGGTTCAAACAAGTTAATTCAAAATGAATTGATTTCATTGAAAAACGTGAAAAATACAAATTGTGGCTAAACCAAATTTTTTTGAAATTGCTGAAAAAGACAAATTCAAAATCCATTATTTTCACTAAAAATCGTGAAGAAAGCAGATTGCTTACAAAATAAATTGTACTGAAGGGGCTCAAACAAGTAAATTCAAAATGAATTGATTTCATTGAAAAACGTGAAAAATACAAATTGTGGCTAAACCAAATTTTTATGAAATTGCTGAAAAAGACAAATTCAAAATCCATTATTTTCACTAAAAATCGTGAAAAAAGCAGATTGCTTACAAAATAAATTGTACTGAAGGGGCTCAAACAAGTAAATTCAAAATGAATTGATTTCATTGAAAATCGTGAAATTTACAAATTGTGGCTAAACCAAATTTTTTTTGAAATTGCTGAAAAAGACAAATTCAAAATCCATTATTTTCACTAAAAATCGTGAAAAAAGCAGATTGCTTACAAAATAAATTGTATTGAAGGGGCTCAAACAAGTTAATTCAAAATGCATTATTTTCATTGAATATCGTGAGAAATACAAATTGTGGTCAAAACAAATTTTTTTGAGAAGGTTGAAAAAAGCAAATTCAAAATCCATTACTTTAACTAAAAATAGTGAGAAAAACAGATTGCTTACAAAATAAATTGTATTGAAGGGGCTCAAACAAGTAAATTCAAAATGAATTGATTTCATTGAAAATCGTGAAATTTACAAATTGTGGCTAAACCAAATTTTTTTGAAATTGCTGAAAAAGACAAATTCAAAATCCATTATTTTCACTAAAAATCGTGAAAAAACAGATTGCTTACAAAATAAATTGTATTGAAGGGGCTCACACAAGTTAATTCAAAATGTATTATTTTCACTGAAAAACGTGGAAAATACAAATTGTGGCTAAACCAAATTTTTTTGAAATTGCTGAAAAAGTCAAATTTAAAATCCATTATTTTCACTAAAAATCGTGAAAAAACAGATTGCTTACAAAATAAATTGTATTGAAGGGGCTCACACAAGTTAATTCAAAATGCATTATTTTCACTGAAAAACGTGAAAAATACAAATTGTGGCTAAACCAAATTTTTATGAAATTGCTGAAAAAGACAAATTCAAAATCCATTATTTACACTAAAAATCGTGAAAAAAGCATATTGCTTACAAAATAAATTGTATTGAAGGGGCTCAAACAAGTAAATTCAAAATGAATTGATTTCATTGAAAATCGTGAAATTTACAAATTGTGGCTAAACCAAACTTTTTTGAAATTGCTGAAAAAGACAAATTCAAAATCCATTATTTTCACTAAAAATCGTGAAAAAAGCAGATTGCTTACAAAATAAATTGTATTGAAGGGGCTCAAACAAGTAAATTAAAAATGAATTGATTTCATTGAAAAACGTGAAAAATACAAATTGTGGCTAAACCAAATTTTTTTGAAATTGCTGAAAAAGTCAAATTTAAAATCCATTATTTTCACTAAAAATCGTGAAAAAACAGATTGCTTACAAAATAAATTGTATTGAAGGGGCTCACACAAGTTAATTCAAAATGCATTATTTTCACTGAAAAACGTGGAAAATACAAATTTTGGCTAAGCCAAATTTTTTTTGAAATTGCTGAAAAAGACAAATTCAAAATCCATTATTTTCACTAAAAATCGTGAAAAAAACAGATTGCTTACAAAATAAATTGTATTGAAGGGGTTCAAACAAGTTAATTCAAAATGAATTGATTTCATTGAAAAACGTGAAAAATACAAATTGTGGCTAAACCAAATTTTTATGAAATTGCTGAAAAAGACAAATTCAAAATCCATTATTTTCACTAAAAATCGTGAAAAAAGCATATTGCTTACAAAATAAATTGTATTGAAGGGGCTCAAACAAGTAAATTCAAAATGAATTGATTTCATTGAAAATCGTGAAATTTACAAATTGTGGCTAAACCAAATTTTTTTGAAATTGCTGAAAAAGACAAATTCAAAATCCATTATTTTCACTAAAAATCGTGAAAAAAGCATATTGCTTACAAAATAAATTGTATTGAAGGGGCTCAAACAAGTAAATTCAAAATGAATTGATTTCATTGAAAATCGTGAAATTTACAAATTGTGGCTAAACCAAATTTTTATGAAATTGCTGAAAAAGACAAATTCAAAATCCATTATTTTCACTAAAAATCGTGAAAAAAGCATATTGCTTACAAAATAAATTGTATTGAAGGGGCTCAAACAAGTAAATTCAAAATGAATTGATTTCATTGAAAAACGTGAAAAATACCAATTGTGGCTAAACCAAATTTTTATGAAATTGCTGAAAAAGACAAATTCAAAATCCATTATTTTCACTAAAAATCGTGAAAAAAGCAGATTGCTTACAAAATAAATTGTATTGTAGGGGCTCAAACAAGTAAATTCAAAATGAATTGATTTCATTGAAAAACGTGAAATTTTCAAATTGTGGCTAAACCAAATTTTTTTGAAATTGCTGAAAAAGACAAATTCAAAATCCATTATTTTCACTAAAAATCGTGAAAAAAGCATATTGCTTACAAAATAAATTGTATTGTAGGGGCTCAAACAAGTAAATTCAAAATGAATTGATTTCATTGAAAATCGTGAAATTTACAAATTGTGGCTAAACCAAATTGTTATGAAATTGCTGAAAAAGACAAATTCAAAATCCATTATTTTCACTAAAAATCGTGAAAAAAGCAGATTGCTTACAAAATAAATTGTATTGTAGGGGCTCAAACAAGTAAATTCAAAATGAATTGATTTCATTGAAAATCGTGAAAATTTCAAATTGTGGCTAAACCAAATTTTTTTTGAAATTGCTGAAAAAGACAAATTCAAAATCCATTATTTTCACTAAAAATCGTGAAAAAAGCAGATTGCTTACAAAATAAATTGTATTGTAGGGGCTCACACAAGTTAATTCAAAATGCATTATTTTCATTGAAAAACGTGGAAAATACAAATTGTGGCTAAACCAAATTTTTTTGAAATTGCTGAAAAAGTCAAATTTAAAATCCATTATTTTCACTAAAAATCGTGAAAAAAGCATATTGCTTACAAAATAAATTGTATTGAAGGGGTTCAAACAAGTAAATTCAAAATGAATTGATTTCATTGAAAATCGTGAAATTTACAAATTGTGGCTAAACCAAATTTTTTTGAAATTGCTGAAAAAGACAAATTCAAAATCCATTATTTTCACTAAAAATCGTGAAAAAAGCAGATTGCTTACAAAATAAATTGTATTGTAGGGGCTCAAACAAGTAAATTCAAAATGAATTGATTTCATTGAAAAACGTGAAAAATACAAATTGTGGCTAAACCAAATTTTTATGAAATTGCTGAAAAAGACAAATTCAAAATCCATTATTTTCACTAAAAATCGTGAAAGAAGCAGATTGCTTACAAAATAAATTGTATTGTAGGGGCTCAAACAAGTAAATTCAAAATGAATTGATTTCATTGAAAATCGTGAAATTTCCAAATTGTGGCTAAACCAAATTTTTTTGAAATTGCTGAAAAAGACAAATTCAAAATCCATTATTTTCACTAAAAATCGTGAAAAAAGCATATTGCTTACAAAATAAATTGTATTGTAGGGGCTCAAACAAGTAAATTCAAAATGAATTGATTTCATTGAAAAACGTGAAAAATACAAATTGTGGCTAAACCAAATTTTTATGAAATTGCTGAAAAAGACAAATTCAAAATCCATTATTTTCACTAAAAATCGTGAAAAAAGCATATTGCTTACAAAATAAATTGTATTGAAGGAGCTCAAACAAGTAAATTCAAAATGAATTGATTTCATTGAAAATCGTGAATAATACAAATTGTGGCTAAACCAAATTTTTTTGAAATTGCTGAAAAAGACAAATTCAAAATCCATTATTTTCACTAAAAATCGTGAAAAAATCATATTGCTTACAAAATAAATTGTATTGAAGGAGCTCAAACAAGTAAATTCAAAATGAATTGATTTCATTGAAAATCGTGAAATTTACAAATTGTGGCTAAACCAAATTTTTTTGAAATTGCTGAAAAAGACAAATTCAAAATCCATTATTTTCACTAAAAATCGTGAAAAAGCAGATTGCTTACAAAATAAATTGTATTGAAGGGGCTCAAACAAGTAAATTCAAAATGAATTGATTTCATTGAAAAACGTGAAAAATACAAATTGTAGCTAAACCAAATTTTTTTGAGATTGCTGAAAAAGACAAATTCAAAATCCATTATTTTCACTAAAAATCGTGAAAAAATCAGATTGCTTACAAAATAAATTGTACTGAAGGGGCTCAAACAAGTAAATTCAAAATGACTTGAATTCATTGAAAAACGTGAGAAATACAAATTGTGGCTAAACCAAATTTTTATGAAATTGCTGAAAAAGACAAATTCAAAATCCATTATTTTCACTAAAAATCGTGAAAAAAGCAGATTGCTTACAAAATAAATTGTATTGTAGGGGCTCAAACAAGTAAATTCAAAATGAATTGATTTCATTGAAAAACGTGAAATTTTCAAATTGTGGCTAAACCAAATTTTTTTGAAATTGCTGAAAAAGTCAAATTTAAAATCCATTATTTTCACTAAAAATCGTGAAAAAACAGATTGCTTACAAAATAAATTGTATTGTAGGGGCTCAAACAAGTTAATTCAAAATCCATTATTTTCACTAAAAATCGTGAAGAAAGCAGATTGCTTACAAAATAAATTGTATTGAAGGGGCTCAAACAAGTAAATTAAAAATGAATTGATTTCATTGAAAAACGTGAAAAATACAAATTGTGGCTAAACCAAATTTTTTTGAAATTGCTGAAAAAGTCAAATTTAAAATCCATTATTTTCACTAAAAATCGTGAAAAAACAGATTGCTTACAAAATAAATTGTATTGTAGGGGCTCAAACAAGTTAATTCAAAATCCATTATTTTCACTAAAAATCCTGAAGAAAGCAGATTGCTTACAAAATAAATTGTATTGAAGGGGCTCAAACAAGTAAATTAAAAATGAATTGATTTCATTGAAAAACGTGAAAAATACAAATTGTGGCTAAACCAAATTTTTTTGAAATTGCTGAAAAAGTCAAATTTAAAATCCATTATTTTCACTAAAAATCGTGAAAAAACAGATTGCTTACAAAATAAATTGTATTGTAGGGGCTCAAACAAGTAAATTCAAAATGAATTGATTTCATTGAAAATCGTGAAATTTACAAATTGTGGCTAAACCAAATTGTTATGAAATTGCTGAAAAAGACAAATTCAAAATCCATTATTTTCACTAAAAATCGTGAAAAAAGCAGATTGCTTACAAAATAAATTGTATTGTGGGGCTCAAACAAGTAAATTCAAAATGAATTGATTTCATTGAAAATCGTGAAAATTTCAAATTGTGGCTAAACCAAATTTTTTTTGAAATTGCTGAAAAAGACAAATTCAAAATCCATTATTTTCACTAAAAATCGTGAAAAAAGCAGATTGCTTACAAAATAAATTGTATTGTAGGGGCTCAAACAAGTAAATTCAAAATGAATTGATTTCATTGAAAATCGTGAAATTTACAAATTGTGGCTAAACCAAATTGTTATGAAATTGCTGAAAAAGACAAATTCAAAATCCATTATTTTCACTAAAAATCGTGAAAAAAGCAGATTGCTTACAAAATAAATTGTATTGTAGGGGCTCAAACAAGTAAATTCAAAATGAATTGATTTCATTGAAAATCGTGAAAAATTCAAATTGTGGCTAAACCAAATTTTTTTTGAAATTGCTGAAAAAGACAAATTCAAAATCCATTATTTTCACTAAAAATCGTGAAAAAAGCAGATTGCTTACAAAATAAATTGTATTGTAGGGGCTCAAACAAGTAAATTCAAAATGAATTGATTTCATTGAAAATCGTGAAATTTACAAATTGTGGCTAAACCAAATTGTTATGAAATTGCTGAAAAAGACAAATTCAAAATCCATTATTTTCACTAAAAATCGTGAAAAAAGCAGATTGCTTACAAAATAAATTGTATTGTAGGGGCTCACACAAGTTAATTCAAAATGCATTATTTTCACTGAAAAACGTGGAAAATACAAATTGTGGCTAAACCAAATTTTTTTGAAATTGCTGAAAAAGTCAAATTTAAAATCCATTATTTTCACTAAAAATCGTGAAAAAAGCATATTGTTTACAAAATAAATTGTATTGAAGGGGTTCAAACAAGTAAATTCAAAATGAATTGATTTCATTAAAAAACGTGAAAAATACAAATTGTGGCTAAACCAAATTTTTTTGAAATTGCTGAAAAAGACAAATTCAAAATCCATTATTTTCACTAAAAATCGTGAAAAAACAGATTGCTTACAAAATAAATTGTATTGTAGGGGCTCAAACAAGTAAATTCAAAATGAATTGATTTCATTGAAAATCGTGAAATTTACAAATTGTGGCTAAACCAAATTTTTTTGAAATTGCTGAAAAAGACAAATTCAAAATCCATTATTTTCACTAAAAATCGTGAAAAAACAGATTGCTTACAAAATAAATTGTATTGTAGGGGCTCAAACAAGTAAATTCAAAATGAATTGATTTCATTGAAAATCGTGAAATTTACAAATTGTGGCTAAACCAAATTGTTATGAAATTGCTGAAAAAGACAAATTCAAAATCCATTATTTTCACTAAAAATCGTGAAAAAAGCAGATTGCTTACAAAATAAATTGTATTGTAGGGGCTCAAACAAGTAAATTCAAAATGAATTGATTTCATTGAAAATCGTGAAATTTTCAAATTTTTTTTGAAATTGCTGAAAAAGACAAATTCAAAATCCATTATTTTCACTAAAAATCGTGAAAAAAGCAGATTGCTTACAAAATAAATTGTATTGTAGGGGCTCACACAAGTTAATTCAAAATGCATTATTTTCACTGAAAAACGTGGAAAATACAAATTGTGGCTAAACCAAATTTTTTTGAAATTGCTGAAAAAGTCAAATTTAAAATCCATTATTTTCACTAAAAATCGTGAAAAAAGCATATTGCTTACAAAATAAATTGTATTGAAGGGGTTCAAACAAGTAAATTCAAAATGAATTGATTTCATTAAAAAACGTGAAAAATACAAATTGTGGCTAAACCAAATTTTTATGAAATTGCTGAAAAAGACAAATTCAAAATCCATTATTTTCACTAAAAATCGTAAAAAAAAAACAGATTGCTTACAAAATAAATTGTATTGTAGGGGCTCAAACAAGTAAATTCAAAATGAATTGATTTCATTGAAAATCGTGAAATTTACAAATTGTGGCTAAACCAAATTGTTATGAAATTGCTGAAAAAGACAAATTCAAAATCCATTATTTTCACTAAAAATCGTGAAAAAAGCAGATTGCTTACAAAATAAATTGTATTGTAGGGGCTCACACAAGTTAATTCAAAATGCATTATTTTCACTGAAAAACGTGGAAAATACAAATTGTGGCTAAACCAAATTTTTTTGAAATTGCTGAAAAAGTCAAATTTAAAATCCATTATTTTCACTAAAAATCGTGAAAAAAGCATATTGTTTACAAAATAAATTGTATTGAAGGGGTTCAAACAAGTAAATTCAAAATGAATTGATTTCATTAAAAAACGTGAAAAATACAAATTGTGGCTAAACCAAATTTTTTTGAAATTGCTGAAAAAGACAAATTCAAAATCCATTATTTTCACTAAAAATCGTGAAAAAACAGATTGCTTACAAAATAAATTGTATTGTAGGGGCTCAAACAAGTAAATTCAAAATGAATTGATTTCATTGAAAATCGTGAAATTTACAAATTGTGGCTAAACCAAATTTTTTTGAAATTGCTGAAAAAGACAAATTCAAAATCCATTATTTTCACTAAAAATCGTGAAAAAACAGATTGCTTACAAAATAAATTGTATTGTAGGGGCTCAAACAAGTAAATTCAAAATGAATTGATTTCATTGAAAATCGTGAAATTTACAAATTGTGGCTAAACCAAATTGTTATGAAATTGCTGAAAAAGACAAATTCAAAATCCATTATTTTCACTAAAAATCGTGAAAAAAGCAGATTGCTTACAAAATAAATTGTATTGTAGGGGCTCAAACAAGTAAATTCAAAATGAATTGATTTCATTGAAAATCGTGAAATTTTCAAATTTTTTTTGAAATTGCTGAAAAAGACAAATTCAAAATCCATTATTTTCACTAAAAATCGTGAAAAAAGCAGATTGCTTACAAAATAAATTGTATTGTAGGGGCTCACACAAGTTAATTCAAAATGCATTATTTTCACTGAAAAACGTGGAAAATACAAATTGTGGCTAAACCAAATTTTTTTGAAATTGCTGAAAAAGTCAAATTTAAAATCCATTATTTTCACTAAAAATCGTGAAAAAAGCATATTGCTTACAAAATAAATTGTATTGAAGGGGTTCAAACAAGTAAATTCAAAATGAATTGATTTCATTAAAAAACGTGAAAAATACAAATTGTGGCTAAACCAAATTTTTATGAAATTGCTGAAAAAGACAAATTCAAAATCCATTATTTTCACTAAAAATCGTAAAAAAAAAACAGATTGCTTACAAAATAAATTGTATTGAAGGGGCTCAAACAAATAAATTCAAATTGAATTGATTTCATTGAAAATCGTGAAATTTACAAATTGTGGCTAAACCAAATTTTTTTGAAATTGCTGAAAAAGACAAATTCAAAATCCATTATTTTCACTAAAAATCGTGAAGAAAGCAGATTGCTTACAAAATAAATTGTACTGAAGGGGCTCAAACAAGTAAATTCAAAATGAATTGATTTCATTGAAAAACGTGAAAAATACAAATTGTGGCTAAACCAAATTTTTTTGAAATTGCTGAAAAAGACAAATTCAAAATCCATTATTTTCACTAAAAATCGTAAAAAAAACAGATTGCTTACAAAATAAATTGTATTGAAGGGGCTCAAACAAATAAATTCAAATTGAATTGATTTCATTGAAAATCGTGAAATTTACAAATTGTGGCTAAACCAAATTTTTTTGAAATTGCTGAAAAAGACAAATTCAAAATCCATTATTTTCACTAAAAATCGTGAAGAAAGCAGATTGCTTACAAAATAAATTGTACTGAAGGGGCTCAAACAAGTAAATTCAAAATGAATTGATTTCATTGAAAAACGTGAAAAATACAAATTGTGGCTAAACCAAATTTTTATGAAATTATTGAAAAAGACAAATTCAAAATCCATTATTTTCACTAAAAATCGTAAAAAAAACAGATTGCTTACAAAATAAATTGTATTGAAGGGGTTCAAACAAGTTAATTCAAAATGAATTGATATCATTGAAAAACGTGAAATTTACAAATTGTGGCTAAACCAAATTTTTTTGAAATTGCTGAAAAAGACAAATTCAAAATCCATTATTTTCACTAAAAATCGTGAAAAAAAGCAGATTGCTTACAAAATAAATTGTACTGAAGGGGCTCAAACAAGTAAATTCAAAATGAATTGATTTCATTGAAAATCGTGAAATTTACAAATTGTGGCTAAACCAAATTTTTTTTGAAATTGCTGAAAAAGACAAATTCAAAATCCATTATTTTCACTAAAAATCGTGAAAAAAGCAGATTGCTTACAAAATAAATTGTATTGAAGGGGCTCAAACAAGTTAATTCAAAATGCATTATTTTCATTGAATATCGTGAGAAATACAAATTGTGGTCAAAACAAATTTTTTTGAGAAGGTTGAAAAAAGCAAATTCAAAATCCATTACTTTAACTAAAAATAGTGAGAAAAACAGATTGCTTACAAAATAAATTGTATTGAAGGGGCTCAAACAAGTAAATTCAAAATGAATTGATTTCATTGAAAATCGTGAAATTTACAAATTGTGGCTAAACCAAATTTTTTTGAAATTGCTGAAAAAGACAAATTCAAAATCCATTATTTTCACTAAAAATCGTGAAAAAACAGATTGCTTACAAAATAAATTGTATTGAAGGGGCTCACACAAGTTAATTCAAAATGTATTATTTTCACTGAAAAACGTGGAAAATACAAATTGTGGCTAAACCAAATTTTTTTGAAATTGCTGCTAAAGTCAAATTTAAAATCCATTATTTTCACTAAAAATCGTGAAAAAACAGATTGCTTACAAAATAAATTGTACTGAAGGGGCTCAAACAAGTAAATTCAAAATGAATTGATTTCATTGAAAAACGTGAAAAATACAAATTGTGGCTAAACCAAATTTTTATGAAATTGCTGAAAAAGACAAATTCAAAATCCATTATTTTCACTAAAAATCGTGAAAGAAGCAGATTGCTTACAAAATAAATTGTATTGTAGGGGCTCAAACAAGTAAATTCAAAATGAATTGATTTCATTGAAAATCGTGAAATTTCCAAATTGTGGCTAAACCAAATTTTTTTGAAATTGCTGAAAAAGACAAATTCAAAATCCATTATTTTCACTAAAAATCGTGAAAAAAGCATATTGCTTACAAAATAAATTGTATTGTAGGGGCTCAAACAAGTAAATTCAAAATGAATTGATTTCATTGAAAAACGTGAAAAATACAAATTGTGGCTAAACCAAATTTTTTTTGAAATTGCTGAAAAAGACAAATTCAAAATCCATTATTTTCACTAAAAATCGTGAAAAAAGCAGATTGCTTACAAAATAAATTGTATTGAAGGGGCTCAAACAAGTAAATTCAAAATGAATTGATTTCATTGAAAATCGTGAAATTTACAAATTGTGGCTAAACCAAATTTTTATGAAATTGCTGAAAAAGACAAATTCAAAATCCATTATTTTCACTAAAAATCGTGAAAAAAGCAGATTGCTTACAAAATAAATTGTATTGTAGGGGCTCAAACAAGTAAATTCAAAATGAATTGATTTCATTGAAAATCGTGAAATTTCCAAATTGTGGCTAAACCAAATTTTTTTGAAATTGCTGAAAAAGACAAATTCAAAATCCATTATTTTCACTAAAAATCGTGAAAAAAGCATATTGCTTACAAAATAAATTGTATTGAAGGGGCTCAAACAAGTAAATTCAAAATGAATTGATTTCATTGAAAAACGTGAAATTTTCAAATTGTGGCTAAACCAAATTTTTTTGAAATTGCTGAAAAAGACAAATTCAAAATCCATTATTTTCACTAAAAATCGTGAAAAAAGCATATTGCTTACAAAATAAATTGTATTGTAGGGGCTCAAACAAGTAAATTCAAAATGAATTGATTTCATTGAAAATCGTGAAATTTACAAATTGTGGCTAAACCAAATTGTTATGAAATTGCTGAAAAAGACAAATTCAAAATCCATTATTTTCACTAAAAATCGTGAAAAAAGCAGATTGCTTACAAAATAAATTGTATTGTAGGGGCTCAAACAAGTAAATTCAAAATGAATTGATTTCATTGAAAATCGTGAAAATTTCAAATTGTGGCTAAACCAAATTTTTTTTGAAATTGCTGAAAAAGACAAATTCAAAATCCATTATTTTCACTAAAAATCGTGAAAAAAGCAGATTGCTTACAAAATAAATTGTATTGTAGGGGCTCACACAAGTTAATTCAAAATGCATTATTTTCACTGAAAAACGTGGAAAATACAAATTGTGGCTAAACCAAATTTTTTTGAAATTGCTGAAAAAGTCAAATTTAAAATCCATTATTTTCACTAAAAATCGTGAAAAAAAGCATATTGCTTACAAAATAAATTGTATTGAAGGGGTTCAAACAAGTTAATTCTAAATGAATTGATTTCATTGAAAAACGTGAAAAATACAAATTGTGGCTAAACCAAATTTTTTTGAAATTGCTGAAAAAGACAAATTCAAAATCCATTATTTTCACTAAAAATCGTGAAAAAAGCATATTGCTTACAAAATAAATTGTATTGAAGGGGCTCAAACAAATAAATTCAAATTGAATTGATTTCATTGAAAATCGTGAAATTTACAAATTGTGGCTAAACCAAATTTTTTTGAAATTGCTGAAAAAGGCAAATTCAAAATCCATTATTTTCACTAAAAATCGTGAAGAAAGCAAATTGCTTACAAAATAAATTGTACTGAAGGGGCTCAAACAAGTAAATTCAAAATGAATTGATTTCATTGAAAAACGTGAAAAATACAAATTGTGGCTAAACCAAATTTTTATGAAATTATTGAAAAAGACAAATTCAAAATCCATTATTTTCACTAAAAATCGTAAAAAAAACAGATTGCTTACAAAATAAATTGTATTGAAGGGGTTCAAACAAGTTAATTCAAAATGAATTGATATCATTGAAAAACGTGAAATTTACAAATTGTGGCTAAACCAAATTTTTTTGAAATTGCTGAAAAAGACAAATTCAAAATCCATTATTTTCACTAAAAATCGTGAAAAAAAGCAGATTGCTTACAAAATAAATTGTACTGAAAGGGCTCAAACAAATAAATTCAAATTGAATTGATTTCATTGAAAATCGTGAAATTTACAAATTGTGGCTAAACCAAATTTTTTTGAAATTGCTGAAAAAGTCAAATTTAAAATCCATTATTTTCACTAAAAATCGTGAAAAAAGCATATTGTTTACAAAATAAATTGTATTGAAGGGGTTCAAACAAGTAAATTCAAAATGAATTGATTTCATTAAAAAACGTGAAAAATACAAATTGTGGCTAAACCAAATTTTTATGAAATTGCTGAAAAAGACAAATTCAAAATCCATTATTTTCACTAAAAATCGTAAAAAAAAAACAGATTGCTTACAAAATAAATTGTATTGAAGGGGTTCAAACAAGTTAATTCAAAATGAATTGATTTCATTGAAAAACGTGAAAAATACAAATTGTGGCTAAACCAAATTTTTTTGAAATTGCTGAAAAAGACAAATTCAAAATCCATTATTTTCACTAAAAATCGTGAAAAAAGCAGATTGCTTACAAAATAAATTGTATTGTAGGGGCTCAAACAAGTAAATTCAAAATGAATTGATTTCATTGAAAATCGTGAAATTTACAAATTGTGGCTAAACCAAATTGTTATGAAATTGCTGAAAAAGACAAATTCAAAATCCATTATTTTCACTAAAAATCGTGAAAAAAGCAGATTGCTTACAAAATAAATTGTATTGTAGGGGCTCAAACAAGTAAATTCAAAATGAATTGATTTCATTGAAAATCGTGAAATTTTCAAATTGTGGCTAAACCAAATTTTTATGAAATTATTGAAAAAGACAAATTCAAAATCCATTATTTTCACTAAAAATCGTAAAAAAAACAGATTGCTTACAAAATAAATTGTATTGAAGGGGTTCAAACAAGTTAATTCAAAATGAATTGATATCATTGAAAAACGTGAAATTTACAAATTGTGGCTAAACCAAATTTTTTTGAAATTGCTGAAAAAGACAAATTCAAAATCCATTATTTTCACTAAAAATCGTGAAAAAAGCAGATTGCTTACAAAATAAATTGTATTGTAGGGGCTCACACAAGTTAATTCAAAATGCATTATTTTCACTGAAAAACGTGGAAAATACAAATTGTGGCTAAACCAAATTTTTTTGAAATTGCTGAAAAAGTCAAATTTAAAATCCATTATTTTCACTAAAAATCGTGAAAAAAGCATATTGTTTACAAAATAAATTGTATTGAAGGGGTTCAAACAAGTAAATTCAAAATGAATTGATTTCATTAAAAAACGTGAAAAATACAAATTGTGGCTAAACCAAATTTTTATGAAATTGCTGAAAAAGACAAATTCAAAATCCATTATTTTCACTAAAAATCGTAAAAAAAAAACAGATTGCTTACAAAATAAATTGTATTGAAGGGGTTCAAACAAGTTAATTCAAAATGAATTGATTTCATTGAAAAACGTGAAAAATACAAATTGTGGCTAAACCAAATTTTTTTGAAATTGCTGAAAAAGACAAATTCAAAATCCATTATTTTCACTAAAAATCGTGAAAAAAGCAGATTGCTTACAAAATAAATTGTATTGTAGGGGCTCAAACAAGTAAATTCAAAATGAATTGATTTCATTGAAAATCGTGAAATTTACAAATTGTGGCTAAACCAAATTGTTATGAAATTGCTGAAAAAGACAAATTCAAAATCCATTATTTTCACTAAAAATCGTGAAAAAAGCAGATTGCTTACAAAATAAATTGTATTGTAGGGGCTCAAACAAGTAAATTCAAAATGAATTGATTTCATTGAAAATCGTGAAATTTTCAAATTGTGGCTAAACCAAATTTTTTTTGAAATTGCTGAAAAAGACAAATTCAAAATCCATTATTTTCACTAAAAATCGTGAAAAAAGCAGATTGCTTACAAAATAAATTGTATTGTAGGGGCTCACACAAGTTAATTCAAAATGCATTATTTTCACTGAAAAACGTGGAAAATACAAATTGTGGCTAAACCAAATTTTTTTGAAATTGCTGAAAAAGTCAAATTTAAAATCCATTATTTTCACTAAAAATCGTGAAAAAAGCATATTGCTTACAAAATAAATTGTATTGAAGGGGTTCAAACAAGTAAATTCAAAATGAATTGATTTCATTAAAAAACGTGAAAAATACAAATTGTGGCTAAACCAAATTTTTATGAAATTGCTGAAAAAGACAAATTCAAAATCCATTATTTTCACTAAAAATTGTAAAAAAAAAACAGATTGCTTACAAAATAAATTGTATTGAAGGGGTTCAAACAAGTTAATTCAAAATGAATTGATTTCATTGAAAAACCTGAAAAATACAAATTGTGGCTAAACCAAATTTTTTTGAAATTGCTGAAAAAGACAAATTCAAAATCCATTATTTTCACTAAAAATCGTGAAAAAAGCATATTGCTTACAAAATAAATTGTATTGAAGGGGCTCAAACAAATAAATTCAAATTGAATTGATTTCATTGAAAATCGTGAAATTTACAAATTGTGGCTAAACCAAATTTTTTTGAAATTGCTGAAAAAGACAAATTCAAAATCCATTATTTTCACTAAAAATCGTGAAGAAAGCAGATTGCTTACAAAATAAATTGTACTGAAGGGGCTCAAACAAGTAAATTCAAAATGAATTGATTTCATTGAAAAACGTGAAAAATACAAATTGTGGCTAAACCAAATTTTTATGAAATTATTGAAAAAGACAAATTCAAAATCCATTATTTTCACTAAAAATCGTAAAAAAAACAGATTGCTTACAAAATAAATTGTATTGAAGGGGTTCAAACAAGTTAATTCAAAATGAATTGATATCATTGAAAAACGTGAAATTTACAAATTGTGGCTAAACCAAATTTTTTTGAAATTGCTGAAAAAGACAAATTCAAAATCCATTATTTTCACTAAAAATCGTGAAAAAAAGCAGATTGCTTACAAAATAAATTGTACTGAAGGGGCTCAAACAAGTAAATTCAAAATGAATTGATTTCATTGAAAATCGTGAAATTTACAAATTGTGGCTAAACCAAATTTTTTTTGAAATTGCTGAAAAAGAAATTCAAAATCCATTATTTTCACTAAAAATCGTGAAAAAAGCAGATTGCTTACAAAATAAATTGTATTGAAGGGGCTCAAACAAGTTAATTCAAAATGCATTATTTTCACTGAAAAACGTGGAAAATACAAATTGTGGCTAAACCAAATTTTTTTGAAATTGCTGAAAAAGTCAAATTTAAAATCCATTATTTTCACTAAAAATCGTGAAAAAAGCATATTGCTTACAAAATAAATTGTATTGAAGGGGCTCAAACAAATAAATTCAAATTGAATTGATTTCATTGAAAATCGTGAAATTTACAAATTGTGGCTAAACCAAATTTTTTTGAAATTGCTGAAAAAGACAAATTCAAAATCCATTATTTTCACTAAAAATCGTGAAAAAACAGATTGCTTACAAAATAAATTGTATTGAAGGGGCTTACAAAATAAATTGTATTGAAGGGGCTCAAACAAGTTAATTCAAAATGAATTATTTTCATTGAATATCGTGAAAAATACAAATTGTGGCTAAAACAAATTATTTTATAATTGCTGAAAAAGACATATTCAAAATCCATTATTTTCACTAAAAATCGTGAAAAAACAGATTGCTTACAAAATAAATTGTATTGAAGGGGCTCAAACAAGTAAATTCAAAATGAATTGATTTCATTGAAAATCGTGAAATTTACAAATTGTGGCTAAACCAAATATTTCTGAAATTGCTGAAAAAGACAAATTCATAATCAATTATTTTCACAAAAAATCGTGAAAAAACAGATTGGTTTCAAAATAAATTGTATTGAAGGGGCTCAAACAAGTAAATTCAAAATGAATTGATTTCATTGAAAAACGTGAAAAATACAAATTGTGGCTAAACCAAATTTTTATGAAATTGCTGAAAAAGACAAATTCAAAATCCATTATTTTCACTAAAAATCGTAAAAAAAAAACAGATTGCTTACAAAATAAATTGTATTGAAGGGGTTCAAACAAGTTAATTCAAAATGCATTATTTTCATTGAATATCGTGAGAAATACAAATTGTGGTCAAAACAAATTTTTTTGAGAAGGTTGAAAAAAGCAAATTCAAAATCCATTACTTTAACTAAAAATAGTGAGAAAAACAGATTGCTTACAAAATAAATTGTATTGAAGGGGCTCAAACAAGTAAATTCAAAATGAATTGATTTCATTGAAAATCGTGAAATTTACAAATTGTGGCTAAACCAAATTTTTTTGAAATTGCTGAAAAAGACAAATTCAAAATCCATTATTTTCACTAAAAATCGTGAAAAAAGCAGATTGCTTACAGAATAAATTGTATTGAAAGGGCTCAAACAAGTAAATTCAAAATGAATTGATTTCAATGAAAATCGTGAAATTTACAAATTGTGGCTAAACCAAATTATTTTGAAATTGCTGAAAAATACAATTTCAAAATCCATTATTTTCACCAAAAATCGTGAAAAAAGCAGATTGCTTACAAAATAAATTGTATTGAAGGGGCTCAAACAAGTAAATTCAAAATGAATTGATTTCATTGAAAATCGTGAAATTTACAAATTGTGGCTAAACCAAATATTTCTGAAATTGCTGAAAAAGACAAATTCATAATCAATTATTTTCACAAAAAATCGTGAAAAAACAGATTGGTTACAAAATAAATTGTATTGAAGGGGCTCAAACAAGTAAATTCAAAATGAATTGATTTCATTGAAAATCGTGAAATTTACAAATTGTGGCTAAACCAAATTTTTTTGAAATTGCTGAAAAAGACAAATTCAAAATCCATTATTTTCACTAAAAATCGTGAAAAAATCAGATTGCTTACAAAATAAATTGTACTGAAGGGGCTCAAACAAGTAAATTCAAAATGACTTGATTTCATTGAAAAACGTGAGAAATACAAATTGTGGCTAAACCAAATTTTTATGAAATTGCTGAAAAAGACAAATTCAAAATCCATTATTTTCACTAAAAATCGTGAAAAAAGCAGATTGCTTACAAAATAAATTGTATTGTAGGGGCTCAAACAAGTAAATTCAAAATGAATTGATTTCATTGAAAATCGTGAAATTTCCAAATTGTGGCTAAACCAAATTTTTTTGAAATTGCTGAAAAAGACAAATTCAAAATCCATTATTTTCACTAAAAATCGTGAAAAAAGCATATTGCTTACAAAATAAATTGTATTGAAGGGGCTCAAACAAGTAAATTCAAAATGAATTGATTTCATTGAAAAACGTGAAATTTTCAAATTGTGGCTAAACCAAATTTTTTTGAAATTGCTGAAAAAGACAAATTCAAAATCCATTATTTTCACTAAAAATCGTGAAAAAAGCATATTGCTTACAAAATAAATTGTATTGTAGGGGCTCAAACAAGTAAATTCAAAATGAATTGATTTCATTGAAAATCGTGAAATTTACAAATTGTGGCTAAACCAAATTGTTATGAAATTGCTGAAAAAGACAAATTCAAAATCCATTATTTTCACTAAAAATCGTGAAAAAAGCAGATTGCTTACAAAATAAATTGTATTGTAGGGGCTCAAACAAGTAAATTCAAAATGAATTGATTTCATTGAAAATCGTGAAAATTTCAAATTGTGGCTAAACCAAATTTTTTTTGAAATTGCTGAAAAAGACAAATTCAAAATCCATTATTTTCACTAAAAATCGTGAAAAAAGCAGATTGCTTACAAAATAAATTGTATTGTAGGGGCTCACACAAGTTAATTCAAAATGCATTATTTTCACTGAAAAACGTGGAAAATACAAATTGTGGCTAAACCAAATTTTTTTGAAATTGCTGAAAAAGTCAAATTTAAAATCCATTATTTTCACTAAAAATCGTGAAAAAAAGCATATTGCTTACAAAATAAATTGTATTGAAGGGGTTCAAACAAGTTAATTCTAAATGAATTGATTTCATTGAAAAACGTGAAAAATACAAATTGTGGCTAAACCAAATTTTTTTGAAATTGCTGAAAAAGACAAATTCAAAATCCATTATTTTCACTAAAAATCGTGAAAAAAGCATATTGCTTACAAAATAAATTGTATTGAAGGGGCTCAAACAAATAAATTCAAATTGAATTGATTTCATTGAAAATCGTGAAATTTACAAATTGTGGCTAAACCAAATTTTTTTGAAATTGCTGAAAAAGGCAAATTCAAAATCCATTATTTTCACTAAAAATCGTGAAGAAAGCAAATTGCTTACAAAATAAATTGTACTGAAGGGGCTCAAACAAGTAAATTCAAAATGAATTGATTTCATTGAAAAACGTGAAAAATACAAATTGTGGCTAAACCAAATTTTTATGAAATTATTGAAAAAGACAAATTCAAAATCCATTATTTTCACTAAAAATCGTAAAAAAAACAGATTGCTTACAAAATAAATTGTATTGAAGGGGTTCAAACAAGTTAATTCAAAATGAATTGATATCATTGAAAAACGTGAAATTTACAAATTGTGGCTAAACCAAATTTTTTTGAAATTGCTGAAAAAGACAAATTCAAAATCCATTATTTTCACTAAAAATCGTGAAAAAAGCATATTGCTTACAAAATAAATTGTATTGAAGGGGCTCAAACAAATAAATTCAAATTGAATTGATTTCATTGAAAATCGTGAAATTTACAAATTGTGGCTAAACCAAATTTTTTTGAAATTGCTGAAAAAGTCAAATTTAAAATCCATTATTTTCACTAAAAATCGTGAAAAAAGCATATTGTTTACAAAATAAATTGTATTGAAGGGGTTCAAACAAGTAAATTCAAAATGAATTGATTTCATTAAAAAACGTGAAAAATACAAATTGTGGCTAAACCAAATTTTTATGAAATTGCTGAAAAAGACAAATTCAAAATCCATTATTTTCACTAAAAATCGTAAAAAAAAAACAGATTGCTTACAAAATAAATTGTATTGAAGGGGTTCAAACAAGTTAATTCAAAATGAATTGATTTCATTGAAAAACGTGAAAAATACAAATTGTGGCTAAACCAAATTTTTTTGAAATTGCTGAAAAAGACAAATTCAAAATCCATTATTTTCACTAAAAATCGTGAAAAAAGGAGATTGCTTACAAAATAAATTGTATTGTAGGGGCTCAAACAAGTAAATTCAAAATGAATTGATTTCATTGAAAATCGTGAAATTTACAAATTGTGGCTAAACCAAATTGTTATGAAATTGCTGAAAAAGACAAATTCAAAATCCATTATTTTCACTAAAAATCGTGAAAAAAGCAGATTGCTTACAAAATAAATTGTATTGTAGGGGCTCAAACAAGTAAATTCAAAATGAATTGATTTCATTGAAAATCGTGAAATTTTCAAATTGTGGCTAAACCAATTTTTTTTTGAAATTGCTGAAAAAGACAAATTCAAAATCCATTATTTTCACTAAAAATCGTGAAAAAAGCAGATTGCTTACAAAATAAATTGTATTGTAGGGGCTCACACAAGTTAATTCAAAATGCATTATTTTCACTGAAAAACGTGGAAAATACAAATTGTGGCTAAACCAAATTTTTTTGAAATTGCTGAAAAAGTCAAATTTAAAATCCATTATTTTCACTAAAAATCGTGAAAAAAGCATATTGTTTACAAAATAAATTGTATTGAAGGGGTTCAAACAAGTAAATTCAAAATGAATTGATTTCATTAAAAAACGTGAAAAATACAAATTGTGGCTAAACCAAATTTTTATGAAATTGCTGAAAAAGACAAATTCAAAATCCATTATTTTCACTAAAAATCGTAAAAAAAAAACAGATTGCTTACAAAATAAATTGTATTGAAGGGGTTCAAACAAGTTAATTCAAAATGAATTGATTTCATTGAAAAACGTGAAAAATACAAATTGTGGCTAAACCAAATTTTTTTGAAATTGCTGAAAAAGACAAATTCAAAATCCATTATTTTCACTAAAAATCGTGAAAAAAGCAGATTGCTTACAAAATAAATTGTATTGTAGGGGCTCAAACAAGTAAATTCAAAATGAATTGATTTCATTGAAAATCGTGAAATTTACAAATTGTGGCTAAACCAAATTGTTATGAAATTGCTGAAAAAGACAAATTCAAAATCCATTATTTTCACTAAAAATCGTGAAAAAAGCAGATTGCTTACAAAATAAATTGTATTGTAGGGGCTCAAACAAGTAAATTCAAAATGAATTGATTTCATTGAAAATCGTGAAATTTTCAAATTGTGGCTAAACCAAATTTTTTTTGAAATTGCTGAAAAAGACAAATTCAAAATCCATTATTTTCACTAAAAATCGTGAAAAAAGCAGATTGCTTACAAAATAAATTGTATTGTAGGGGCTCACACAAGTTAATTCAAAATGCATTATTTTCACTGAAAAACGTGGAAAATACAAATTGTGGCTAAACCAAATTTTTTTGAAATTGCTGAAAAAGTCAAATTTAAAATCCATTATTTTCACTAAAAATCGTGAAAAAAGCATATTGCTTACAAAATAAATTGTATTGAAGGGGTTCAAACAAGTAAATTCAAAATGAATTGATTTCATTAAAAAACGTGAAAAATACAAATTGTGGCTAAACCAAATTTTTATGAAATTGCTGAAAAAGACAAATTCAAAATCCATTATTTTCACTAAAAATCGTAAAAAAAAAACAGATTGCTTACAAAATAAATTGTATTGAAGGGGTTCAAACAAGTTAATTCAAAATGAATTGATTTCATTGAAAAACCTGAAAAATACAAATTGTGGCTAAACCAAATTTTTTTGAAATTGCTGAAAAAGACAAATTCAAAATCCATTATTTTCACTAAAAATCGTGAAAAAAGCATATTGCTTACAAAATAAATTGTATTGAAGGGGCTCAAACAAATAAATTCAAATTGAATTGATTTCATTGAAAATCGTGAAATTTACAAATTGTGGCTAAACCAAATTTTTTTGAAATTGCTGAAAAAGACAAATTCAAAATCCATTATTTTCACTAAAAATCGTGAAGAAAGCAGATTGCTTACAAAATAAATTGTACTGAAGGGGCTCAAACAAGTAAATTCAAAATGAATTGATTTCATTGAAAAACGTGAAAAATACAAATTGTGGCTAAACCAAATTTTTATGAAATTATTGAAAAAGACAAATTCAAAATCCATTATTTTCACTAAAAATCGTAAAAAAAACAGATTGCTTACAAAATAAATTGTATTGAAGGGGTTCAAACAAGTTAATTCAAAATGAATTGATATCATTGAAAAACGTGAAATTTACAAATTGTGGCTAAACCAAATTTTTTTGAAATTGCTGAAAAAGACAAATTCAAAATCCATTATTTTCACTAAAAATCGTGAAAAAAAGCAGATTGCTTACAAAATAAATTGTACTGAAGGGGCTCAAACAAGTAAATTCAAAATGAATTGATTTCATTGAAAATCGTGAAATTTACAAATTGTGGCTAAACCAAATTTTTTTTGAAATTGCTGAAAAAGAAATTCAAAATCCATTATTTTCACTAAAAATCGTGAAAAAAGCAGATTGCTTACAAAATAAATTGTATTGAAGGGGCTCAAACAAGTTAATTCAAAATGCATTATTTTCACTGAAAAACGTGGAAAATACAAATTGTGGCTAAACCAAATTTTTTTGAAATTGCTGAAAAAGTCAAATTTAAAATCCATTATTTTCACTAAAAATCGTGAAAAAAGCATATTGCTTACAAAATAAATTGTATTGAAGGGTCTCAAACAAATAAATTCAAATTGAATTGATTTCATTGAAAATCGTGAAATTTACAAATTGTGGCTAAACCAAATTTTTTTGAAATTGCTGAAAAAGACAAATTCAAAATCCATTATTTTCACTAAAAATCGTGAAAAAACAGATTGCTTACAAAATAAATTGTATTGAAGGGGCTTACAAAATAAATTGTATTGAAGGGGCTCAAACAAGTTAATTCAAAATGAATTATTTTCATTGAATATCGTGAAAAATACAAATTGTGGCTAAAACAAATTATTTTATAATTGCTGAAAAAGACATATTCAAAATCCATTATTTTCACTAAAAATCGTGAAAAAAGCAGATTGCTTACAAAATAAATTGTATTGAAGGGGCTCAAACAAGTAAATTCAAAATGAATTGATTTCATTGAAAATCGTGAAATTTACAAATTGTGGCTAAACCAAATATTTCTGAAATTGCTGAAAAAGACAAATTCATAATCAATTATTTTCACAAAAAATCGTGAAAAAACAGATTGGTTTCAAAATAAATTGTATTGAAGGGGCTCAAACAAGTAAATTCAAAATGAATTGATTTCATTGAAAAACGTGAAAAATACAAATTGTGGCTAAACCAAATTTTTATGAAATTGCTGAAAAAGACAAATTCAAAATCCATTATTTTCACTAAAAATCGTAAAAAAAAAACAGATTGCTTACAAAATAAATTGTATTGAAGGGGTTCAAACAAGTTAATTCAAAATGCATTATTTTCATTGAATATCGTGAGAAATACAAATTGTGGTCAAAACAAATTTTTTTGAGAAGGTTGAAAAAAGCAAATTCAAAATCCATTACTTTAACTAAAAATAGTGAGAAAAACAGATTGCTTACAAAATAAATTGTATTGAAGGGGCTCAAACAAGTAAATTCAAAATGAATTGATTTCATTGAAAATCGTGAAATTTACAAATTGTGGCTAAACCAAATTTTTTTGAAATTGCTGAAAAAGACAAATTCAAAATCCATTATTTTCACTAAAAATCGTGAAAAAAGCAGATTGCTTACAGAATAAATTGTATTGAAAGGGCTCAAACAAGTAAATTCAAAATGAATTGATTTCAATGAAAATCGTGAAATTTACAAATTGTGGCTAAACCAAATTATTTTGAAATTGCTGAAAAATACAATTTCAAAATCCATTATTTTCACCAAAAATCGTGAAAAAAGCAGATTGCTTACAAAATAAATTGTATTGAAGGGGCTCAAACAAGTAAATTCAAAATGAATTGATTTCATTGAAAATCGTGAAATTTACAAATTGTGGCTAAACCAAATATTTCTGAAATTGCTGAAAAAGACAAATTCATAATCAATTATTTTCACAAAAAATCGTGAAAAAACAGATTGGTTACAAAATAAATTGTATTGAAGGGGCTCAAACAAGTAAATTCAAAATGAATTGATTTCATTGAAAATCGTGAAATTTACAAATTGTGGCTAAACCAAATATTTCTGAAATTGCTGAAAAAGACAAATTCATAATCAATTATTTTCAAAAAAATCGTGAAAAAACAGATTGCTTACAAAATAAATTGTATTGAAGGGGCTTACAAAATAAATTGTATTGAAGGGGCTCAAACAAGTAAATTCAAAATGAATTGATTTCATTGAAAATCGTGAAATTTACAAATTGTGGCTAAACCAAATATTTCTGAAATTGCTGAAAAAGACAAATTCATAATCAATTATTTTCACAAAAAATCGTGAAAAAACAGATTGGTTTCAAAATAAATTGTATTGAAGGGGCTCAAACAAGTAAATTCAAAATGAATTGATTTCATTGAAAATCGTGAAATTTACAAATTGTGGCTAAACCAAATATTTCTGAAATTGCTGAAAAAGACAAATTCATAATCAATTATTTTCACAAGAAATCGTGAAAAAACAGATTGGTTACAAAATAAATTGTATTGAAGGGGCTCAAACAAGTAAATTCAAAATGAATTGATTTCATTGAAAATCGTGAAATTTACAAATTTGGCTAACCAAATTTTTTTGAAATTGCTGAAAAAAGCAAATAAAAAATCCATTATTTTCACAAAAAATCGTGAAAAAACAGATTGGTTACAAAATAAATTGTATTGAAGGGGCTCAAACAAGTAAATTCAAAATGAATTGATTTCATTGAAAATCGTGAAATTTACAAATTGTGGCTAAACCAAATATTTCTGAAATTGCTGAAAAAGACAAATTCATAATCAATTATTTTCAAAAAAATCGTGAAAAAACAGATTGCTTACAAAATAAATTGTATTGAAGGGGCTTACAAAATAAATTGTATTGAAGGGGCTCAAACAAGTAAATTCAAAATGAATTGATTTCATTGAAAATCGTGAAATTTACAAATTGTGGCTAAACCAAATTTTTATGAAATTGCAAAAAAGACAAATTCAAAATCCATTATTTTCACTAAAAATCGTGAAAAAAGCAGATTGCTTTTTTGAAAGGGCTCAAACAAATATATTCAAAATGAATTGATTTCAATGAAAATCGTGAAATTTACAAATTGTGGCTAAACCAAATTATTTTGAAATTGCTGAAAAAGACATATTCAAAATCCATTATTTTCACTAAAAATCGTGAAAAAACAGATTGCTTACAAAATAAATTGTATTGAAGGGGCTCAAACAAGTAAATTCAAAATGCATTATTTTCACTGATAAACGTGGAAAATACAAATTGTGGCTAAACCAAATTTTTTTGAAATTGCTGAAAAAGTCAAATTTAAAATCCATTATTTTCACTAAAAATCGTGAAAAAAGCATATTGCTTACAAAATAAATTGTATTGAAGGGGTTCAAATAAGTAAATTCAAAATGAATTGATTTCATTAAAAAACGTGAAAAATACAAATTGTGGCTAAACCAATTTTTTATGAAATTGCTGAAAAAGACAAATTCAAAATCCATTATTTTCACTAAAAATCGTAAAAAAAACAGATTGCTTACAAAATAAATTGTATTGAAGGGGTTCAAACAAGTTAATTCAAAATGAATTGATTTCATTGAAAAACGTGAAAAATACAAATTGTGGCTAAACCAAATTTTTTTGAAATTGCTGAAAAAGACAAATTCAAAATCCATTATTTTCACTAAAAATCGTGAAAGAAGCAGATTGCTTACAAAATAAATTGTATTGTAGGGGCTCAAACAAGTAAATTCAAAATGAATTGATTTTATTGAAAATCGTGAAATTTCCAAATTGTGGCTAAACCAAATTTTTTTGAAATTGCTGAAAAAGACAAATTCAAAATCCATTATTTTCACTAAAAATCGTGAAAAAAGCATATTTCTTACAAAATAAATTGTATTGTAGGGGCTCAAACAAGTAAATTCAAAATGAATTGATTTCATTGAAAATCGTGAATAATACAAATTGTGGCTAAACCAAATTTTTTTGAAATTGCTGAAAAAGACAAATTCAAAATCCATTATTTTCACTAAAAATCGTGAAAAAAGCATATTGCTTACAAAATAAATTGTATTGAAGGAGCTCAAACAAGTAAATTCAAAATGAATTGATTTCATTGAAAATCGTGAATAATACAAATTGTGGCTAAACCAAATTTTTTTGAAATTGCTGAAAAAGACAAATTCAAAATCCATTATTTTCACTAAAAATCGTGAAAAAAGCATATTGCTTACAAAATAAATTGTATTGAAGGGGCTCAAACAAGTAAATTAAAAATGAATTGATTTCATTGAAAAACGTGAAAAATACAAATTGTGGCTAAACCAAATTTTTTTGAAATTGCTGAAAAAGTCAAATTTAAAATCCATTATTTTCACTAAAAATCGTGAAAAAAGCAGATTGCTTACAAAATAAATTGTATTGTAGGGGCTCAAACAAGTAAATTCAAAATGAATTGATTTCATTGAAAATCGTGAAATTTTCAAATTGTGGCTAAACCAAATTTTTTTTGAAATTGCTGAAAAAGACAAATTCAAAATCCATTATTTTCACTAAAAATCGTGAAAAAAGCAGATTGCTTACAAAATAAATTGTATTGTAGGGGCTCACACAAGTTAATTCAAAATGCATTATTTTCACTGAAAAACGTGGAAAATACAAATTGTGGCTAAACCAAATTTTTTTGAAATTGCTGAAAAAGTCAAATTTAAAATCCATTATTTTCACTAAAAATCGTGAAAAAAGCATATTGTTTACAAAATAAATTGTATTGAAGGGGTTCAAACAAGTAAATTCAAAATGAATTGATTTCATTAAAAAACGTGAAAAATACAAATTGTGGCTAAACCAAATTTTTATGAAATTGCTGAAAAAGACAAATTCAAAATCCATTATTTTCACTAAAAATCGTAAAAAAAAAACAGATTGCTTACAAAATAAATTGTATTGAAGGGGTTCAAACAAGTTAATTCAAAATGAATTGATTTCATTGAAAAACGTGAAAAATACAAATTGTGGCTAAACCAAATTTTTTTGAAATTGCTGAAAAAGACAAATTCAAAATCCATTATTTTCACTAAAAATCGTGAAAAAAGCAGATTGCTTACAAAATAAATTGTATTGTAGGGGCTCAAACAAGTAAATTCAAAATGAATTGATTTCATTGAAAATCGTGAAATTTACAAATTGTGGCTAAACCAAATTGTTATGAAATTGCTGAAAAAGACAAATTCAAAATCCATTATTTTCACTAAAAATCGTGAAAAAAGCAGATTGCTTACAAAATAAATTGTATTGAAGGGGCTTACAAAATAAATTGTATTGAAGGGGCTCAAACAAGTAAATTCAAAATGAATTGATTTCATTGAAAATCGTGAAATTTACAAATTGTGGCTAAACCAAATTTTTATGAAATTGCAAAAAAGACAAATTCAAAATCCATTATTTTCACTAAAAATCGTGAAAAAAGCAGATTGCTTTTTTGAAAGGGCTCAAACAAATATATTCAAAATGAATTGATTTCAATGAAAATCGTGAAATTTACAAATTGTGGCTAAACCAAATTATTTTGAAATTGCTGAAAAAGACATATTCAAAATCCATTATTTTCACTAAAAATCGTGAAAAAACAGATTGCTTACAAAATAAATTGTATTGAAGGGGCTCAAACAAGTAAATTCAAAATGCATTATTTTCACTGATAAACGTGGAAAATACAAATTGTGGCTAAACCAAATTTTTTTGAAATTGCTGAAAAAGTCAAATTTAAAATCCATTATTTTCACTAAAAATCGTGAAAAAAGCATATTGCTTACAAAATAAATTGTATTGAAGGGGTTCAAATAAGTAAATTCAAAATGAATTGATTTCATTAAAAAACGTGAAAAATACAAATTGTGGCTAAACCAATTTTTTATGAAATTGCTGAAAAAGACAAATTCAAAATCCATTATTTTCACTAAAAATCGTAAAAAAAACAGATTGCTTACAAAATAAATTGTATTGAAGGGGTTCAAACAAGTTAATTCAAAATGAATTGATTTCATTGAAAAACGTGAAAAATACAAATTGTGGCTAAACCAAATTTTTTTGAAATTGCTGAAAAAGACAAATTCAAAATCCATTATTTTCACTAAAAATCGTGAAAGAAGCAGATTGCTTACAAAATAAATTGTATTGTAGGGGCTCAAACAAGTAAATTCAAAATGAATTGATTTTATTGAAAATCGTGAAATTTCCAAATTGTGGCTAAACCAAATTTTTTTGAAATTGCTGAAAAAGACAAATTCAAAATCCATTATTTTCACTAAAAATCGTGAAAAAAGCATATTTCTTACAAAATAAATTGTATTGTAGGGGCTCAAACAAGTAAATTCAAAATGAATTGATTTCATTGAAAATCGTGAATAATACAAATTGTGGCTAAACCAAATTTTTTTGAAATTGCTGAAAAAGACAAATTCAAAATCCATTATTTTCACTAAAAATCGTGAAAAAAGCATATTGCTTACAAAATAAATTGTATTGAAGGAGCTCAAACAAGTAAATTCAAAATGAATTGATTTCATTGAAAATCGTGAATAATACAAATTGTGGCTAAACCAAATTTTTTTGAAATTGCTGAAAAAGACAAATTCAAAATCCATTATTTTCACTAAAAATCGTGAAAAAAGCATATTGCTTACAAAATAAATTGTATTGAAGGGGCTCAAACAAGTAAATTAAAAATGAATTGATTTCATTGAAAAACGTGAAAAATACAAATTGTGGCTAAACCAAATTTTTTTGAAATTGCTGAAAAAGTCAAATTTAAAATCCATTATTTTCACTAAAAATCGTGAAAAAAGCAGATTGCTTACAAAATAAATTGTATTGTAGGGGCTCAAACAAGTAAATTCAAAATGAATTGATTTCATTGAAAATCGTGAAATTTTCAAATTGTGGCTAAACCAAATTTTTTTTGAAATTGCTGAAAAAGACAAATTCAAAATCCATTATTTTCACTAAAAATCGTGAAAAAAGCAGATTGCTTACAAAATAAATTGTATTGTAGGGGCTCACACAAGTTAATTCAAAATGCATTATTTTCACTGAAAAACGTGGAAAATACAAATTGTGGCTAAACCAAATTTTTTTGAAATTGCTGAAAAAGTCAAATTTAAAATCCATTATTTTCACTAAAAATCGTGAAAAAAGCATATTGTTTACAAAATAAATTGTATTGAAGGGGTTCAAACAAGTAAATTCAAAATGAATTGATTTCATTAAAAAACGTGAAAAATACAAATTGTGGCTAAACCAAATTTTTATGAAATTGCTGAAAAAGACAAATTCAAAATCCAATATTTTCACTAAAAATCGTAAAAAAAAAACAGATTGCTTACAAAATAAATTGTATTGAAGGGGTTCAAACAAGTTAATTCAAAATGAATTGATTTCATTGAAAAACGTGAAAAATACAAATTGTGGCTAAACCAAATTTTTTTGAAATTGCTGAAAAAGACAAATTCAAAATCCATTATTTTCACTAAAAATCGTGAAAAAAGCAGATTGCTTACAAAATAAATTGTATTGTAGGGGCTCAAACAAGTAAATTCAAAATGAATTGATTTCATTGAAAATCGTGAAATATACAAATTGTGGCTAAACCAAATTGTTATGAAATTGCTGAAAAAGACAAATTCAAAATCCATTATTTTCACTAAAAATCGTGAAAAAAGCAGATTGCTTACAAAATAAATTGTATTGTAGGGGCTCAAACAAGTAAATTCAAAATGAATTGATTTCATTGAAAATCGTGAAATTTTCAAATTGTGGCTAAACCAAATTTTTTTTGAAATTGCTGAAAAAGACAAATTCAAAATCCATTATTTTCACTAAAAATCGTGAAAAAAGCATATTGCTTACAAAATAAATTGTATTGAAGGGGCTCAAACAAGTAAATTAAAAATGAATTGATTTCATTGAAAAACGTGAAAAATACAAATTGTGGCTAAACCAAATTTTTTTGAAATTGCTGAAAAAGACAAATTCAAAATCCATTATTTTCACTAAAAATCGTGAAAAAAGCAGATTGCTTACAAAATAAATTGTATTGTAGGGGCTCAAACAAGTAAATTCAAAATGAATTGATTTCATTGAAAATCGTGAAATTTACAAATTGTGGCTAAACCAAATTGTTATGAAATTGCTGAAAAAGACAAATTCAAAATCCATTATTTTCACTAAAAATCGTGAAAAAAGCAGATTGCTTACAAAATAAATTGTATTGTAGGGGCTCAAACAAGTAAATTCAAAATGAATTGATTTCATTGAAAATCGTGAAATTTTCAAATTGTGGCTAAACCAAATTTTTTTTGAAATTGCTGAAAAAGACAAATTCAAAATCCATTATTTTCACTAAAAATCGTGAAAAAAGCATATTGCTTACAAAATAAATTGTATTGAAGGGGCTCAAACAAGTAAATTCAAAATGAATTGATTTCATTGAAAATCGTGAAATTTTCAAATTGTGGCTAAACCAAATTTTTTTTGAAATTGCTGAAAAAGACAAATTCAAAATCCATTATTTTCACTAAAAATCGTGAAAAAAGCAGATTGCTTACAAAATAAATTGTATTGTAGGGGCTCACACAAGTTAATTCAAAATGCATTATTTTCACTGAAAAACGTGGAAAATACAAATTGTGGCTAAACCAAATTTTTTTGAAATTGCTGAAAAAGTCAAATTTAAAATCCATTATTTTCACTAAAAATCGTGAAAAAAGCATATTGTTTACAAAATAAATTGTATTGAAGGGGTTCAAACAAGTAAATTCAAAATGAATTGATTTCATTAAAAAACGTGAAAAATACAAATTGTGGCTAAACCAAATTTTTATGAAATTGCTGAAAAAGACAAATTCAAAATCCATTATTTTCACTAAAAATCGTAAAAAAAAAACAGATTGCTTACAAAATAAATTGTATTGAAGGGGTTCAAACAAGTTAATTCAAAATGAATTGATTTCATTGAAAAACGTGAAAAATACAAATTGTGGCTAAACCAAATTTTTTTGAAATTGCTGAAAAAGACAAATTCAAAATCCATTATTTTCACTAAAAATCGTGAAAAAAGCAGATTGCTTACAAAATAAATTGTATTGTAGGGGCTCAAACAAGTAAATTCAAAATGAATTGATTTCATTGAAAATCGTGAAATTTACAAATTGTGGCTAAACCAAATTGTTATGAAATTGCTGAAAAAGACAAATTCAAAATCCATTATTTTCACTAAAAATCGTGAAAAAAGCAGATTGCTTACAAAATAAATTGTATTGAAGGGGCTTACAAAATAAATTGTATTGAAGGGGCTCAAACAAGTAAATTCAAAATGAATTGATTTCATTGAAAATCGTGAAATTTACAAATTGTGGCTAAACCAAATTTTTATGAAATTGCAAAAAAGACAAATTCAAAATCCATTATTTTCACTAAAAATCGTGAAAAAAGCAGATTGCTTTTTTGAAAGGGCTCAAACAAATATATTCAAAATGAATTGATTTCAATGAAAATCGTGAAATTTACAAATTGTGGCTAAACCAAATTATTTTGAAATTGCTGAAAAAGACATATTCAAAATCCATTATTTTCACTAAAAATCGTGAAAAAACAGATTGCTTACAAAATAAATTGTATTGAAGGGGCTCAAACAAGTAAATTCAAAATGCATTATTTTCACTGATAAACGTGGAAAATACAAATTGTGGCTAAACCAAATTTTTTTGAAATTGCTGAAAAAGTCAAATTTAAAATCCATTATTTTCACTAAAAATCGTGAAAAAAGCATATTGCTTACAAAATAAATTGTATTGAAGGGGTTCAAATAAGTAAATTCAAAATGAATTGATTTCATTAAAAAACGTGAAAAATACAAATTGTGGCTAAACCAATTTTTTATGAAATTGCTGAAAAAGACAAATTCAAAATCCATTATTTTCACTAAAAATCGTAAAAAAAACAGATTGCTTACAAAATAAATTGTATTGAAGGGGTTCAAACAAGTTAATTCAAAATGAATTGATTTCATTGAAAAACGTGAAAAATACAAATTGTGGCTAAACCAAATTTTTTTGAAATTGCTGAAAAAGACAAATTCAAAATCCATTATTTTCACTAAAAATCGTGAAAGAAGCAGATTGCTTACAAAATAAATTGTATTGTAGGGGCTCAAACAAGTAAATTCAAAATGAATTGATTTTATTGAAAATCGTGAAATTTCCAAATTGTGGCTAAACCAAATTTTTTTGAAATTGCTGAAAAAGACAAATTCAAAATCCATTATTTTCACTAAAAATCGTGAAAAAAGCATATTTCTTACAAAATAAATTGTATTGTAGGGGCTCAAACAAGTAAATTCAAAATGAATTGATTTCATTGAAAATCGTGAATAATACAAATTGTGGCTAAACCAAATTTTTTTGAAATTGCTGAAAAAGACAAATTCAAAATCCATTATTTTCACTAAAAATCGTGAAAAAAGCATATTGCTTACAAAATAAATTGTATTGAAGGAGCTCAAACAAGTAAATTCAAAATGAATTGATTTCATTGAAAATCGTGAATAATACAAATTGTGGCTAAACCAAATTTTTTTGAAATTGCTGAAAAAGACAAATTCAAAATCCATTATTTTCACTAAAAATCGTGAAAAAAGCATATTGCTTACAAAATAAATTGTATTGAAGGGGCTCAAACAAGTAAATTAAAAATGAATTGATTTCATTGAAAAACGTGAAAAATACAAATTGTGGCTAAACCAAATTTTTTTGAAATTGCTGAAAAAGTCAAATTTAAAATCCATTATTTTCACTAAAAATCGTGAAAAAAGCAGATTGCTTACAAAATAAATTGTATTGTAGGGGCTCAAACAAGTAAATTCAAAATGAATTGATTTCATTGAAAATCGTGAAATTTTCAAATTGTGGCTAAACCAAATTTTTTTTGAAATTGCTGAAAAAGACAAATTCAAAATCCATTATTTTCACTAAAAATCGTGAAAAAAGCAGATTGCTTACAAAATAAATTGTATTGTAGGGGCTCACACAAGTTAATTCAAAATGCATTATTTTCACTGAAAAACGTGGAAAATACAAATTGTGGCTAAACCAAATTTTTTTGAAATTGCTGAAAAAGTCAAATTTAAAATCCATTATTTTCACTAAAAATCGTGAAAAAAGCATATTGTTTACAAAATAAATTGTATTGAAGGGGTTCAAACAAGTAAATTCAAAATGAATTGATTTCATTAAAAAACGTGAAAAATACAAATTGTGGCTAAACCAAATTTTTATGAAATTGCTGAAAAAGACAAATTCAAAATCCATTATTTTCACTAAAAATCGTAAAAAAAAAACAGATTGCTTACAAAATAAATTGTATTGAAGGGGTTCAAACAAGTTAATTCAAAATGAATTGATTTCATTGAAAAACGTGAAAAATACAAATTGTGGCTAAACCAAATTTTTTTGAAATTGCTGAAAAAGACAAATTCAAAATCCATTATTTTCACTAAAAATCGTGAAAAAAGCAGATTGCTTACAAAATAAATTGTATTGTAGGGGCTCAAACAAGTAAATTCAAAATGAATTGATTTCATTGAAAATCGTGAAATTTACAAATTGTGGCTAAACCAAATTGTTATGAAATTGCTGAAAAAGACAAATTCAAAATCCATTATTTTCACTAAAAATCGTGAAAAAAGCAGATTGCTTACAAAATAAATTGTATTGTAGGGGCTCAAACAAGTAAATTCAAAATGAATTGATTTCATTGAAAATCGTGAAATTTTCAAATTGTGGCTAAACCAAATTTTTTTTGAAATTGCTGAAAAAGACAAATTCAAAATCCATTATTTTCACTAAAAATCGTGAAAAAAGCAGATTGCTTACAAAATAAATTGTATTGTAGGGGCTCACACAAGTTAATTCAAAATGCATTATTTTCACTGAAAAACGTGGAAAATACAAATTGTGGCTAAACCAAATTTTTTTGAAATTGCTGAAAAAGACAAATTCAAAATCCATTATTTTCACTAAAAATCGTAAAAAAAAAACAGATTGCTTACAAAATAAATTGTATTGAAGGGGTTCAAACAAGTTAATTCAAAATGAATTGATTTCATTGAAAAACCTGAAAAATACAAATTGTGGCTAAACCAAATTTTTTTGAAATTGCTGAAAAAGACAAATTCAAAATCCATTATTTTCACTAAAAATCGTGAAAAAAGCATATTGCTTACAAAATAAATTGTATTGAAGGGGCTCAAACAAATAAATTCAAATTGAATTGATTTCATTGAAAATCGTGAAATTTACAAATTGTGGCTAAACCAAATTTTTTTGAAATTGCTGAAAAAGACAAATTCAAAATCCATTATTTTCACTAAAAATCGTGAAGAAAGCAGATTGCTTACAAAATAAATTGTACTGAAGGGGCTCAAACAAGTAAATTCAAAATGAATTGATTTCATTGAAAAACGTGAAAAATACAAATTGTGGCTAAACCAAATTTTTATGAAATTATTGAAAAAGACAAATTCAAAATCCATTATTTTCACTAAAAATCGTAAAAAAAACAGATTGCTTACAAAATAAATTGTATTGAAGGGGTTCAAACAAGTTAATTCAAAATGAATTGATATCATTGAAAAACGTGAAATTTACAAATTGTGGCTAAACCAAATTTTTTTGAAATTGCTGAAAAAGACAAATTCAAAATCCATTATTTTCACTAAAAATCGTGAAAAAAAGCAGATTGCTTACAAAATAAATTGTACTGAAGGGGCTCAAACAAGTAAATTCAAAATGAATTGATTTCATTGAAAATCGTGAAATTTACAAATTGTGGCTAAACCAAATTTTTTTTGAAATTGCTGAAAAAGAAATTCAAAATCCATTATTTTCACTAAAAATCGTGAAAAAAGCAGATTGCTTACAAAATAAATTGTATTGAAGGGGCTCAAACAAGTTAATTCAAAATGCATTATTTTCACTGAAAAACGTGGAAAATACAAATTGTGGCTAAACCAAATTTTTTTGAAATTGCTGAAAAAGTCAAATTTAAAATCCATTATTTTCACTAAAAATCGTGAAAAAAGCATATTGCTTACAAAATAAATTGTATTGAAGGGGCTCAAACAAATAAATTCAAATTGAATTGATTTCATTGAAAATCGTGAAATTTACAAATTGTGGCTAAACCAAATTTTTTTGAAATTGCTGAAAAAGACAAATTCAAAATCCATTATTTTCACTAAAAATCGTGAAAAAACAGATTGCTTACAAAATAAATTGTATTGAAGGGGCTTACAAAATAAATTGTATTGAAGGGGCTCAAACAAGTTAATTCAAAATGAATTATTTTCATTGAATATCGTGAAAAATACAAATTGTGGCTAAAACAAATTATTTTATAATTGCTGAAAAAGACATATTCAAAATCCATTATTTTCACTAAAAATCGTGAAAAAACAGATTGCTTACAAAATAAATTGTATTGAAGGGGCTCAAACAAGTAAATTCAAAATGAATTGATTTCATTGAAAATCGTGAAATTTACAAATTGTGGCTAAACCAAATATTTCTGAAATTGCTGAAAAAGACAAATTCATAATCAATTATTTTCACAAAAAATCGTGAAAAAACAGATTGGTTTCAAAATAAATTGTATTGAAGGGGCTCAAACAAGTAAATTCAAAATGAATTGATTTCATTGAAAAACGTGAAAAATACAAATTGTGGCTAAACCAAATTTTTATGAAATTGCTGAAAAAGACAAATTCAAAATCCATTATTTTCACTAAAAATCGTAAAAAAAAAACAGATTGCTTACAAAATAAATTGTATTGAAGGGGTTCAAACAAGTTAATTCAAAATGAATTGATTTCATTGAAAAACCTGAAAAATACAAATTGTGGCTAAACCAAATTTTTTTGAAATTGCTGAAAAAGACAAATTCAAAATCCATTATTTTCACTAAAAATCGTGAAAAAAGCAGATTGCTTACAAAATAAATTGTACTGAAGGGGCTCAAACAAGTAAATTCAAAATGACTTGATTTCATTGAAAAACGTGAGAAATACAAATTGTGGCTAAACCAAATTTTTTTGAAATTGCTGAAAAAGACAAATTCAAAATCCATTATTTTCACTAAAAATCGTGAAAAAACAGATTGCTTACAAAATAAATTGTATTGAAGGGGCTTACAAAATAAATTGTATTGAAGGGGCTCAAACAAGTTAATTCAAAATGAATTATTTTCATTGAATATCGTGAAAAATACAAATTGTGGCTAAAACAAATTATTTTATAATTGCTGAAAAAGACATATTCAAAATCCATTATTTTCACTAAAAATCGTGAAAAAACAGATTGCTTACAAAATAAATTGTATTGAAGGGGCTCAAACAAGTAAATTCAAAATGAATTGATTTCATTGAAAATCGTGAAATTTACAAATTGTGGCTAAACCAAATATATCTGAAATTGCTGAAAAAGACAAATTCATAATCAATTATTTTCACAAAAAATCGTGAAAAAACAGATTGGTTTCAAAATAAATTGTATTGAAGGGGCTCAAACAAGTAAATTCAAAATGAATTGATTTCATTGAAAATCGTGAAATTTACAAATTGTGGCTAAACCAAATATTTCTGAAATTGCTGAAAAAGACAAATTCATAATCAATTATTTTCACAAGAAATCGTGAAAAAACAGATTGGTTACAAAATAAATTGTATTGAAGGGGCTCAAACAAGTAAATTCAAAATGAATTGATTTCATTGAAAATCGTGAAATTTACAAATTTGGCTAAACCAAATTTTTTTGAAATTGCTGAAAAAAGCAAATAAAAAATCCATTATTTTCACAAAAAATCGTGAAAAAACAGATTGGTTACAAAATAAATTGTATTGAAGGGGCTCAAACAAGTAAATTCAAAATGAATTGATTTCATTGAAAATCGTGAAATTTACAAATTGTGGCTAAACCAAATATTTCTGAAATTGCTGAAAAAGACAAATTCATAATCAATTATTTTCAAAAAAATCGTGAAAAAACAGATTGCTTACAAAATAAATTGTATTGAAGGGGCTTACAAAATAAATTGTATTGAAGGGGCTCAAACAAGTAAATTCAAAATGAATTGATTTCATTGAAAATCGTGAAATTTACAAATTTGGCTAAACCAAATTTTTTTGAAATTGCTGAAAAAAGCAAATAAAAAATCCATTATTTTCACAAAAAATCGTGAAAAAACAGATTGGTTACAAAATAAATTGTATTGAAGGGGCTCAAACAAGTAAATTCAAAATGAATTGATTTCATTGAAAATCGTGAAATTTACAAATTGTGGCTAAACCAAATATTTCTGAAATTGCTGAAAAAGACAAATTCATAATCAATTATTTTCAAAAAAATCGTGAAAAAACAGATTGCTTACAAAATAAATTGTATTGAAGGGGCTTACAAAATAAATTGTATTGAAGGGGCTCAAACAAGTAAATTCAAAATGAATTGATTTCATTGAAAATCGTGAAATTTACAAATTGTGGCTAAACCAAATTATTTTGAAATTGCTGAAAAAGACATATTCAAAATCCATTATTTTCACTAAAAATCGTGAAAAAACAGATTGCTTACAAAATAAATTGTATTGAAGGGGCTCAAACAAGTAAATTCAAAATGCATTATTTTCACTGATAAACGTGGAAAATACAAATTGTGGCTAAACCAAATTTTTTTGAAATTGCTGAAAAAGTCAAATTTAAAATCCATTATTTTCACTAAAAATCGTGAAAAAAGCATATTGCTTACAAAATAAATTGTATTGAAGGGGTTCAAACAAGTAAATTCAAAATGAATTGATTTCATTAAAAAACGTGAAAAATACAAATTGTGGCTAAACCAATTTTTTATGAAATTGCTGAAAAAGACAAATTCAAAATCCATTATTTTCACTAAAAATCGTAAAAAAAACAGATTGCTTACAAAATAAATTGTATTGAAGGGGTTCAAACAAGTTAATTCAAAATGAATTGATTTCATTGAAAAACGTGAAAAATACAAATTGTGGCTAAACCAAATTTTTTTGAAATTGCTGAAAAAGACAAATTCAAAATCCATTATTTTCACTAAAAATCGTGAAAGAAGCAGATTGCTTACAAAATAAATTGTATTGTAGGGGCTCAAACAAGTAAATTCAAAATGAATTGATTTCATTGAAAATCGTGAAATTTCCAAATTGTGGCTAAACCAAATTTTTTTGAAATTGCTGAAAAAGACAAATTCAAAATCCATTATTTTCACTAAAAATCGTGAAAAAAGCATATTTCTTACAAAATAAATTGTATTGTAGGGGCTCAAACAAGTAAATTCAAAATGAATTGATTTCATTGAAAAACGTGAAAAATACAAATTGTGGCTAAACCAAATTTTTATGAAATTGCTGAAAAAGACAAATTCAAAATCCATTATTTTCACTAAAAATCGTGAAAAAAAGCAGATTGCTTACAAAATAAATTGTATTGTAGGGGCTCAAACAAGTAAATTCAAAATGAATTGATTTCATTGAAAATCGTGAAATTTCCAAATTGTGGCTAAACCAAATTTTTTTGAAATTGCTGAAAAAGACAAATTCAAAATCCATTATTTTCACTAAAAATCGTGAAAAAAGCATATTGCTTACAAAATAAATTGTATTGAAGGGGCTCAAACAAGTAAATTCAAAATGAATTGATTTCATTGAAAAACGTGAAATTTTCAAATTGTGGCTAAACCAAATTTTTTTGAAATTGCTGAAAAAGACAAATTCAAAATCCATTATTTTCACTAAAAATCGTGAAAAAAGCATATTGCTTACAAAATAAATTGTATTGTAGGGGCTCAAACAAGTAAATTCAGAATGAATTGATTTCATTGAAAATCGTGAAATTTACAAATTGTGGCTAAACCAAATTGTTATGAAATTGCTGAAAAAGACAAATTCAAAATCCATTATTTTCACTAAAAATCGTGAAAAAAGCAGATTGCTTACAAAATAAATTGTATTGTAGGGGCTCAAACAAGTAAATTCAAAATGAATTGATTTCATTGAAAATCGTGAAAATTTCAAATTGTGGCTAAACCAAATTTTTTTTGAAATTGCTGAAAAAGACAAATTCAAAATCCATTATTTTCACTAAAAATCGTGAAAAAAGCAGATTGCTTACAAAATAAATTGTATTGTAGGGGCTCACACAAGTTAATTCAAAATGCATTATTTTCACTGAAAAACGTGGAAAATACAAATTGTGGCTAAACCAAATTTTTTTGAAATTGCTGAAAAAGTCAAATTTAAAATCCATTATTTTCACTAAAAATCGTGAAAAAAACAGATTGCTTACAAAATAAATTGTATTGAAGGGGTTCAAACAAGTTAATTCAAAATGAATTGATTTCATTGAAAAACGTGAAAAATACAAATTGTGGCTAAACCAAATTTTTTTGAAATTGCTGAAAAAGACAAATTCAAAATCCATTATTTTCACTAAAAATCGTGAAAAAAGCAGATTGCTTACAAAATAAATTGTATTGAAGGGGCTCAAACAAATAAATTCAAATTGAATTGATTTCATTGAAAATCGTGAAATTTACAAATTGTGGCTAAACCAAATTTTTTTGAAATTGCTGAAAAAGACAAATTCAAAATCCATTATTTTCACTAAAAATCGTGAAAAAAAGCAGATTGCTTACAAAATAAATTGTATTGTAGGGGCTCAAACAAGTAAATTCAAAATGAATTGATTTCATTGAAAATCGTGAAATTTCCAAATTGTGGCTAAACCAAATTTTTTTGAAATTGCTGAAAAAGACAAATTCAAAATCCATTATTTTCACTAAAAATCGTGAAAAAAGCATATTGCTTACAAAATAAATTGTATTGAAGGGGCTCAAACAAGTAAATTCAAAATGAATTGATTTCATTGAAAAACGTGAAATTTTCAAATTGTGGCTAAACCAAATTTTTTTGAAATTGCTGAAAAAGACAAATTCAAAATCCATTATTTTCACTAAAAATCGTGAAAAAAGCATATTGCTTACAAAATAAATTGTATTGTAGGGGCTCAAACAAGTAAATTCAAAATGAATTGATTTCATTGAAAATCGTGAAATTTACAAATTGTGGCTAAACCAAATTGTTATGAAATTGCTGAAAAAGACAAATTCAAAATCCATTATTTTCACTAAAAATCGTGAAAAAAGCAGATTGCTTACAAAATAAATTGTATTGAAGGGGTTCAAACAAGTTAATTCAAAATGAATTGATTTCATTGAAAAACGTGAAAAATACAAATTGTGGCTAAACCAAATTTTTTTGAAATTGCTGAAAGAGACAAATTCAAAATCCATTATTTTCACTAAAAATCGTGAAAAAAGCATATTGCTTACAAAATAAATTGTATTGAAGGGGCTCAAACAAATAAATTCAAATTGAATTGATTTCATTGAAAATCGTGAAATTTACAAATTGTGGCTAAACCAAATTTTTATGAAATTATTGAAAAAGACAAATTCAAAATCCATTATTTTCACTAAAAATCGTAAAAAAAACAGATTGCTTACAAAATAAATTGTATTGAAGGGGTTCAAACAAGTTAATTCAAAATGAATTGATATCATTGAAAAACGTGAAATTTACAAATTGTGGCTAAACCAAATTTTTTTGAAATTGCTGAAAAAGACAAATTCAAAATCCATTATTTTCACTAAAAATCGTGAAAAAAAGCAGATTGCTTACAAAATAAATTGTACTGAAGGGGCTCAAACAAGTAAATTCAAAATGAATTGATTTCATTGAAAATCGTGAAATTTACAAATTGTGGCTAAACCAAATTTTTTTTGAAATTGCTGAAAAAGAAATTCAAAATCCATTATTTTCACTAAAAATCGTGAAAAAAGCAGATTGCTTACAAAATAAATTGTATTGAAGGGGCTCAAACAAGTTAATTCAAAATGCATTATTTTCACTGAAAAACGTGGAAAATACAAATTGTGGCTAAACCAAATTTTTTTGAAATTGCTGAAAAAGTCAAATTTAAAATCCATTATTTTCACTAAAAATCGTGAAAAAAGCATATTGCTTACAAAATAAATTGTATTGAAGGGGCTCAAACAAATAAATTCAAATTGAATTGATTTCATTGAAAATCGTGAAATTTACAAATTGTGGCTAAACCAAATTTTTTTGAAATTGCTGAAAAAGACAAATTTAAAATCCATTATTTTCACTAAAAATCGTGAAAAAACAGATTGCTTACAAAATAAATTGTATTGAAGGGGCTTACAAAATAAATTGTATTAAAGGGGCTCAAACAAGTTAATTCAAAATGAATTATTTTCATTGAATATCGTGAAAAATACAAATTGTGGCTAAAACAAATTATTTTATAATTGCTGAAAAAGACATATTCAAAATCCATTATTTTCACTAAAAATCGTGAAAAAACAGATTGCTTACAAAATAAATTGTATTGAAGGGGCTCAAACAAGTAAATTCAAAATGAATTGATTTCATTGAAAATCGTGAAATTTACAAATTGTGGCTAAACCAAATATTTCTGAAATTGCTGAAAAAGACAAATTCATAATCAATTATTTTCACAAAAAATCGTGAAAAAACAGATTGGTTTCAAAATAAATTGTACTGAAGGGGCTCAAACAAGTAAATTCAAAATGAATTGATTTCATTGAAAAACGTGAAAAATACAAATTGTGGCTAAACCAAATTTTTATGAAATTGCTGAAAAAGACAAATTCAAAATCCATTATTTTCACTAAAAATCGTAAAAAAAAAACAGATTGCTTACAAAATAAATTGTATTGAAGGGGTTCAAACAAGTTAATTCAAAATGAATTGATTTCATTGAAAAACCTGAAAAATACAAATTGTGGCTAAACCAAATTTTTTTGAAATTGCTGAAAAAGACAAATTCAAAATCCATTATTTTCACTAAAAATCGTGAAAAAAAGCATATTGCTTACAAAATAAATTGTATTGTAGGGGCTCAAACAAGTAAATTCAAAATGAATTGATTTCATTGAAAATCGTGAAATTTACAAATTGTGGCTAAACCAAATTGTTATGAAATTGCTGAAAAGGACAAATTCAAAATCCATTATTTTCACTAAAAATCGTGAAAAAAGCAGATTGCTTACAAAATAAATTGTATTGTAGGGGCTCAAACAAGTAAATTCAAAATGAATTGATTTCATTGAAAATCGTGAAATTTACAAATTGTGGCTAAACCAAATATTTCTGAAATTGCTGAAAAAGACAAATTCATAATCAATTATTTTCACAAAAAATCGTGAAAAAACAGATTGGTTTCAAAATAAATTGTATTGAAGGGGCTCAAACAAGTAAATTCAAAATGAATTGATTTCATTGAAAAACGTGAAAAATACAAATTGTGGCTAAACCAAATTTTTATGAAATTGCTGAAAAAGACAAATTCAAAATCCATTATTTTCACTAAAAATCGTAAAAAAAAAGCAGATTGCTTACAAAATAAATTGTATTGTAGGGGCTCACACAAGTTAATTCAAAATGCATTATTTTCACTGAAAAACGTGGAAAATACAAATTGTGGCTAAACCAAATTTTATTGAAATTGCTGAAAAAGTCAAATTTAAAATCCATTATTTTCACTAAAAATCGTGAAAAAAAGCATATTGCTTACAAAATAAATTGTATTGTAGGGGCTCAAACAAGTAAATTCAAAATGAATTGATTTCATTGAAAATCGTGAAATTTACAAATTGTGGCTAAACCAAATTGTTATGAAATTGCTGAAAAGGACAAATTCAAAATCCATTATTTTCACTAAAAATCGTGAAAAAAGCAGATTGCTTACAAAATAAATTGTATTGTAGGGGCTCAAACAAGTAAATTCAAAATGAATTGATTTCATTGAAAATCGTGAAATTTACAAATTGTGGCTAAACCAAACTTTTTTGAAATTGCTGAAAAAGACAAATTCAAAATCCATTATTTTCACTAAAAATCGTGAAAAAAGCAGATTGCTTACAAAATAAATTGTATTGAAGGGGCTCAAACAAGTAAATTAAAAATGAATTGATTTCATTGAAAATCGTGAAATTTTCAAATTGTGGCTAAACCAAATTTTTTTGAAATTGCTGAAAAAGACAAATTCAAAATCCATTATTTTCACTAAAAATCGTGAAGAAAGCAGATTGCTTACAAAATAAATTGTACTGAAGGGGCTCAAACAAGTAAATTCAAAATGAATTGATTTCATTGAAAAACGTGAAAAATACAAATTGTGGCTAAACCAAATTTTTATGAAATTATTGAAAAAGACAAATTCAAAATCCATTATTTTCACTAAAAATCGTGAAAAAAACAGATTGCTTACAAAATAAATTGTATTGAAGGGGTTCAAACAAGTTAATTCAAAATGAATTGATTTCATTGAAAAACGTGAAAAATACAAATTGTGGCTAAACCAAATTTTTTTGAAATTGCTGAAAGAGACAAATTCAAAATCCATTATTTTCACTAAAAATCGTGAAAAAAGCATATTGCTTACAAAATAAATTGTATTGAAGGGGCTCAAACAAATAAATTCAAATTGAATTGATTTCATTGAAAATCGTGAAATTTACAAATTGTGGCTAAACCAAATTTTTTTGAAATTGCTGAAAGAGACAAATTCAAAATCCATTATTTTCACTAAAAATCGTGAAGAAAGCAGATTGCTTACAAAATAAATTGTACTGAAGGGGCTCAAACAAGTAAATTCAAAATGAATTGATTTCATTGAAAAACGTGAAAAATACAAATTGTGGCTAAACCAAATTTTTATGAAATTATTGAAAAAGACAAATTCAAAATCCATTATTTTCACTAAAAATCGTGAAAAAAACAGATTGCTTACAAAATAAATTGTATTGAAGGGGTTCAAACAAGTTAATTCAAAATGAATTGATTTCATTGAAAATCGTGAAATTTTCAAATTGTGGCTAAACCAAATTTTTTTTGAAATTGCTGAAAAAGACAAATTCAAAATCCATTATTTTCACTAAAAATCGTGAAAAAAACAGATTGCTTACAAAATAAATTGTATTGAAGGGGTTCAAACAAGTTAATTCAAAATGAATTGATTTCATTGAAAATCGTGAAATTTTCAAATTGTGGCTAAACCAAATTTTTTTTGAAATTGCTGAAAAAGACAAATTCAAAATCCATTATTTTCACTAAAAATCGTGAAAAAAGCATATTGCTTACAAAATAAATTGTATTGTAGGGGCTCAAACAAGTAAATTCAAAATGAATTGATTTCATTGAAAATCGTGAAATTTACAAATTGTGGCTAAACCAAATTGTTATGAAATTGCTGAAAAGGACAAATTCAAAATCCATTATTTTCACTAAAAATCGTGAAAAAAGCAGATTGCTTACAAAATAAATTGTATTGTAGGGGCTCAAACAAGTAAATTCAAAATGAATTGATTTCATTGAAAATCGTGAAATTTACAAATTGTGGCTAAACCAAATTTTTTTGAAATTGCTGAAAAAGACAAATTCAAAATCCATTATTTTCACTAAAAATCGTGAAAAAAGCATATTGCTTACAAAATAAATTGTATTGAAGGGGCTCAAACAAGTAAATTCAAAATGAATTGATTTCATTGAAAAACGTGAAATTTTCAAATTGTGGCTAAACCAAATTTTTTTGAAATTGCTGAAAAAGACAAATTCAAAATCCATTATTTTCACTAAAAATCGTGAAAAAAGCATATTGCTTACAAAATAAATTGTATTGTAGGGGCTCAAACAAGTAAATTCAAAATGAATTGATTTCATTGAAAATCGTGAAATTTACAAATTGTGGCTAAACCAAATTGTTATGAAATTGCTGAAAAAGACAAATTCAAAATCCATTATTTTCACTAAAAATCGTGAAAAAAGCAGATTGCTTACAAAATAAATTGTATTGAAGGGGTTCAAACAAGTTAATTCAAAATGAATTGATTTCATTGAAAAACGTGAAAAATACAAATTGTGGCTAAACCAAATTTTTTTGAAATTGCTGAAAGAGACAAATTCAAAATCCATTATTTTCACTAAAAATCGTGAAAAAAGCATATTGCTTACAAAATAAATTGTATTGAAGGGGCTCAAACAAATAAATTCAAATTGAATTGATTTCATTGAAAATCGTGAAATTTACAAATTGTGGCTAAACCAAATTTTTATGAAATTATTGAAAAAGACAAATTCAAAATCCATTATTTTCACTAAAAATCGTAAAAAAAACAGATTGCTTACAAAATAAATTGTATTGAAGGGGTTCAAACAAGTTAATTCAAAATGAATTGATATCATTGAAAAACGTGAAATTTACAAATTGTGGCTAAACCAAATTTTTTTGAAATTGCTGAAAAAGACAAATTCAAAATCCTTTATTTTCACTAAAAATCGTGAAAAAAAGCAGATTGCTTACAAAATAAATTGTACTGAAGGGGCTCAAACAAGTAAATTCAAAATGAATTGATTTCATTGAAAATCGTGAAATTTACAAATTGTGGCTAAACCAAATTTTTTTTGAAATTGCTGAAAAAGAAATTCAAAATCCATTATTTTCACTAAAAATCGTGAAAAAAGCAGATTGCTTACAAAATAAATTTTATTGAAGGGGCTCAAACAAGTTAATTCAAAATGCATTATTTTCACTGAAAAACGTGGAAAATACAAATTGTGGCTAAACCAAATTTTTTTGAAATTGCTGAAAAAGTCAAATTTAAAATCCATTATTTTCACTAAAAATCGTGAAAAAAGCATATTGCTTACAAAATAAATTGTATTGAAGGGGCTCAAACAAATAAATTCAAATTGAATTGATTTCATTGAAAATCGTGAAATTTACAAATTGTGGCTAAACCAAATTTTTTTGAAATTGCTGAAAAAGACAAATTTAAAATCCATTATTTTCACTAAAAATCGTGAAAAAACAGATTGCTTACAAAATAAATTGTATTGAAGGGGCTTACAAAATAAATTGTATTAAAGGGGCTCAAACAAGTTAATTCAAAATGAATTATTTTCATTGAATATCGTGAAAAATACAAATTGTGGTTAAAACAAATTATTTTATAATTGCTGAAAAAGACATATTCAAAATCCATTATTTTCACTAAAAATCGTGAAAAAACAGATTGCTTACAAAATAAATTGTATTGAAGGGGCTCAAACAAGTAAATTCAAAATGAATTGATTTCATTGAAAATCGTGAAATTTACAAATTGTGGCTAAACCAAATATTTCTGAAATTGCTGAAAAAGACAAATTCATAATCAATTATTTTCACAAAAAATCGTGAAAAAACAGATTGGTTTCAAAATAAATTGTACTGAAGGGGCTCAAACAAGTAAATTCAAAATGAATTGATTTCATTGAAAAACGTGAAAAATACAAATTGTGGCTAAACCAAATTTTTATGAAATTGCTGAAAAAGACAAATTCAAAATCCATTATTTTCACTAAAAATCGTAAAAAAAAAACAGATTGCTTACAAAATAAATTGTATTGAAGGGGTTCAAACAAGTTAATTCAAAATGAATTGATTTCATTGAAAAACCTGAAAAATACAAATTGTGGCTAAACCAAATTTTTTTGAAATTGCTGAAAAAGACAAATTCAAAATCCATTATTTTCACTAAAAATCGTGAAAAAAAGCATATTGCTTACAAAATAAATTGTATTGTAGGGGCTCAAACAAGTAAATTCAAAATGAATTGATTTCATTGAAAATCGTGAAATTTACAAATTGTGGCTAAACCAAATTGTTATGAAATTGCTGAAAAGGACAAATTCAAAATCCATTATTTTCACTAAAAATCGTGAAAAAAGCAGATTGCTTACAAAATAAATTGTATTGTAGGGGCTCAAACAAGTAAATTCAAAATGAATTGATTTCATTGAAAATCGTGAAATTTACAAATTGTGGCTAAACCAAATATTTCTGAAATTGCTGAAAAAGACAAATTCATAATCAATTATTTTCACAAAAAATCGTGAAAAAACAGATTGGTTTCAAAATAAATTGTATTGAAGGGGCTCAAACAAGTAAATTCAAAATGAATTGATTTCATTGAAAAACGTGAAAAATACAAATTGTGGCTAAACCAAATTTTTATGAAATTGCTGAAAAAGACAAATTCAAAATCCATTATTTTCACTAAAAATCGTAAAAAAAAAGCAGATTGCTTACAAAATAAATTGTATTGTAGGGGCTCACACAAGTTAATTCAAAATGCATTATTTTCACTGAAAAACGTGGAAAATACAAATTGTGGCTAAACCAAATTTTATTGAAATTGCTGAAAAAGTCAAATTTAAAATCCATTATTTTCACTAAAAATCGTGAAAAAAAGCATATTGCTTACAAAATAAATTGTATTGTAGGGGCTCAAACAAGTAAATTCAAAATGAATTGATTTCATTGAAAATCGTGAAATTTACAAATTGTGGCTAAACCAAATTGTTATGAAATTGCTGAAAAGGACAAATTCAAAATCCATTATTTTCACTAAAAATCGTGAAAAAAGCAGATTGCTTACAAAATAAATTGTATTGTAGGGGCTCAAACAAGTAAATTCAAAATGAATTGATTTCATTGAAAATCGTGAAATTTACAAATTGTGGCTAAACCAAACTTTTTTGAAATTGCTGAAAAAGACAAATTCAAAATCCATTATTTTCACTAAAAATCGTGAAAAAAGCAGATTGCTTACAAAATAAATTGTATTGAAGGGGCTCAAACAAGTAAATTAAAAATGAATTGATTTCATTGAAAATCGTGAAATTTTCAAATTGTGGCTAAACCAAATTTTTTTGAAATTGCTGAAAAAGACAAATTCAAAATCCATTATTTTCACTAAAAATCGTGAAGAAAGCAGATTGCTTACAAAATAAATTGTACTGAAGGGGCTCAAACAAGTAAATTCAAAATGAATTGATTTCATTGAAAAACGTGAAAAATACAAATTGTGGCTAAACCAAATTTTTATGAAATTATTGAAAAAGACAAATTCAAAATCCATTATTTTCACTAAAAATCGTGAAAAAAACAGATTGCTTACAAAATAAATTGTATTGAAGGGGTTCAAACAAGTTAATTCAAAATGAATTGATTTCATTGAAAAACGTGAAAAATACAAATTGTGGCTAAACCAAATTTTTTTGAAATTGCTGAAAGAGACAAATTCAAAATCCATTATTTTCACTAAAAATCGTGAAAAAAGCATATTGCTTACAAAATAAATTGTATTGAAGGGGCTCAAACAAATAAATTCAAATTGAATTGATTTCATTGAAAATCGTGAAATTTACAAATTGTGGCTAAACCAAATTTTTTTGAAATTGCTGAAAAAGACAAATTCAAAATCCATTATTTTCACTAAAAATCGTGAAGAAAGCAGATTGCTTACAAAATAAATTGTACTGAAGGGGCTCAAACAAGTAAATTCAAAATGAATTGATTTCATTGAAAAACGTGAAAAATACAAATTGTGGCTAAACCAAATTTTTATGAAATTATTGAAAAAGACAAATTCAAAATCCATTATTTTCACTAAAAATCGTGAAAAAAACAGATTGCTTACAAAATAAATTGTATTGAAGGGGTTCAAACAAGTTAATTCAAAATGAATTGATTTCATTGAAAAACGTGAAAAATACAAATTGTGGCTAAACCAAATTTTTTTTGAAATTGCTGAAAAAGACAAATTCAAAATCCATTATTTTCACTAAAAATCGTGAAAAAAACAGATTGCTTACAAAATAAATTGTATTGAAGGGGTTCAAACAAGTTAATTCAAAATGAATTGATTTCATTGAAAATCGTGAAATTTTCAAATTGTGGCTAAACCAAATTTTTTTTGAAATTGCTGAAAAAGACAAATTCAAAATCCATTATTTTCACTAAAAATCGTGAAAAAAGCATATTGCTTACAAAATAAATTGTATTGTAGGGGCTCAAACAAGTAAATTCAAAATGAATTGATTTCATTGAAAATCGTGAAATTTACAAATTGTGGCTAAACCAAATTGTTATGAAATTGCTGAAAAGGACAAATTCAAAATCCATTATTTTCACTAAAAATCGTGAAAAAAGCAGATTGCTTACAAAATAAATTGTATTGTAGGGGCTCAAACAAGTAAATTCAAAATGAATTGATTTCATTGAAAATCGTGAAATTTACAAATTGTGGCTAAACCAAACTTTTTTGAAATTGCTGAAAAAGACAAATTCAAAATCCATTATTTTCACTAAAAATCGTGAAGAAAGCAGATTGCTTACAAAATAAATTGTACTGAAGGGGCTCAAACAAGTAAATTCAAAATGAATTGATTTCATTGAAAAACGTGAAAAATACAAATTGTGGCTAAACCAAACTTTTTTGAAATTGCTGAAAAAGACAAATTCAAAATCCATTATTTTCACTAAAAATCGTGAAGAAAGCAGATTGCTTACAAAATAAATTGTACTGAAGGGGCTCAAACAAGTAAATTCAAAATGAATTGATTTCATTGAAAAACGTGAAAAATACAAATTGTGGCTAAACCAAATTTTTATGAAATTATTGAAAAAGACAAATTCAAAATCCATTATTTTCACTAAAAATCGTGAAAAAAACAGATTGCTTACAAAATAAATTGTATTGAAGGGGTTCAAACAAGTTAATTCAAAATGAATTGATTTCATTGAAAAACGTGAAAAATACAAATTGTGGCTAAACCAAATTTTTTTTGAAATTGCTGAAAAAGACAAATTCAAAATCCATTATTTTCACTAAAAATCGTGAAAAAAACAGATTGCTTACAAAATAAATTGTATTGTAGGGGCTCAAACAAGTAAATTCAAAATGAATTGATTTCATTGAAAATCGTGAAATTTACAAATTGTGGCTAAACCAAATTGTTATGAAATTGCTGAAAAGGACAAATTCAAAATCCATTATTTTCACTAAAAATCGTGAAAAAAGCAGATTGCTTACAAAATAAATTGTATTGTAGGGGCTCAAACAAGTAAATTCAAAATGAATTGATTTCATTGAAAATCGTGAAATTTACAAATTGTGGCTAAACCAAACTTTTTTGAAATTGCTGAAAAAGACAAATTCAAAATCCATTATTTTCACTAAAAATCGTGAAAAAAGCAGATTGCTTACAAAATAAATTGTATTGAAGGGGCTCAAACAAGTAAATTAAAAATGAATTGATTTCATTGAAAATCGTGAAATTTTCAAATTGTGGCTAAACCAAATTTTTTTGAAATTGCTGAAAAAGACAAATTCAAAATCCATTATTTTCACTAAAAATCGTGAAGAAAGCAGATTGCTTACAAAATAAATTGTACTGAAGGGGCTCAAACAAGTAAATTCAAAATGAATTGATTTCATTGAAAAACGTGAAAAATACAAATTGTGGCTAAACCAAATTTTTATGAAATTATTGAAAAAGACAAATTCAAAATCCATTATTTTCACTAAAAATCGTGAAAAAAACAGATTGCTTACAAAATAAATTGTATTGAAGGGGTTCAAACAAGTTAATTCAAAATGAATTGATTTCATTGAAAAACGTGAAAAATACAAATTGTGGCTAAACCAAATTTTTTTGAAATTGTTGAAAGAGACAAATTCAAAATCCATTATTTTCACTAAAAATCGTGAAAAAAGCATATTGCTTACAAAATAAATTGTATTGAAGGGGCTCAAACAAATAAATTCAAATTGAATTGATTTCATTGAAAATCGTGAAATTTACAAATTGTGGCTAAACCAAATTTTTTTGAAATTGCTGAAAAAGACAAATTCAAAATCCTTTATTTTCACTAAAAATCGTGAAGAAAGCAGATTGCTTACAAAATAAATTGTACTGAAGGGGCTCAAACAAGTAAATTCAAAATGAATTGATTTCATTGAAAAACGTGAAAAATACAAATTGTGGCTAAACCAAATTTTTATGAAATTATTGAAAAAGACAAATTCAAAATCCATTATTTTCACTAAAAATCGTGAAAAAAACAGATTGCTTACAAAATAAATTGTATTGAAGGGGTTCAAACAAGTTAATTCAAAATGAATTGATTTCATTGAAAAACGTGAAAAATACAAATTGTGGCTAAACCAAATTTTTTTGAAATTATTGAAAAAGACAAATTCAAAATCCATTATTTTCACTAAAAATCGTGAAAAAAGCATATTGCTTACAAAATAAATTGTACTGAAGGGGCTCAAACAAGTAAATTCAAAATGAATTGATTTAATTGAAAATCGTGAAATTTTCAAATTGTGGCTAAACCAAATTTTTTTGAAATTGCTGAAAAAGACAAATTCAAAATCCATTATTTTCACTAAAAATCGTGAAGAAAGCAGATTGCTTACAAAATAAATTGTACTGAAGGGGCTCAAACAAGTAAATTCAAAATGAATTGATTTCATTGAAAATCGTGAAATTTTCAAATTGTGGCTAAACCAAATTTTTTTGAAATTGCTGAAAAAGACAAATTCAAAATCCATTATTTTCACTAAAAATCGTGAAGAAAGCAGATTGCTTACAAAATAAATTGTACTGAAGGGGCTCAAACAAGTAAATTCAAAATGAATTGATTTCATTGAAAAACGTGAAAAATACAAATTGTGGCTAAACCAAATTTTTATGAAATTATTGAAAAAGACAAATTCAAAATCCATTATTTTCACTAAAAATCGTGAAAAAAACAGATTGCTTACAAAATAAATTGTATTGAAGGGGTTCAAACAAGTTAATTCAAAATGAATTGATTTCATTGAAAAACGTGAAAAATACAAATTGTGGCTAAACCAAATTTTTTTGAAATTGCTGAAAGAGACAAATTCAAAATCCATTATTTTCACTAAAAATCGTGAAAAAAGCATATTGCTTACAAAATAAATTGTATTGAAGGGGCTCAAACAAATAAATTCAAATTGAATTGATTTCATTGAAAAACGTGAAAAATACAAATTGTGGCTAAACCAAATTTTTTTGAAATTGCTGAAAGAGACAAATTCAAAATCCATTATTTTCACTAAAAATCGTGAAAAAAGAATATTGCTTACAAAATAAATTGTATTGAAGGGGCTCAAACAAGTAAATTCAAAATGAATTGATTTCATTGAAAATCGTGAAATTTACAAATTGTGGCTAAACCAAATATTTCTGAAATTGCTGAAAAAGACAAATTCATAATCAATTATTTTCAAAAAAATCGTGAAAAAACAGATTGCTTACAAAATAAATTGTATTGAAGGGGCTCAAATAAGTAAATTCAAATGAATTGATTTCATTGAAAAACATGAAAAATACAAATTGTGGGTAAACCAAATTTTTATGAAATTGCTGAAAAAGACAAATTCATAATCAATTATTTTCACCAAAAATCGTGAAAAAAGCAGATTGCTTACAAAATAAATTGTATTGAAGGGGCTCAAACAAGTAAATTCAAAATGAATTGATTTCATTGAAAATCGTGAAATTTACAAATTGTGGCTAAACCAAATATTTCTGAAATTGCTGAAAAAGACAAATTCATAATCAATTATTTTCAAAAAAATCGTGAAAAAACAGATTGCTTACAAAATAAATTGTATTGAAGGGGCTTACAAAATAAATTGTATTGAAGGGGCTCAAATAAGTAAATTCAAATGAATTGATTTCATTGAAAAACATGAAAAATACAAATTGTGGCTAAACCAAATTTTTATGAAATTGCAAAAAAGACAAATTCAAAATCCATTATTTTCACTAAAAATCGTGAAAAAAGCAGATTGCTTACAAAATAAATTGTACTGAAGGGGCTCAAACAAGTAAATTCAAAATGAATTGATTTCATTGAAAAACGTGAAAAATACAAATTGTGGCTAAACCAAATTTTTATGAAATTGCTGAAAAAGACAAATTCAAAATCCATTATTTTCACTAAAAATCGTGAAAAAAGCAGATTGCTTACAAAATAAATTGTATTGAAGGGGCTCAAACAAGTAAATTCAATATGAATTGATTTCATTGAAAATCGTGAAATTTACAAATTGTGGCTAAACCAAATTTTTTTGAAATTGCTGAAAAAGACAAATTCAAAATCCATTATTTTCACTAAAAATCGTGAAAAAAGCAGATTGCTTACAGAATAAATTGTATTGAAAGGGCTCAAACAAGTAAATTCAAAATGAATTGATTTCAATGAAAATCGTGAAATTTACAAATTGTGGCTAAACCAAATTATTTTGAAATTGCTGAAAAAACAATTTCAAAAAACATTATTTTCACCAAAAATCGTGAAAAAAGCAGATTGCTTACAAAATAAATTGTATTGAAGGGGCTCAAACAAGTAAATTCAAAATGAATTGATTTCATTGAAAATCGTGAAATTTACAAATTGTGGCTAAACCAAATATTTCTGAAATTGCTGAAAAAGACAAATTCATAATCAATTATTTTCAAAAAAATCGTGAAAAAACAGATTGCTTACAAAATAAATTGTATTGAAGGGGCTTACAAAATAAATTGTATTGAAGGGGCTCAAATAAGTAAATTCAAATGAACTGATTTCATTGAAAAACATGAAAAATACAAATTGTGGCTAAACCAAATTTTTATGAAATTGCAAAAAAGACAAATTCAAAATCCATTATTTTCACTAAAAATCGTGAAAAAAGCAGATTGCTTTTTTGAAAGGGCTCAAACAAATATATTCAAAATGAATTGATTTCAATGAAAATCGTGAAATTTACAAATTGTGGCTAAACCAAATTATTTTGAAATTGCTGAAAAAGACAAATTCAAAATCCATTATTTTCACTAAAAATCGTGAAAAAACAGATTGCTTACAAAATAAATTGTATTGAAGGGGCTCAAACAAGTTAATTCAAAATGAATTATTTTCATTGAATATCGTGAAAAATACAAATTGTGGCTAAAACAAATTATTTTATAATTGCTGAAAAAGACATATTCAAAATCCATTATTTTCACTATAAATCGTGAAAAAAGCAGATTGCTTACAAAATAAATTGTATTGAAAGGGCTCAAGCAAGTAAATTCAAAATGAATTGATTTCATTGAAAATCGTGAAATTTTCAAATTGTGGCTAAACCAAATTTTTTTGAAATTGCTGAAAAAGACAAATTCAAAATCCATTATTTTCACTAAAAATCGTGAAAAAAGCATATTGCTTACAAAATAAATTGTATTGAAGGGGCTCAAACAAGTAAATTAAAAATGAATTGATTTCATTGAAAATCGTGAAATTTACAAATTGTGGCTAAACCAAATTTTTTTTGAAATTGCTGAAAAAGACAAATTCAAAATCCATTATTTTCACTAAAAATCGTGAAAAAAGCAGATTGCTTACAAAATAAATTGTATTGAAGGGGCTCAAACAAGTTAATTCAAAATGAATTGATTTCATTGAAAATCGTGAAATTTACAAATTGTGGCTAAACCAAACTTTTTTGAAATTGCCTTAAAAGACAAATTCAAAATCCATTATTTTCACTAAAAATCGTGAAAAAAGCAGATTGCTTACAAAATAAATTGTATTGAAGGGGCTCAAACAAGTAAATTAAAAATGAATTGATTTCATTGAAAAACGTGAAAAATACAAATTGTGGCTAAACCAAATTTTTTTGAAATTGCTGAAAAAGTCAAATTTAAAATCCATTATTTTCACAAAAAATCGTGAAAAAACAGATTGCTTACAAAATAAATTGTATTGAAGGGGCTCACACAAGTTAATTCAAAATGCATTATTTTCACTGAAAAACGTGGAAAATACAAATTTTGGCTAAGCCAAATTTTTTTTGAAATTGCTGAAAAAGACAAATTCAAAATCCATTATTTTCACTAAAAATCGTGAAAAAAGCATATTGCTTACAAAATAAATTGTATTGAAGGGGCTCAAACAAGTAAATTCAAAATGAATTGATTTCATTGAAAATCGTGAAATTTACAAATTGTGGCTAAACCAAATTTTTTTGAAATTGCTGAAAAGGACAAATTCAAAATCCATTATTTTCACTAAAATCGTGAAAAAATGCATTATTTTCACTAAAAATTGTGCAAAAACAGATTGCTTACAAAATAAATTGTATTGAAGGGGCTCAAACAAGTTAATTCAAAATGAATTGATTTCATTGAAAATCATGAAATTTACAAATTGTGGCTAAACCAAATTTTTTTGAAATTGCTGAAAAGGACAAATTCAAAATCCATTATTTTCACTAAAATCGTGAAAAAATGCATTATTTTCACTAAAAATTGTGCAAAAACAGATTGCTTACAAAATAAATTGTATTGAAGGGGCTCAACAAGTTAATTCAAAATGAATTGATTTCATTGAAAATCGTCAAAACTACAAATTGAGGCTAAAAAAAATTGTTTTGAGAAGGGTAAAAAAAAGCAAATTTATAATCCATTATTTTCACTAAAAATCGTGAAAAAAACAGATTGCTTACAAAATAAATTGTATTGAAGGGGATCAAACAAATTAATTCAAAATGCATTATTTTCATTGAAAATCATGAGAAATACAAATTGTGGCCAAAACATATTGTTTTAAAATGGCTGAAAAAATCAAATTCAAAATCCATTATTTTCACTAAAATAGTCAAAAAACCCATTATTTTCACTAAAAATCGTGAAAAAAACAGATTGTTTACAAAATAAATTATATTGAAGGGGCTCAAACAAATAAATTCAAAATGAATTGATTTCATTGAAAAACGTGAAAAATACAAATTGTGGCTAAACCAATTTTTTTTGAAATTGCTGAAAAAGACAAATTCAAAATCCATTATTTTCACTAAAATCGTGAAAAAACGCATTATTTTCACTAAAAATTGTGCAAAAACAGATTGCTTACAAAATAAATTGTATTGAAGGGGCTCAAACAAGTAAATTCAAAATGTAAATTGATTTCATTGAAAATCGTGAAATTTACAAATTGTGGCTAAACCAAATTTTTTTGAAATTACTGAAAAATACAATTTCAAAATCCATTATTTTCACTAAAATCGTGAAAAAACGCATTATTTTCACTAAAAATTGTGCAAAAACAGATTGCTTACAAAATAAATTGTATTGAAGGGGCTCAAACAAGTTAATTCAAAATGAATTGATATCATTGAAAAACGTGAAATTTACAAATTGTGGCTAAATCAAATTTTTTTGAAATTGCTGAAAAAGACAAATTCAAAATCCATTATTTTCACTAAAAATCGTGAAAAAAGCAGATTGCTTACAAAATAAATTGTATTGAAGGGGCTCAAACAAGTAAATTCAAAATGAATTGATTTCATTGAAAATCGTGAAATTTTCAAATTGTGGCTAAACCAAATTGTTATGAAATTGCTGAAAAGGACAAATTACAAATCCATTATTTTCACTAAAAATCGTGAAAAAAGCATATTGCTTACAAAATAAATTGTATTGTAGGGGCTCAAACAAGTAAATTCAAAATGAATTGATTTCATTGAAAATCGTGAAATTTTCAAATTGTGGCTAAACCAAATTTTTTTTGAAATTGCTGAAAAAGACAAATTCAAAATCCATTATTTTCACTAAAAATCGTGAAAAAAGCAGATTGCTTACAAAATAAATTGTATTGAAGGGGCTCAAACAAGTTAATTCAAAATGAATTGATTTCATTGAAAATCGTGAAATTTACAAATTGTGGCTAAACCAAATTTTTTTGAAATTGCTGAAAAAGACAAATTCAAAATCCATTATTTTCACTAAAAATCGAGAAAAAAGCAGATTGCTTACAAAATAAATTGTATTGAAAGGGCTCAAGCAAGTAAATTCAAAATGAATTGATTTCATTGAAAATCGTGAAATTTACAAATTGTGGCTAAACCAAATTTTTTTGAAATTGCTGAAAAAAGCAAATTCAAAATCCATTATTTTCACTATCGTGAAAAAAGCAGATTGCTTACAAAATAAATTGTATTGAAAGGGCTCAAGCAAGTAAATTCAAAATGAATTGATTTCATTGAAAATCGTGAAATTTACAAATTTGGCTAAACCAAATTTTTTTGAAATTGCTGAAAAAGACAAATTCAAAATCCATTATTTTCACTAAAAATCGTGAAAAAAGCAGATTGCTTACAAAATAAATTGTATTGAAGGGGCTCAAACAAGTAAATTCAAAATGAATTGATTTCATTGAAAATCGTGAAATTTACAAATTGTGGCTAAACCAAATTTTTTTGAAATTGCTGAAAAAGACAAATTCAAAATCCATTATTTTCACTAAAAATCGTGAAAAAAGCAGATTGCTTACAAAATAAATTGTATTGAAGGGGCTCAAACAAGTAAATTCAAAATGAATTGATTTCATTGAAAATCGTGAAAAATACAAATTGTGGCTAAACCAAATTTTTTTTGAAATTGCTGAAAAAGACAAATTCAAAATCCATTATTTTCACTAAAAATCGTGAAAAAAGCAGATTGCTTACAAAATAAATTGTATTGAAGGGGCTCAAACAAGTAAATTCAAAATGAATTGATTTCATTGAAAATCGTGAAATTTACAAATTGTGGCTAAACCAAATTTTTTTGAAATTGCTGAAAAAGACAAATTCAAAATCCATTATTTTCACTAAAAATCGTGAAAAAATCAGATTGCTTACAAAATAAATTGTACTGAAGGGGCTCAAACAAGTAAATTCAAAATGACTTGATTTCATTGAAAAACGTGAGAAATACAAATTGTGGCTAAACCAAATTTTTATGAAATTGCTGAAAAAGACAAATTCAAAATCCATTATTTTCACTAAAAATCGTGAAAAAAGCAGATTGCTTACAAAATAAATTGTATTGAAGGGGCTCAAACAAGTAAATTCAAAATGAATTGATTTCATTGAAAATCGTGAAAAATACAAATTGTGGCTAAACCAAATTTTTTTTGAAATTGCTGAAAAAGACAAATTCAAAATCCATTATTTTCACTAAAAATCGTGAAAAAAGCAGATTGCTTACAAAATAAATTGTATTGAAGGGGCTCAAACAAGTAAATTCAAAATGAATTGATTTCATTGAAAATCGTGAAATTTACAAATTGTGGCTAAACCAAATTTTTTTGAAATTGCTGAAAAAGACAAATTCAAAATCCATTATTTTCACTAAAAATCGTGAAAAAATCAGATTGCTTACAAAATAAATTGTACTGAAGGGGCTCAAACAAGTAAATTCAAAATGACTTGATTTCATTGAAAAACGTGAGAAATACAAATTGTGGCTAAACCAAATTTTTATGAAATTGCTGAAAAAGACAAATTCAAAATCCATTATTTTCACTAAAAATCGTGAAAAAAGCAGATTGCTTACAAAATAAATTGTATTGTAGGGGCTCAAACAAGTAAATTCAAAATGAATTGATTTCATTGAAAATCGTGAAATTTCCAAATTGTGGCTAAACCAAATTTTTTTGAAATTGCTGAAAAAGACAAATTCAAAATCCATTATTTTCACTAAAAATCGTGAAAAAAGCAGATTGCTTACAAAATAAATTGTATTGAAGGGGCTCAAACAAGTAAATTCAAAATGAATTGATTTCATTGAAAATCGTGAAAAATACAAATTGTGGCTAAACCAAATTTTTTTTGAAATTGCTGAAAAAAGCAAATTCAAAATCCATTATTTTCACTAAAAATCGTGAAAAAAGCAGATTGCTTACAAAATAAATTGTATTGAAAGGGCTCAAGCAAGTAAATTCAAAATGAATTGATTTCATTGAAAATCGTGAAATTTACAAATTGTGGCTAAACCAAATTTTTTTGAAATTGCTGAAAAAGACAAATTCAAAATCCATTATTTTCACTAAAAATCGAGAAAAAAGCAGATTGCTTACAAAATAAATTGTATTGAAAGGGCTCAAGCAAGTAAATTCAAAATGAATTGATTTCATTGAAAATCGTGAAATTTACAAATTGTGGCTAAACCAAATTTTTTTGAAATTGCTGAAAAAGACAAATTCAAAATCCATTATTTTCACTAAAAATCGAGAAAAAAGCAGATTGCTTACAAAATAAATTGTATTGAAAGGGCTCAAGCAAGTAAATTCAAAATGAATTGATTTCATTGAAAATCGTGAAATTTACAAATTGTGGCTAAACCAAATTTTTTTGAAATTGCTGAAAAAAGCAAATTCAAAATCCATTATTTTCACTATCGTGAAAAAAGCAGATTGCTTACAAAATAAATTGTATTGAAAGGGCTCAGCAAGTAAATTCAAAATGAATTGATTTCATTGAAAATCGTGAAATTTACAAATTTGGCTAAACCAAATTTTTTTGAAATTGCTGAAAAAGACAAATTCAAAATCCATTATTTTCACTAAAAATCGTGAAAAAAGCAGATTGCTTACAAAATAAATTATATTGAAGGGGCTCAAACAAGTAAATTCAAAATGAATTGATTTCATTGAAAATCGTGAAATTTACAAATTGTGGCTAAACCAAATTTTTTTGAAATTGCTGAAAAAGACAAATTCAAAATCCATTATTTACACTAAAAATCGTGAAAAAAGCATATTGCTTACAAAATAAATTGTATTGAAGGGGCTCAAACAAGTAAATTCAAAATGAATTGATTTCATTGAAAATCGTGAAATTTACAAATTGTGGCTAAACCAAATTTTTTTGAAATTGCTGAAAAAGACAAATTCAAAATCCATTATTTTCACTAAAAATCGTGAAAAAAGCATATTGCTTACAAAATAAATTGTATTGAAGGGGCTCAAACAAGTAAATTCAAAATGAATTGATTTCATTGAAAATCGTGAAATTTACAAATTGTGGCTAAACCAAATTTTTTTGAAATTGCTGAAAAAGACAAATTCAAAATCCATTATTTTCACTAAAAATCGTGAAAAAAGCATATTGCTTACAAAATAAATTGTATTGAAGGAGCTCAAACAAGTAAATTCAAAATGAATTGATTTCATTGAAAATCGTGAAATTTACAAATTGTGGCTAAACCAAATTTTTTTGAAATTGCTGAAAAAGACAAATTCAAAATCCATTATTTTCACTAAAAATCGTGAAAAAGCAGATTGCTTACAAAATAAATTGTATTGAAGGGGCTCAAACAAGTAAATTCAAAATGAATTGATTTCATTGAAAAACGTGAAAAATACAAATTGTGGCTAAACCAAATTTTTTTGAAATTGCTGAAAAAAAGCAAATTCAAAATCCATTATTTTCACTAAAAATCGTGAAAAAAGCAGATTGCTTACAAAATAAATTGTATTGAAAGGGCTCAAGCAAGTAAATTCAAAATGAATTGATTTCATTGAAAATCGTGAAATTTACAAATTTGGCTAAACCAAATTTTTTTGAAATTGCTGAAAAAGACAAATTCAAAATCCATTATTTTCACTAAAATCGTGAAAAAATGCATTATTTTCACTAAAAATTGTGCAAAAACAGATTGCTTACAAAATAAATTGTATTGAAGGGGCTCAAACAAGTTAATTCAAAATGAATTGATTTCATTGAAAATCATGAAATTTACAAATTGTGGCTAAACCAAATTTTTTTGAAATTGCTGAAAAGGACAAATTCAAAATCCATTATTTTCACTAAAATCGTGAAAAAATGCATTATTTTCACTAAAAATTGTGCAAAAACAGATTGCTTACAAAATAAATTGTATTGAAGGGGCTCAACAAGTTAATTCAAAATGAATTGATTTCATTGAAAATCGTGAAATTTACAAATTGTGGCTAAACCAAATTTTTTTGAAATTGCTGAAAAAGACAAATTCAAAATCCATTATTTTCACTAAAAATCGTGAAAAAGCAGATTGCTTACAAAATAAATTGTATTGAAGGGGCTCAAACAAGTAAATTCAAAATGAATTGATTTCATTGAAAAACGTGAAAAATACAAATTGTGGCTAAACCAAATTTTTTTGAAATTGCTGAAAAAAAGCAAATTCAAAATCCATTATTTTCACTAAAAATCGTGAAAAAAGCAGATTGCTTACAAAATAAATTGTATTGAAAGGGCTCAAGCAAGTAAATTCAAAATGAATTGATTTCATTGAAAATCGTGAAATTTACAAATTTGGCTAAACCAAATTTTTTTGAAATTGCTGAAAAAGACAAATTCAAAATCCATTATTTTCACTAAAATCGTGAAAAAATGCATTATTTTCACTAAAAATTGTGCAAAAACAGATTGCTTACAAAATAAATTGTATTGAAGGGGCTCAAACAAGTTAATTCAAAATGAATTGATTTCATTGAAAATCATGAAATTTACAAATTGTGGCTAAACCAAATTTTTTTGAAATTGCTGAAAAGGACAAATTCAAAATCCATTATTTTCACTAAAATCGTGAAAAAATGCATTATTTTCACTAAAAATTGTGCAAAAACAGATTGCTTACAAAATAAATTGTATTGAAGGGGCTCAACAAGTTAATTCAAAATGAATTGATTTCATTGAAAATCGTCAAAACTACAAATTGAGGCTAAAAAAAATTGTTTTGAGAAGGGTAAAAAAAGCAAATTTATAATCCATTATTTTCACTAAAAATCGTGAAAAAAACAGATTGCTTACAAAATAAATTGTATTGAAGGGGATCAAACAAATTAATTCAAAATGCATTATTTTCATTGAAAATCATGAGAAATACAAATTGTGGCCAAAACATATTGTTTTAAAATGGCTGAAAAAATCAAATTCAAAATCCATTATTTTCACTAAAATAGTCAAAAAACCCATTATTTTCACTAAAAATCGTGAAAAAAACAGATTGTTTACAAAATAAATTATATTGAAGGGGCTCAAACAAATAAATTCAAAATGAATTGATTTCATTGAAAAACGTGAAAAATACAAATTGTGGCTAAACCAATTTTTTTTGAAATTGCTGAAAAAGACAAATTCAAAATCCATTATTTTCACTAAAATCGTGAAAAAACGCATTATTTTCACTAAAAATTGTGCAAAAACAGATTGCTTACAAAATAAATTGTATTGAAGGGGCTCAAACAAGTAAATTCAAAATGTAAATTGATTTCATTGAAAATCGTGAAATTTACAAATTGTGGCTAAACCAAATTTTTTTGAAATTACTGAAAAATACAATTTCAAAATCCATTATTTTCACTAAAATCGTGAAAAAACGCATTATTTTCACTAAAAATCGTGAAAAAAAACAGATTGCTTACAAAATAAATTGTATTGAAGGGGTTCAAACAAGTTAATTCAAAATGAATTGATATCATTGAAAAACGTGAAATTTACAAATTGTGGCTAAATCAAATTTTTTTGAAATTGCTGAAAAAGACAAATTCAAAATCCATTATTTTCACTAAAAATCGTGAAAAAAAGCAGATTGCTTACAAAATAAATTGTATTGAAGGGGCTCAAACAAGTAAATTCAAAATGAATTGATTTCATTGAAAATCGTGAAATTTACAAATTGTGGCTAAACCAAATTTTTTTTGAAATTGCTGAAAAAGACAAATTCAAAAACCATTATTTTCACTAAAAATCGTGAAAAAAGCAGATTGCTTACAAAATAAATTGTATTGAAGGGGCTCAAACAAGTTAATTCAAAATGAATTGATTTCATTGAAAATCGTGAAATTTACAAATTGTGGCTAAACCAAACTTTTTTGAAATTGCTGAAAAAGACAAATTCAAAATCCATTATTTTCACTAAAAATCGTGAAAAAGCAGATTGCTTACAAAATAAATTGTATTGAAGGGGCTCAAACAAGTAAATTCAAAATGAATTGATTTCATTGAAAAACGTGAAAAATACAAATTGTGGCTAAACCAAATTTTTTTGAAATTGCTGAAAAAAAGCAAATTCAAAATCCATTATTTTCACTAAAAATCGTGAAAAAAGCAGATTGCTTACAAAATAAATTGTATTGAAAGGGCTCAAGCAAGTAAATTCAAAATGAATTGATTTCATTGAAAATCGTGAAATTTACAAATTTGGCTAAACCAAATTTTTTTGAAATTGCTGAAAAAGACAAATTCAAAATCCATTATTTTCACTAAAATCGTGAAAAAATGCATTATTTTCACTAAAAATTGTGCAAAAACAGATTGCTTACAAAATAAATTGTATTGAAAGGGCTCAAGCAAGTAAATTCAAAATGAATTGATTTCATTGAAAATCGTGAAATTTACAAATTTGGCTAAACCAAATTTTTTTGAAATTGCTGAAAAAGACAAATTCAAAATCCATTATTTTCACTAAAATCGTGAAAAAATGCATTATTTTCACTAAAAATTGTGCAAAAACAGATTGCTTACAAAATAAATTGTATTGAAAGGGCTCAAACAAGTTAATTCAAAATGAATTGATTTCATTGAAAATCATGAAATTTACAAATTGTGGCTAAACCAAATTTTTTTGAAATTGCTGAAAAGGACAAATTCAAAATCCATTATTTTCACTAAAATCGTGAAAAAATGCATTATTTTCACTAAAAATTGTGCAAAAACAGATTGCTTACAAAATAAATTGTATTGAAGGGGCTCAACAAGTTAATTCAAAATGAATTGATTTCATTGAAAATCGTCAAAACTACAAATTGAGGCTAAAAAAAATTGTTTTGAGAAGGGTAAAAAAAGCAAATTTATAATCCATTATTTTCACTAAAAATCGTGAAAAAAACAGATTGCTTACAAAATAAATTGTATTGAAGGGGATCAAACAAATTAATTCAAAATGCATTATTTTCATTGAAAATCATGAGAAATACAAATTGTGGCCAAAACATATTGTTTTAAAATGGCTGAAAAAATCAAATTCAAAATCCATTATTTTCACTAAAATAGTCAAAAAACCCATTATTTTCACTAAAAATCGTGAAAAAAACAGATTGTTTACAAAATAAATTATATTGAAGGGGCTCAAACAAATAAATTCAAAATGAATTGATTTCATTGAAAAACGTGAAAAATACAAATTGTGGCTAAACCAATTTTTTTTGAAATTGCTGAAAAAGACAAATTCAAAATCCATTATTTTCACTAAAATCGTGAAAAAACGCATTATTTTCACTAAAAATTGTGCAAAAACAGATTGCTTACAAAATAAATTGTATTGAAGGGGCTCAAACAAGTAAATTCAAAATGTAAATTGATTTCATTGAAAATCGTGAAATTTACAAATTGTGGCTAAACCAAATTTTTTTGAAATTACTGAAAAATACAATTTCAAAATCCATTATTTTCACTAAAATCGTGAAAAAACGCATTATTTTCACTAAAAATCGTGAAAAAAAACAGATTGCTTACAAAATAAATTGTATTGAAGGGGTTCAAACAAGTTAATTCAAAATGAATTGATATCATTGAAAAACGTGAAATTTACAAATTGTGGCTAAATCAAATTTTTTTGAAATTGCTGAAAAAGACAAATTCAAAATCCATTATTTTCACTAAAAATCGTGAAAAAAAGCAGATTGCTTACAAAATAAATTGTATTGAAGGGGCTCAAACAAGTAAATTCAAAATGAATTGATTTCATTGAAAATCGTGAAATTTACAAATTGTGGCTAAACCAAATTTTTTTTGAAATTGCTGAAAAAGACAAATTCAAAAACCATTATTTTCACTAAAAATCGTGAAAAAAGCAGATTGCTTACAAAATAAATTGTATTGAAGGGGCTCAAACAAGTTAATTCAAAATGAATTGATTTCATTGAAAATCGTGAAATTTACAAATTGTGGCTAAACCAAACTTTTTTGAAATTGCTGAAAAAGACAAATTCAAAATCCATTATTTTCACTAAAAATCGTGAAAAAGCAGATTGCTTACAAAATAAATTGTATTGAAGGGGCTCAAACAAGTAAATTCAAAATGAATTGATTTCATTGAAAAACGTGAAAAATACAAATTGTGGCTAAACCAAATTTTTTTGAAATTGCTGAAAAAAAGCAAATTCAAAATCCATTATTTTCACTAAAAATCGTGAAAAAAGCAGATTGCTTACAAAATAAATTGTATTGAAAGGGCTCAAGCAAGTAAATTCAAAATGAATTGATTTCATTGAAAATCGTGAAATTTACAAATTTGGCTAAACCAAATTTTTTTGAAATTGCTGAAAAAGACAAATTCAAAATCCATTATTTTCACTAAAATCGTGAAAAAATGCATTATTTTCACTAAAAATTGTGCAAAAACAGATTGCTTACAAAATAAATTGTATTGAAAGGGCTCAAGCAAGTAAATTCAAAATGAATTGATTTCATTGAAAATCGTGAAATTTACAAATTTGGCTAAACCAAATTTTTTTGAAATTGCTGAAAAAGACAAATTCAAAATCCATTATTTTCACTAAAATCGTGAAAAAATGCATTATTTTCACTAAAAATTGTGCAAAAACAGATTGCTTACAAAATAAATTGTATTGAAGGGGCTCAAACAAGTTAATTCAAAATGAATTGATTTCATTGAAAATCATGAAATTTACAAATTGTGGCTAAACCAAATTTTTTTGAAATTGCTGAAAAGGACAAATTCAAAATCCATTATTTTCACTAAAATCGTGAAAAAATGCATTATTTTCACTAAAAATTGTGCAAAAACAGATTGCTTACAAAATAAATTGTATTGAAGGGGCTCAACAAGTTAATTCAAAATGAATTGATTTCATTGAAAATCGTCAAAACTACAAATTGAGGCTAAAAAAAATTGTTTTGAGAAGGGTAAAAAAAAGCAAATTTATAATCCATTATTTTCACTAAAAATCGTGAAAAAAACAGATTGCTTACAAAATAAATTGTATTGAAGGGGATCAAACAAATTAATTCAAAATGCATTATTTTCATTGAAAATCATGAGAAATACAAATTGTGGCCAAAACATATTGTTTTAAAATGGCTGAAAAAATCAAATTCAAAATCCATTATTTTCACTAAAATAGTCAAAAAACCCATTATTTTCACTAAAAATCGTGAAAAAAACAGATTGTTTACAAAATAAATTATATTGAAGGGGCTCAAACAAATAAATTCAAAATGAATTGATTTCATTGAAAAACGTGAAAAATACAAATTGTGGCTAAACCAATTTTTTTTGAAATTGCTGAAAAAGACAAATTCAAAATCCATTATTTTCACTAAAATCGTGAAAAAACGCATTATTTTCACTAAAAATTGTGCAAAAACAGATTGCTTACAAAATAAATTGTATTGAAGGGGCTCAAACAAGTAAATTCAAAATGTAAATTGATTTCATTGAAAATCGTGAAATTTACAAATTGTGGCTAAACCAAATTTTTTTGAAATTACTGAAAAATACAATTTCAAAATCCATTATTTTCACTAAAATCGTGAAAAAACGCATTATTTTCACTAAAAATCGTGAAAAAAAACAGATTGCTTACAAAATAAATTGTATTGAAGGGGTTCAAACAAGTTAATTCAAAATGAATTGATATCATTGAAAAACGTGAAATTTACAAATTGTGGCTAAATCAAATTTTTTTGAAATTGCTGAAAAAGACAAATTCAAAATCCATTATTTTCACTAAAAATCGTGAAAAAAAGCAGATTGCTTACAAAATAAGTTGTATTGAAGGGGCTCAAACAAGTAAATTCAAAATGAATTGATTTCATTGAAAATCGTGAAATTTACAAATTGTGGCTAAACCAAATTTTTTTTGAAATTGCTGAAAAAGACAAATTCAAAATCCATTATTTTCACTAAAAATCGTGAAAAAAGCAGATTGCTTACAAAATAAATTGTATTGAAGGGGCTCAAACAAGTTAATTCAAAATGAATTGATTTCATTGAAAATCGTGAAATTTACAAATTGTGGCTAAACCAAACTTTTTTGAAATTGCTGAAAAAGACAAATTCAAAATCCATTATTTTCACTAAAAATCGTGAAAAAGCAGATTGCTTACAAAATAAATTGTATTGAAGGGGCTCAAACAAGTAAATTCAAAATGAATTGATTTCATTGAAAAACGTGAAAAATACAAATTGTGGCTAAACCAAATTTTTTTGAAATTGCTGAAAAAAAGCAAATTCAAAATCCATTATTTTCACTAAAAATCGTGAAAAAAGCAGATTGCTTACAAAATAAATTGTATTGAAAGGGCTCAAGCAAGTAAATTCAAAATGAATTGATTTCATTGAAAATCGTGAAATTTACAAATTTGGCTAAACCAAATTTTTTTGAAATTGCTGAAAAAGACAAATTCAAAATCCATTATTTTCACTAAAATCGTGAAAAAATGCATTATTTTCACTAAAAATTGTGCAAAAACAGATTGCTTACAAAATAAATTGTATTGAAGGGGCTCAAACAAGTTAATTCAAAATGAATTGATTTCATTGAAAATCATGAAATTTACAAATTGTGGCTAAACCAAATTTTTTTGAAATTGCTGAAAAGGACAAATTCAAAATCCATTATTTTCACTAAAATCGTGAAAAAATGCATTATTTTCACTAAAAATTGTGCAAAAACAGATTGCTTACAAAATAAATTGTATTGAAGGGGCTCAACAAGTTAATTCAAAATGAATTGATTTCATTGAAAATCGTCAAAACTACAAATTGAGGCTAAAAAAAATTGTTTTGAGAAGGGTAAAAAAAAGCAAATTTATAATCCATTATTTTCACTAAAAATCGTGAAAAAAACAGATTGCTTACAAAATAAATTGTATTGAAGGGGATCAAACAAATTAATTCAAAATGCATTATTTTCATTGAAAATCATGAGAAATACAAATTGTGGCCAAAACATATTGTTTTAAAATGGCTGAAAAAATCAAATTCAAAATCCATTATTTTCACTAAAATCGTGAAAAAATGCATTATTTTCACTAAAAATTGTGCAAAAACAGATTGCTTACAAAATAAATTGTATTGAAGGGGCTCAAACAAGTAAATTCAAAATGTAAATTGATTTCATTGAAAATCGTGAAATTTACAAATTGTGGCTAAACCAAATTTTTTTGAAATTACTGAAAAATACAATTTCAAAATCCATTATTTTCACTAAAATCGTGAAAAAACGCATTATTTTCACTAAAAATCGTGAAAAAAAACAGATTGCTTACAAAATAAATTGTATTGAAGGGGTTCAAACAAGTTAATTCAAAATGAATTGATATCATTGAAAAACGTGAAATTTACAAATTGTGGCTAAATCAAATTTTTTTGAAATTGCTGAAAAAGACAAATTCAAAATCCATTATTTTCACTAAAAATCGTGAAAAAAAGCAGATTGCTTACAAAATAAATTGTATTGAAGGGGCTCAAACAAGTAAATTCAAAATGAATTGATTTCATTGAAAATCGTGAAATTTACAAATTGTGGCTAAACCAAATTTTTTTTGAAATTGCTGAAAAAGACAAATTCAAAATCCATTATTTTCACTAAAAATCGTGAAAAAAGCAGATTGCTTACAAAATAAATTGTATTGAAGGGGCTCAAACAAGTTAATTCAAAATGAATTGATTTCATTGAAAATCGTGAAATTTACAAATTGTGGCTAAACCAAACTTTTTTGAAATTGCTGAAAAAGACAAATTCAAAATCCATTATTTTCACTAAAAATCGTGAAAAAAGCAGATTGCTTACAAAATAAATTGTATTGAAGGGGCTCAAACAAGTAAATTAAAAATGAATTGATTTCATTGAAAAACGTGAAAAATACAAATTGTGGCTAAACCAAATTTTTTTGAAATTGCTGAAAAAGTCAAATTTAAAATCCATTATTTTCACTAAAAATCGTGAAAAAACAGATTGCTTACAAAATAAATTGTATTGAAGGGGCTCACACAAGTTAATTCAAAATGCATTATTTTCACTGAAAAACGTGGAAAATACAAATTTTGGCTAAGCCAAATTTTTTTTGAAATTGCTGAAAAAGACAAATTCAAAATCCATTATTTTCACTAAAAATCGTGAAAAAAGCAGATTGCTTACAAAATAAATTGTATTGAAGGGGCTCAAACAAGTTAATTCAAAATGAATTGATATCATTGAAAAACGTGAAATTTACAAATTGTGGCTAAATCAAATTTTTTTGAAATTGCTGAAAAAGACAAATTCAAAATCCATTATTTTCACTAAAAATCGTGAAAAAAGCATATTGCTTACAAAATAAATTGTATTGTAGGGGCTCAAACAAGTAAATTCAAAATGAATTGATTTCATTGAAAATCGTGAAATTTACAAATTGTGGCTAAACCAAATTGTTATGAAATTGCTGAAAAGGACAAATTCAAAATCCATTATTTTCACTAAAAATCGTGAAAAAAGCAGATTGCTTACAAAATAAATTGTATTGTAGGGGCTCAAACAAGTAAATTCAAAATGAATTGATTTCATTGAAAATCGTGAAATTTTCAAATTGTGGCTAAACCAAATTTTTTTTGAAATTGCTGAAAAAGACAAATTCAAAATCCATTATTTTCACTAAAAATCGTGAAAAAAGCATATTGCTTACAAAATAAATTGTATTGTAGGGGCTCAAACAAGTAAATTCAAAATGAATTGATTTCATTGAAAATCGTGAAATTTACAAATTGTGGCTAAACCAAATTGTTATGAAATTGCTGAAAAGGACAAATTCAAAATCCATTATTTTCACTAAAATCGTGAAAAAATGCATTATTTTCACTAAAAATTGTGCAAAAACAGATTGCTTACAAAATAAATTGTATTGAAGGGGCTCAACAAGTTAATTCAAAATGAATTGATTTCATTGAAAATCGTCAAAACTACAAATTGAGGCTAAAAAAAATTGTTTTGAGAAGGGTAAAAAAAAGCAAATTTATAATCCATTATTTTCACTAAAAATCGTGAAAAAAACAGATTGCTTACAAAATAAATTGTATTGAAGGGGATCAAACAAATTAATTCAAAATGCATTATTTTCATTGAAAATCATGAGAAATACAAATTGTGGCCAAAACATATTGTTTTAAAATGGCTGAAAAAATCAAATTCAAAATCCATTATTTTCACTAAAATAGTCAAAAAACCCATTATTTTCACTAAAAATCGTGAAAAAAACAGATTGTTTACAAAATAAATTATATTGAAGGGGCTCAAACAAATAAATTCAAAATGAATTGATTTCATTGAAAAACGTGAAAAATACAAATTGTGGCTAAACCAATTTTTTTTGAAATTGCTGAAAAAGACAAATTCAAAATCCATTATTTTCACTAAAATCGTGAAAAAACGCATTATTTTCACTAAAAATTGTGCAAAAACAGATTGCTTACAAAATAAATTGTATTGAAGGGGCTCAAACAAGTAAATTCAAAATGTAAATTGATTTCATTGAAAATCGTGAAATTTACAAATTGTGGCTAAACCAAATTTTTTTGAAATTACTGAAAAATACAATTTCAAAATCCATTATTTTTACTAAAATCGTGAAAAAACGCATTATTTTCACTAAAAATTGTGCAAAAACAGATTGCTTACAAAATAAATTGTATTGAAGGGGCTCAAACAAGTAAATTCAAAATGTAAATTGATTTCATTGAAAATCGTGAAATTTACAAATTGTGGCTAAACCAAACTTTTTTGAAATTGCTGAAAAAGACAAATTCAAAATCCATTATTTTCACTAAAAATCGTGAAAAAAGCAGATTGCTTACAAAATAAATTGTATTGAAGGGGCTCAAACAAGTAAATTAAAAATGAATTGATTTCATTGAAAAACGTGAAAAATACAAATTGTGGCTAAACCAAATTTTTTTGAAATTGCTGAAAAAGTCAAATTTAAAATCCATTATTTTCACTAAAAATCGTGAAAAAAGCATATTGCTTACAAAATAAATTGTATTGAAGGGGCTCAAACAAGTAAATTCAAAATGAATTGATTTCATTGAAAATCGTGAAATTTACAAATTGTGGCTAAACCAAATTTTTTTGAAATTGCTGAAAAAGACAAATTCAAAATCCATTATTTTCACTAAAAATCGTGAAAAAAGCAGATTGCTTACAAAATAAATTGTACTGAAGGGGCTCAAACAAGTAAATTCAAAATGAATTGATTTCATTGAAAAACGTGAAAAATACAAATTGTGGCTAAACCAAATTTTTATGAAATTGCTGAAAAAGACAAATTCAAAATCCATTATTTTCACTAAAAATCGTGAAAGAAGCAGATTGCTTACAAAATAAATTGTATTGTAGGGGCTCAAACAAGTAAATTCAAAATGGTTTGATTTCATTGAAAATCGTGAAATTTCCAAATTGTGGCTAAATCAAATTTTTTTGAAATTGCAGAAAAAGACAAATTCAAAATCCATTATTTTCACTAAAAATCGTGAAAAAAGCATATTGCTTACAAAATAAATTGTATTGTAGGGGCTCAAACAAGTAAATTCAAAATGAATTGATTTCATTGAAAAACGTGAAAAATACAAATTGTGGCTAAACCAAATTTTTATGAAATTGCTGAAAAAGACAAATTCAAAATCCATTATTTTCACTAAAAATCGTGAAAAAAGCATATTGCTTACAAAATAAATTGTATTGAAGGAGCTCAAACAAGTAAATTCAAAATGAATTGATTTCATTGAAAATCGTGAAATTTCCAAATTGTGGCTAAACCAAATTTTTTTGAAATTGCAGAAAAAGACAAATTCAAAATCCATTATTTTCACTAAAAATCGTGAAAAAAGCATATTGCTTACAAAATAAATTGTATTGTAGGGGCTCAAACAAGTAAATTCAAAATGAATTGATTTCATTGAAAAACGTGAAAAATACAAATTGTGGCTAAACCAAATTTTTATGAAATTGCTGAAAAAGACAAATTCAATTGAAGAAGTAAATTCAAAATCCATTATTTTCATTAAAAATCGTGAAAAATACAGATCGTGGCCGAAATATATTGTTTTGAATGGGCTTGAACAAGTAAATTCAAAACATATTATTTCTACTACAAATCGTGAAAAATACAGATTGTGGTCGAAATATATTTTTTTGAAGGGGCTTGAACAAGTAAATTCAAAATGCATTATTTTCACTAAAAATCGTGAAAAATACAGATTGTGCCCGAAACATATTGTTTAGAATGGGCTTGAACAAGTAAATCTAAAATCCATTATTTTCATTAAAAAATCTAGAAAAATACATATTGTGGCCGAAATATATTGTTTTGAAGGGGCTTGAACAATAAATTCAAAATCAATTATTTTCATTAAAAATCGTGAAAAATACAGATCGTGGCTAGAAAAATACATATTGTGGCCGAAATATATTGTTTTGAAGGGGCTTGAACAGTAAATTCAAAATCAATTATTTTCATTAAAAATCGTGAAAAATACAGATCGTGGCCGAAATATATTGTTCTGAAGGGGCTTGAACAAGTAAATCTAAAATCCATTATTTTCATTAAAAAATCGTGAAAAATACAGATTGTGCCCGAAATATATTGTTTTGAAGGGGCTTGAAAAAGTAAATTCAAAATCCATTATTTTCACTAAAAATCGTGAAAAATACAGATTGTGCCCGAAATATATTGTTTTGAAGGGGCTTGAAAAAGTAAATTCAAAATCCATTATTTTCACTAAAAATCGTGAAAAATACAGATTGTGCCCGAAATATATTGTTTAGAAGGGGCTTGGACAAGTAAATTCAAAACATATTATTTCTTCTACAAATCGTGAAAAATACAGATTGTGGCCGAAATATATTTTTTTGAAGGGGCTTGAACAAGTAAATTCAAAATGCATTATTTTCACTAAAAATCGTGAAAAATACAGATTGTGGCCGAAATATATTGTTTTGAAGGGGCTTGAACAAGTAAATTCAAAATGCATTATTTTCACTAAAAATCGTGAAAAATACAGATTGTGCCCGAAACATATTGTTTAGAATGGGCTTGAACAAGTAAATCTAAAATCCATTATTTTCATTAAAAAATCTAGAAAAATACATATTGTGGCCGAAATATATTGTTTTGAATGGGCTTGAACAAGTAAATTCAAAATCCATTATTTTCATTAAAAAGTCGAGAAAAATACAGATTGTGGCCGAAATATATTGTTTTGAATGGGCTTGAACAAGTAAATTCAAAATCAATTATTTTCATTAAAAATCGTGAAAAATACAGATTGTGGCCGAAATATATTGTTTTGAAGGGGCTTGAACAAGTAAACTCAAAATCCATTAATTTCACTGAAAATGGTAAAAAAAACAGATTGTGCCCGAAACATATTGTTTAGAATGGGCTTGAACAAGTAAATTCAAAATCCATTATTTTCACTAAAAATCGTGAAAAATACAGATTGTGCCCGAAATATATTGTTTAGAAGGGGCTTGAAAAAGTAAATTCAAAACATATTATTTCTTCTACAAATCGTGAAAAATACAGATTGTGCCCGAAACATATTGTTTAGAATGGGCTTGAACAAGTAAATCTAAAATCCATTATTTTCATTAAAAAATCTAGAAAAATACATATTGTGGCCGAAATATATTTTTTTGAAGGGGCTTGAACAAGTAAATTCGAAACACATTATTACTTCTACAAATCGTGAAAAATACAGATTGTGGCCGAAACATATTGTTTAGAATGGGCCTGAACAAGTAAATTCAAAATGCATTATTTTCACTAAAAATCGTGAAAAATACAGATTGTGCCCGAAACATATTGTTTAGAATGGGCTTGAACAAGTAAATTCAAAATCCATTATTTTTTGTAAAAATCGTGAAAAATACAGATTGTGGCCGAAATATATTTTTTTGAAGTAGCTTGAACAAGTAAATTCAAAATGCATTATTTTAACTAAAAATCGTGAAAAATACAGATTGTGGCCGAAATATATTGTTTTGAATGGGCTTGAACAAGTAAATTCAAAATCCATTATTTTCACTAAAAATCGTGAAAAAAGCAGATTGCTTACAAAATAAATTGTATTGAAGGGGCTCAAACAAGTAAATTCAAAATGAATTGATTTCATTGAAAATCGTGAAATTTACAAATTTGGCTAAACCAAATTTTTTTGAAATTGCTGAAAAAAGCAAATAAAAAATCTATTATTTTCACTATAAATCGTGAAAAAAGCAGATTGCTTACAAAATAAATTGTATTGAAAGGGCTCAAGCAAGTAAATTCAAAATGAATTGATTTCATTGAAAATCGTGAAATTTACAAATTTGGCTAAACCAAATTTTTTTGAAATTGCTGAAAAAAGCAAATAAAAAATCCATTATTTTCACTATAAATCGTGAAAAAAGCAGATTGCTTACAAAATAAATTGTATTGAAAGGGCTCAAGCAAGTAAATTCAAAATGAATTGATTTCATTGAAAATCGTGAAATTTACAAATTGTGGCTAAACCAAATTTTTTTGAAATTGCTGAAAAAGACAAATTCAAAATCCATTATTTTCACTAAAAATCGTGAAAAAAGCATATTGCTTACAAAATAAATTGTATTGAAGGGGCTCAAACAAGTAAATTAAAAATGAATTGATTTCATTGAAAATCGTGAAATTTACAAATTGTGGCTATACCAAATTTTTTTTGAAATTGCTGAAAAAGACAAATTCAAAATCCATTATTTTCACTAAAAATCGTGAAAAAAGCAGATTGCTTACAAAATAAATTGTATTGAAGGGGCTCAAACAAGTTAATTCAAAATGAATTGATTTCATTGAAAATCGTGAAATTTACAAATTGTGGCTAAACCAAACTTTTTTGAAATTGCCTTAAAAGACAAATTCAAAATCCATTATTTTCACTAAAAATCGTGAAAAAAGCAGATTGCTTACAAAATAAATTGTATTGAAGGGGCTCAAACAAGTAAATTAAAAATGAATTGATTTCATTGAAAAACGTGAAAAATACAAATTGTGGCTAAACCAAATTTTTTTGAAATTGCTGAAAAAGTCAAATTTAAAATCCATTATTTTCACTAAAAATCGTGAAAAAACAGATTGCTTACAAAATAAATTGTATTGAAGGGGCTCACACAAGTTAATTCAAAATGCATTATTTTCACTGAAAAACGTGGAAAATACAAATTTTGGCTAAGCCAAATTTTTTTTGAAATTGCTGAAAAAGACAAATTCAAAATCCATTATTTTCACTAAAAATCGTGAAAAAAGCAGATTGCTTACAAAATAAATTGTATTGAAGGGGCTCAAACAAGTTAATTCAAAATGAATTGATATCATTGAAAAACGTGAAATTTACAAATTGTGGCTAAATCAAATTTTTTTGAAATTGCTGAAAAAGACAAATTCAAAATCCATTATTTTCACTAAAAATCGTGAAAAAAGCATATTGCTTACAAAATAAATTGTATTGTAGGGGCTCAAACAAGTAAATTCAAAATGAATTGATTTCATTGAAAATCGTGAAATTTACAAATTGTGGCTAAACCAAATTGTTATGAAATTGCTGAAAAGGACAAATTCAAAATCCATTATTTTCACTAAAAATCGTGAAAAAAGCAGATTGCTTACAAAATAAATTGTATTGTAGGGGCTCAAACAAGTAAATTCAAAATGAATTGATTTCATTGAAAATCGTGAAATTTTCAAATTGTGGCTAAACCAAATTTTTTTTGAAATTGCTGAAAAAGACAAATTCAAAATCCATTATTTTCACTAAAAATCGTGAAAAAAGCAGATTGCTTACAAAATAAATTGTATTGAAGGGGCTCAAACAAGTTAATTCAAAATGAATTGATTTCATTGAAAATCGTGAAATTTACAAATTTGGCTAAACCAAACTTTTTTGAAATTGCTGACAAAGACAAATTCAAAATCCATTATTTTCACTAAAAATCGTGAAAAAAGCAGATTGCTTACAAAATAAATTGTATTGAAGGGGCTCAAACAAGTAAATTCAAAATGCATTATTTTCATTGAATATCGTGAGAAATACAAATTGTGGTCAAAACAAATTTTTTTTAGAAGGTTGAAAAAAGCAAATTCAAAATCCATTACTTTAACTAAAAATAGTGAGAAAAACAGTTAATTCAAAATGTATTATTTTCACTGAAAAACGTGGAAAATACAAATTGTGGCTAAACCAAATTTTTTTGAAATTGCTGAAAAAGTCAAATTTAAAATCCATTATTTTCACTAAAAATCGTGAAAAAACAGATTGCTTACAAAATAAATTGTATTGAAGGGGCTCACACAAGTTAATTCAAAATGCATTATTTTCACTGAAAAACGTGGAAAATACAAATTGTGGCTAAACCAAATTTTTTTGAAATTGCTGAAAAAGACAAATTCAAAATCCATTATTTTCACTAAAAATCGTGAAAAAAGCAGATTGCTTACAAAATAAATTGTACTGATGGGGCTCAAACAAGTAAATTCAAAATGAATTGATTTCATTGAAAAACGTGAAAAATACAAATTGTGGCTAAACCAAATTTTTATGAAATTGCTGAAAAAGACAAATTCAAAATCCATTATTTTCACTAAAAATCGTGAAAAAAGCAGATTGCTTACAAAATAAATTGTATTGAAGGGGCTCAAACAAGTAAATTCAAAATGAATTGATTTCATTGAAAATCGTGAAATTTACAAATTGTGGCTAAACCAAATTTTTTTGAAATTGCTGAAAAAGACAAATTCAAAATCCATTATTTTCACTAAAAATCGTGAAAAAAGCAGATTGCTTACAAAATAAATTGTACTGAAGGGGCTCAAACAAGTAAATTCAAAATGAATTGATTTCATTGAAAAACGTGAAAAATACAAATTGTGGCTAAACCAAATTTTTTTGAAATTGCTGAAAAAAGCAAATTCAAAATCCATTATTTTCACTAAAAATCGTGAAAAAAGCAGATTGCTTACAAAATAAATTGTATTGAAAGGGCTCAAGCAAGTAAATTCAAAATGAATTGATTTCATTGAAAATCGTGAAATTTACAAATTTGGCTAAACCAAATTTTTTTGAAATTGCTGAAAAAGACAAATTCAAAATCCATTATTTTCACTAAAAATCGTGAAAAAAGCAGATTGCTTACAAAATAAATTGTATTGAAAGGGCTCAAGCAAGTAAATTCAAAATGAATTGATTTCATTGAAAATCGTGAAATTTACAAATTGTGGCTAAACCAAATTTTTTTGAAATTGCTGAAAAAGACAAATTTAAAATCCATTATTTTCACTAAAAATCGAGAAAAAAGCAGATTGCTTACAAAATAAATTGTATTGAAAGGGCTCAAGCAAGTAAATTCAAAATGAATTGATTTCATTGAAAATCGTGAAATTTACAAATTGTGGCTAAACCAAATTTTTTTGAAATTGCTGAAAAGGACAAATTCAAAATCCATTATTTTCACTAAAAATCGTGAAAAAAGCAGATTGCTTACAAAATAAATTGTATTGTAGGGGCTCAAACAAGTAAATTCAAAATGAATTGATTTCATTGAAAATCGTGAAATTTACAAATTGTGGCTAAACCAAACTTTTTTGAAATTGCTGAAAAAGACAAATTCAAAATCCATTATTTTCACTAAAAATCGTGAAGAAAGCAGATTGCTTACAAAATAAATTGTACTGAAGGGGCTCAAACAAGTAAATTCAAAATGAATTGATTTCATTGAAAAACGTGAAAAATACAAATTGTGGCTAAACCAAACTTTTTTGAAATTGCTGAAAAAGACAAATTCAAAATCCATTATTTTCACTAAAAATCGTGAAGAAAGCAGATTGCTTACAAAATAAATTGTACTGAAGGGGCTCAAACAAGTAAATTCAAAATGAATTGATTTCATTGAAAAACGTGAAAAATACAAATTGTGGCTAAACCAAATTTTTATGAAATTATTGAAAAAGACAAATTCAAAATCCATTATTTTCACTAAAAATCGTGAAAAAAACAGATTGCTTACAAAATAAATTGTATTGAAGGGGTTCAAACAAGTTAATTCAAAATGAATTGATTTCATTGAAAAACGTGAAAAATACAAATTGTGGCTAAACCAAATTTTTTTTGAAATTGCTGAAAAAGACAAATTCAAAATCCATTATTTTCACTAAAAATCGTGAAAAAAACAGATTGCTTACAAAATAAATTGTATTGTAGGGGCTCAAACAAGTAAATTCAAAATGAATTGATTTCATTGAAAATCGTGAAATTTACAAATTGTGGCTAAACCAAATTGTTATGAAATTGCTGAAAAGGACAAATTCAAAATCCATTATTTTCACTAAAAATCGTGAAAAAAGCAGATTGCTTACAAAATAAATTGTATTGTAGGGGCTCAAACAAGTAAATTCAAAATGAATTGATTTCATTGAAAATCGTGAAATTTACAAATTGTGGCTAAACCAAACTTTTTTGAAATTGCTGAAAAAGACAAATTCAAAATCCATTATTTTCACTAAAAATCGTGAAAAAAGCAGATTGCTTACAAAATAAATTGTATTGAAGGGGCTCAAACAAGTAAATTAAAAATGAATTGATTTCATTGAAAATCGTGAAATTTTCAAATTGTGGCTAAACCAAATTTTTTTGAAATTGCTGAAAAAGACAAATTCAAAATCCATTATTTTCACTAAAAATCGTGAAGAAAGCAGATTGCTTACAAAATAAATTGTACTGAAGGGGCTCAAACAAGTAAATTCAAAATGAATTGATTTCATTGAAAAACGTGAAAAATACAAATTGTGGCTAAACCAAATTTTTATGAAATTATTGAAAAAGACAAATTCAAAATCCATTATTTTCACTAAAAATCGTGAAAAAAACAGATTGCTTACAAAATAAATTGTATTGAAGGGGTTCAAACAAGTTAATTCAAAATGAATTGATTTCATTGAAAAACGTGAAAAATACAAATTGTGGCTAAACCAAATTTTTTTGAAATTGTTGAAAGAGACAAATTCAAAATCCATTATTTTCACTAAAAATCGTGAAAAAAGCATATTGCTTACAAAATAAATTGTATTGAAGGGGCTCAAACAAATAAATTCAAATTGAATTGATTTCATTGAAAATCGTGAAATTTACAAATTGTGGCTAAACCAAATTTTTTTGAAATTGCTGAAAAAGACAAATTCAAAATCCTTTATTTTCACTAAAAATCGTGAAGAAAGCAGATTGCTTACAAAATAAATTGTACTGAAGGGGCTCAAACAAGTAAATTCAAAATGAATTGATTTCATTGAAAAACGTGAAAAATACAAATTGTGGCTAAACCAAATTTTTATGAAATTATTGAAAAAGACAAATTCAAAATCCATTATTTTCACTAAAAATCGTGAAAAAAACAGATTGCTTACAAAATAAATTGTATTGAAGGGGTTCAAACAAGTTAATTCAAAATGAATTGATTTCATTGAAAAACGTGAAAAATACAAATTGTGGCTAAACCAAATTTTTTTGAAATTATTGAAAAAGACAAATTCAAAATCCATTATTTTCACTAAAAATCGTGAAAAAAGCATATTGCTTACAAAATAAATTGTACTGAAGGGGCTCAAACAAGTAAATTCAAAATGAATTGATTTAATTGAAAATCGTGAAATTTTCAAATTGTGGCTAAACCAAATTTTTTTGAAATTGCTGAAAAAGACAAATTCAAAATCCATTATTTTCACTAAAAATCGTGAAGAAAGCAGATTGCTTACAAAATAAATTGTACTGAAGGGGCTCAAACAAGTAAATTCAAAATGAATTGATTTCATTGAAAATCGTGAAATTTTCAAATTGTGGCTAAACCAAATTTTTTTGAAATTGCTGAAAAAGACAAATTCAAAATCCATTATTTTCACTAAAAATCGTGAAGAAAGCAGATTGCTTACAAAATAAATTGTACTGAAGGGGCTCAAACAAGTAAATTCAAAATGAATTGATTTCATTGAAAAACGTGAAAAATACAAATTGTGGCTAAACCAAATTTTTATGAAATTATTGAAAAAGACAAATTCAAAATCCATTATTTTCACTAAAAATCGTGAAAAAAACAGATTGCTTACAAAATAAATTGTATTGAAGGGGTTCAAACAAGTTAATTCAAAATGAATTGATTTCATTGAAAAACGTGAAAAATACAAATTGTGGCTAAACCAAATTTTTTTGAAATTGCTGAAAGAGACAAATTCAAAATCCATTATTTTCACTAAAAATCGTGAAAAAAGCATATTGCTTACAAAATAAATTGTATTGAAGGGGCTCAAACAAATAAATTCAAATTGAATTGATTTCATTGAAAAACGTGAAAAATACAAATTGTGGCTAAACCAAATTTTTTTGAAATTGCTGAAAGAGACAAATTCAAAATCCATTATTTTCACTAAAAATCGTGAAAAAAGAATATTGCTTACAAAATAAATTGTATTGAAGGGGCTCAAACAAGTAAATTCAAAATGAATTGATTTCATTGAAAATCGTGAAATTTACAAATTGTGGCTAAACCAAATATTTCTGAAATTGCTGAAAAAGACAAATTCATAATCAATTATTTTCAAAAAAATCGTGAAAAAACAGATTGCTTACAAAATAAATTGTATTGAAGGGGCTCAAATAAGTAAATTCAAATGAATTGATTTCATTGAAAAACATGAAAAATACAAATTGTGGGTAAACCAAATTTTTATGAAATTGCTGAAAAAGACAAATTCATAATCAATTATTTTCACCAAAAATCGTGAAAAAAGCAGATTGCTTACAAAATAAATTGTATTGAAGGGGCTCAAACAAGTAAATTCAAAATGAATTGATTTCATTGAAAATCGTGAAATTTACAAATTGTGGCTAAACCAAATATTTCTGAAATTGCTGAAAAAGACAAATTCATAATCAATTATTTTCAAAAAAATCGTGAAAAAACAGATTGCTTACAAAATAAATTGTATTGAAGGGGCTTACAAAATAAATTGTATTGAAGGGGCTCAAATAAGTAAATTCAAATGAATTGATTTCATTGAAAAACATGAAAAATACAAATTGTGGCTAAACCAAATTTTTATGAAATTGCAAAAAAGACAAATTCAAAATCCATTATTTTCACTAAAAATCGTGAAAAAAGCAGATTGCTTACAAAATAAATTGTACTGAAGGGGCTCAAACAAGTAAATTCAAAATGAATTGATTTCATTGAAAAACGTGAAAAATACAAATTGTGGCTAAACCAAATTTTTATGAAATTGCTGAAAAAGACAAATTCAAAATCCATTATTTTCACTAAAAATCGTGAAAAAAGCAGATTGCTTACAAAATAAATTGTATTGAAGGGGCTCAAACAAGTAAATTCAATATGAATTGATTTCATTGAAAATCGTGAAATTTACAAATTGTGGCTAAACCAAATTTTTTTGAAATTGCTGAAAAAGACAAATTCAAAATCCATTATTTTCACTAAAAATCGTGAAAAAAGCAGATTGCTTACAGAATAAATTGTATTGAAAGGGCTCAAACAAGTAAATTCAAAATGAATTGATTTCAATGAAAATCGTGAAATTTACAAATTGTGGCTAAACCAAATTATTTTGAAATTGCTGAAAAAACAATTTCAAAAAACATTATTTTCACCAAAAATCGTGAAAAAAGCAGATTGCTTACAAAATAAATTGTATTGAAGGGGCTCAAACAAGTAAATTCAAAATGAATTGATTTCATTGAAAATCGTGAAATTTACAAATTGTGGCTAAACCAAATATTTCTGAAATTGCTGAAAAAGACAAATTCATAATCAATTATTTTCAAAAAAATCGTGAAAAAACAGATTGCTTACAAAATAAATTGTATTGAAGGGGCTTACAAAATAAATTGTATTGAAGGGGCTCAAATAAGTAAATTCAAATGAACTGATTTCATTGAAAAACATGAAAAATACAAATTGTGGCTAAACCAAATTTTTATGAAATTGCAAAAAAGACAAATTCAAAATCCATTATTTTCACTAAAAATCGTGAAAAAAGCAGATTGCTTTTTTGAAAGGGCTCAAACAAATATATTCAAAATGAATTGATTTCAATGAAAATCGTGAAATTTACAAATTGTGGCTAAACCAAATTATTTTGAAATTGCTGAAAAAGACAAATTCAAAATCCATTATTTTCACTAAAAATCGTGAAAAAACAGATTGCTTACAAAATAAATTGTATTGAAGGGGCTCAAACAAGTTAATTCAAAATGAATTATTTTCATTGAATATCGTGAAAAATACAAATTGTGGCTAAAACAAATTATTTTATAATTGCTGAAAAAGACATATTCAAAATCCATTATTTTCACTATAAATCGTGAAAAAAGCAGATTGCTTACAAAATAAATTGTATTGAAAGGGCTCAAGCAAGTAAATTCAAAATGAATTGATTTCATTGAAAATCGTGAAATTTTCAAATTGTGGCTAAACCAAATTTTTTTGAAATTGCTGAAAAAGACAAATTCAAAATCCATTATTTTCACTAAAAATCGTGAAAAAAGCATATTGCTTACAAAATAAATTGTATTGAAGGGGCTCAAACAAGTAAATTAAAAATGAATTGATTTCATTGAAAATCGTGAAATTTACAAATTGTGGCTAAACCAAATTTTTTTTGAAATTGCTGAAAAAGACAAATTCAAAATCCATTATTTTCACTAAAAATCGTGAAAAAAGCAGATTGCTTACAAAATAAATTGTATTGAAGGGGCTCAAACAAGTTAATTCAAAATGAATTGATTTCATTGAAAATCGTGAAATTTACAAATTGTGGCTAAACCAAACTTTTTTGAAATTGCCTTAAAAGACAAATTCAAAATCCATTATTTTCACTAAAAATCGTGAAAAAAGCAGATTGCTTACAAAATAAATTGTATTGAAGGGGCTCAAACAAGTAAATTAAAAATGAATTGATTTCATTGAAAAACGTGAAAAATACAAATTGTGGCTAAACCAAATTTTTTTGAAATTGCTGAAAAAGTCAAATTTAAAATCCATTATTTTCACAAAAAATCGTGAAAAAACAGATTGCTTACAAAATAAATTGTATTGAAGGGGCTCACACAAGTTAATTCAAAATGCATTATTTTCACTGAAAAACGTGGAAAATACAAATTTTGGCTAAGCCAAATTTTTTTTGAAATTGCTGAAAAAGACAAATTCAAAATCCATTATTTTCACTAAAAATCGTGAAAAAAGCATATTGCTTACAAAATAAATTGTATTGAAGGGGCTCAAACAAGTAAATTCAAAATGAATTGATTTCATTGAAAATCGTGAAATTTACAAATTGTGGCTAAACCAAATTTTTTTGAAATTGCTGAAAAGGACAAATTCAAAATCCATTATTTTCACTAAAATCGTGAAAAAATGCATTATTTTCACTAAAAATTGTGCAAAAACAGATTGCTTACAAAATAAATTGTATTGAAGGGGCTCAAACAAGTTAATTCAAAATGAATTGATTTCATTGAAAATCATGAAATTTACAAATTGTGGCTAAACCAAATTTTTTTGAAATTGCTGAAAAGGACAAATTCAAAATCCATTATTTTCACTAAAATCGTGAAAAAATGCATTATTTTCACTAAAAATTGTGCAAAAACAGATTGCTTACAAAATAAATTGTATTGAAGGGGCTCAACAAGTTAATTCAAAATGAATTGATTTCATTGAAAATCGTCAAAACTACAAATTGAGGCTAAAAAAAATTGTTTTGAGAAGGGTAAAAAAAAGCAAATTTATAATCCATTATTTTCACTAAAAATCGTGAAAAAAACAGATTGCTTACAAAATAAATTGTATTGAAGGGGATCAAACAAATTAATTCAAAATGCATTATTTTCATTGAAAATCATGAGAAATACAAATTGTGGCCAAAACATATTGTTTTAAAATGGCTGAAAAAATCAAATTCAAAATCCATTATTTTCACTAAAATAGTCAAAAAACCCATTATTTTCACTAAAAATCGTGAAAAAAACAGATTGTTTACAAAATAAATTATATTGAAGGGGCTCAAACAAATAAATTCAAAATGAATTGATTTCATTGAAAAACGTGAAAAATACAAATTGTGGCTAAACCAATTTTTTTTGAAATTGCTGAAAAAGACAAATTCAAAATCCATTATTTTCACTAAAATCGTGAAAAAACGCATTATTTTCACTAAAAATTGTGCAAAAACAGATTGCTTACAAAATAAATTGTATTGAAGGGGCTCAAACAAGTAAATTCAAAATGTAAATTGATTTCATTGAAAATCGTGAAATTTACAAATTGTGGCTAAACCAAATTTTTTTGAAATTACTGAAAAATACAATTTCAAAATCCATTATTTTCACTAAAATCGTGAAAAAACGCATTATTTTCACTAAAAATTGTGCAAAAACAGATTGCTTACAAAATAAATTGTATTGAAGGGGCTCAAACAAGTTAATTCAAAATGAATTGATATCATTGAAAAACGTGAAATTTACAAATTGTGGCTAAATCAAATTTTTTTGAAATTGCTGAAAAAGACAAATTCAAAATCCATTATTTTCACTAAAAATCGTGAAAAAAGCAGATTGCTTACAAAATAAATTGTATTGAAGGGGCTCAAACAAGTAAATTCAAAATGAATTGATTTCATTGAAAATCGTGAAATTTTCAAATTGTGGCTAAACCAAATTGTTATGAAATTGCTGAAAAGGACAAATTACAAATCCATTATTTTCACTAAAAATCGTGAAAAAAGCATATTGCTTACAAAATAAATTGTATTGTAGGGGCTCAAACAAGTAAATTCAAAATGAATTGATTTCATTGAAAATCGTGAAATTTTCAAATTGTGGCTAAACCAAATTTTTTTTGAAATTGCTGAAAAAGACAAATTCAAAATCCATTATTTTCACTAAAAATCGTGAAAAAAGCAGATTGCTTACAAAATAAATTGTATTGAAGGGGCTCAAACAAGTTAATTCAAAATGAATTGATTTCATTGAAAATCGTGAAATTTACAAATTGTGGCTAAACCAAATTTTTTTGAAATTGCTGAAAAAGACAAATTCAAAATCCATTATTTTCACTAAAAATCGAGAAAAAAGCAGATTGCTTACAAAATAAATTGTATTGAAAGGGCTCAAGCAAGTAAATTCAAAATGAATTGATTTCATTGAAAATCGTGAAATTTACAAATTGTGGCTAAACCAAATTTTTTTGAAATTGCTGAAAAAAGCAAATTCAAAATCCATTATTTTCACTATCGTGAAAAAAGCAGATTGCTTACAAAATAAATTGTATTGAAAGGGCTCAAGCAAGTAAATTCAAAATGAATTGATTTCATTGAAAATCGTGAAATTTACAAATTTGGCTAAACCAAATTTTTTTGAAATTGCTGAAAAAGACAAATTCAAAATCCATTATTTTCACTAAAAATCGTGAAAAAAGCAGATTGCTTACAAAATAAATTGTATTGAAGGGGCTCAAACAAGTAAATTCAAAATGAATTGATTTCATTGAAAATCGTGAAATTTACAAATTGTGGCTAAACCAAATTTTTTTGAAATTGCTGAAAAAGACAAATTCAAAATCCATTATTTTCACTAAAAATCGTGAAAAAAGCAGATTGCTTACAAAATAAATTGTATTGAAGGGGCTCAAACAAGTAAATTCAAAATGAATTGATTTCATTGAAAATCGTGAAAAATACAAATTGTGGCTAAACCAAATTTTTTTTGAAATTGCTGAAAAAGACAAATTCAAAATCCATTATTTTCACTAAAAATCGTGAAAAAAGCAGATTGCTTACAAAATAAATTGTATTGAAGGGGCTCAAACAAGTAAATTCAAAATGAATTGATTTCATTGAAAATCGTGAAATTTACAAATTGTGGCTAAACCAAATTTTTTTGAAATTGCTGAAAAAGACAAATTCAAAATCCATTATTTTCACTAAAAATCGTGAAAAAATCAGATTGCTTACAAAATAAATTGTACTGAAGGGGCTCAAACAAGTAAATTCAAAATGACTTGATTTCATTGAAAAACGTGAGAAATACAAATTGTGGCTAAACCAAATTTTTATGAAATTGCTGAAAAAGACAAATTCAAAATCCATTATTTTCACTAAAAATCGTGAAAAAAGCAGATTGCTTACAAAATAAATTGTATTGAAGGGGCTCAAACAAGTAAATTCAAAATGAATTGATTTCATTGAAAATCGTGAAAAATACAAATTGTGGCTAAACCAAATTTTTTTTGAAATTGCTGAAAAAGACAAATTCAAAATCCATTATTTTCACTAAAAATCGTGAAAAAAGCAGATTGCTTACAAAATAAATTGTATTGAAGGGGCTCAAACAAGTAAATTCAAAATGAATTGATTTCATTGAAAATCGTGAAATTTACAAATTGTGGCTAAACCAAATTTTTTTGAAATTGCTGAAAAAGACAAATTCAAAATCCATTATTTTCACTAAAAATCGTGAAAAAATCAGATTGCTTACAAAATAAATTGTACTGAAGGGGCTCAAACAAGTAAATTCAAAATGACTTGATTTCATTGAAAAACGTGAGAAATACAAATTGTGGCTAAACCAAATTTTTATGAAATTGCTGAAAAAGACAAATTCAAAATCCATTATTTTCACTAAAAATCGTGAAAAAAGCAGATTGCTTACAAAATAAATTGTATTGTAGGGGCTCAAACAAGTAAATTCAAAATGAATTGATTTCATTGAAAATCGTGAAATTTCCAAATTGTGGCTAAACCAAATTTTTTTGAAATTGCTGAAAAAGACAAATTCAAAATCCATTATTTTCACTAAAAATCGTGAAAAAAGCAGATTGCTTACAAAATAAATTGTATTGAAGGGGCTCAAACAAGTAAATTCAAAATGAATTGATTTCATTGAAAATCGTGAAAAATACAAATTGTGGCTAAACCAAATTTTTTTTGAAATTGCTGAAAAAAGCAAATTCAAAATCCATTATTTTCACTAAAAATCGTGAAAAAAGCAGATTGCTTACAAAATAAATTGTATTGAAAGGGCTCAAGCAAGTAAATTCAAAATGAATTGATTTCATTGAAAATCGTGAAATTTACAAATTGTGGCTAAACCAAATTTTTTTGAAATTGCTGAAAAAGACAAATTCAAAATCCATTATTTTCACTAAAAATCGAGAAAAAAGCAGATTGCTTACAAAATAAATTGTATTGAAAGGGCTCAAGCAAGTAAATTCAAAATGAATTGATTTCATTGAAAATCGTGAAATTTACAAATTGTGGCTAAACCAAATTTTTTTGAAATTGCTGAAAAAGACAAATTCAAAATCCATTATTTTCACTAAAAATCGAGAAAAAAGCAGATTGCTTACAAAATAAATTGTATTGAAAGGGCTCAAGCAAGTAAATTCAAAATGAATTGATTTCATTGAAAATCGTGAAATTTACAAATTGTGGCTAAACCAAATTTTTTTGAAATTGCTGAAAAAAGCAAATTCAAAATCCATTATTTTCACTATCGTGAAAAAAGCAGATTGCTTACAAAATAAATTGTATTGAAAGGGCTCAGCAAGTAAATTCAAAATGAATTGATTTCATTGAAAATCGTGAAATTTACAAATTTGGCTAAACCAAATTTTTTTGAAATTGCTGAAAAAGACAAATTCAAAATCCATTATTTTCACTAAAAATCGTGAAAAAAGCAGATTGCTTACAAAATAAATTATATTGAAGGGGCTCAAACAAGTAAATTCAAAATGAATTGATTTCATTGAAAATCGTGAAATTTACAAATTGTGGCTAAACCAAATTTTTTTGAAATTGCTGAAAAAGACAAATTCAAAATCCATTATTTACACTAAAAATCGTGAAAAAAGCATATTGCTTACAAAATAAATTGTATTGAAGGGGCTCAAACAAGTAAATTCAAAATGAATTGATTTCATTGAAAATCGTGAAATTTACAAATTGTGGCTAAACCAAATTTTTTTGAAATTGCTGAAAAAGACAAATTCAAAATCCATTATTTTCACTAAAAATCGTGAAAAAAGCATATTGCTTACAAAATAAATTGTATTGAAGGGGCTCAAACAAGTAAATTCAAAATGAATTGATTTCATTGAAAATCGTGAAATTTACAAATTGTGGCTAAACCAAATTTTTTTGAAATTGCTGAAAAAGACAAATTCAAAATCCATTATTTTCACTAAAAATCGTGAAAAAAGCATATTGCTTACAAAATAAATTGTATTGAAGGAGCTCAAACAAGTAAATTCAAAATGAATTGATTTCATTGAAAATCGTGAAATTTACAAATTGTGGCTAAACCAAATTTTTTTGAAATTGCTGAAAAAGACAAATTCAAAATCCATTATTTTCACTAAAAATCGTGAAAAAGCAGATTGCTTACAAAATAAATTGTATTGAAGGGGCTCAAACAAGTAAATTCAAAATGAATTGATTTCATTGAAAAACGTGAAAAATACAAATTGTGGCTAAACCAAATTTTTTTGAAATTGCTGAAAAAAAGCAAATTCAAAATCCATTATTTTCACTAAAAATCGTGAAAAAAGCAGATTGCTTACAAAATAAATTGTATTGAAAGGGCTCAAGCAAGTAAATTCAAAATGAATTGATTTCATTGAAAATCGTGAAATTTACAAATTTGGCTAAACCAAATTTTTTTGAAATTGCTGAAAAAGACAAATTCAAAATCCATTATTTTCACTAAAATCGTGAAAAAATGCATTATTTTCACTAAAAATTGTGCAAAAACAGATTGCTTACAAAATAAATTGTATTGAAGGGGCTCAAACAAGTTAATTCAAAATGAATTGATTTCATTGAAAATCATGAAATTTACAAATTGTGGCTAAACCAAATTTTTTTGAAATTGCTGAAAAGGACAAATTCAAAATCCATTATTTTCACTAAAATCGTGAAAAAATGCATTATTTTCACTAAAAATTGTGCAAAAACAGATTGCTTACAAAATAAATTGTATTGAAGGGGCTCAACAAGTTAATTCAAAATGAATTGATTTCATTGAAAATCGTGAAATTTACAAATTGTGGCTAAACCAAATTTTTTTGAAATTGCTGAAAAAGACAAATTCAAAATCCATTATTTTCACTAAAAATCGTGAAAAAGCAGATTGCTTACAAAATAAATTGTATTGAAGGGGCTCAAACAAGTAAATTCAAAATGAATTGATTTCATTGAAAAACGTGAAAAATACAAATTGTGGCTAAACCAAATTTTTTTGAAATTGCTGAAAAAAAGCAAATTCAAAATCCATTATTTTCACTAAAAATCGTGAAAAAAGCAGATTGCTTACAAAATAAATTGTATTGAAAGGGCTCAAGCAAGTAAATTCAAAATGAATTGATTTCATTGAAAATCGTGAAATTTACAAATTTGGCTAAACCAAATTTTTTTGAAATTGCTGAAAAAGACAAATTCAAAATCCATTATTTTCACTAAAATCGTGAAAAAATGCATTATTTTCACTAAAAATTGTGCAAAAACAGATTGCTTACAAAATAAATTGTATTGAAGGGGCTCAAACAAGTTAATTCAAAATGAATTGATTTCATTGAAAATCATGAAATTTACAAATTGTGGCTAAACCAAATTTTTTTGAAATTGCTGAAAAGGACAAATTCAAAATCCATTATTTTCACTAAAATCGTGAAAAAATGCATTATTTTCACTAAAAATTGTGCAAAAACAGATTGCTTACAAAATAAATTGTATTGAAGGGGCTCAACAAGTTAATTCAAAATGAATTGATTTCATTGAAAATCGTCAAAACTACAAATTGAGGCTAAAAAAAATTGTTTTGAGAAGGGTAAAAAAAGCAAATTTATAATCCATTATTTTCACTAAAAATCGTGAAAAAAACAGATTGCTTACAAAATAAATTGTATTGAAGG